>JAZGTH010000023.1:7940000-7995000 GCA_036877525.1 Chromobotia macracanthus | reverse complement strand
TAAGCAAAACATGAAGTATTTATGTCCAGTATCTGATCTTGACACGTTTCAGAGCGTGAGCGGTGTGTGACATGGCCGTGGATCAGCTGGATCATTTTTATTTCTGGTCTCGCGATCACTCATCACTCACCCTGCTCACAGCGTAGACCGGTCCAGCCTGGTTTACACAAGCAGGTGTAAGACCCCTGACCGTCCACACAGCGCTCGTACCCCTCCTTATAACACGGCAGGGGCAAACACTGGTTACTGATCTCTGCAAACACCACAGAAGGGTAAACATGCAAACAGATCTGCACTGCTGTGACTCAACAACACTAAACTCCACTGCATCACCTTGTACACAGGTCCGCAAGTCCTGAGGGATTCCAGGCTCTGAGTTTGGACTGTTAATCCCAACGCGGTGAGACCCAAGACACACTACAACATATAAAAAACACAGTCAGCTGTTCTGAGGGGCCTGTGAGAGGTACATCAGAACTGTGCTGAGCAGATTCATCATAAATATTCCCTCTCAAACCTTTTTGCAATATTCCTCAGGATTTTATTGTCTTATTTCAGCTTGGTGTCTTTGCTCATCTCGGGTTGTGAAACAACATGTTCTGGGCAACGTGTGTAAAACAGAGTAAGATGATGAACTTGTCCTGTGACCGAAGGGCTTTGAGCCAAAATGCGCCCCAGTCACACAGAGTTTTGCAATCAGATTATAGCGAGGGGCGCTGAAACACAGACTGAAACATGTTTCCCAGAGGACATCTGACCCGATACCAGCAGAACAATGACATCATGCATTACTGAGAAATAACTTTCTGTTTTACTGTAAAGGGAATTGTTTTCACAAAAAATAATGATGACGACTTACCAACATACTTGGGATAGAAATATTCCTGGAAAATTAAATAAACAGTTCTTGTGAAATAATTTATTGATCATTAATGTAAGTCTTTCTGACACAATAATCATCATAATTTTTGACACCAGAGCTGATTTCAAGTTTCTAAGTGTTGTCTCTATACAAACTTCACTATCAAGGGTAAGTCACTGATGAGACGCACTGAGACATCAGTGAAAACTCACAGTTTCTGGGTTATTCTCAAAGATTTCTCGCGCCTCTTCTTTGTTGCACAGCTCTTCGATGCACTCACGTTCCAGATTCCCTTTCTTACTCTCCTCAAAGAGTGTGTTTGCACGTCTGTGACGCACAAGGAACTGGTGAGCTGTATTCTGTGAGAGAACTAAACACACACACAGAGACACATACTAACTAAAAAGTAAATGAAACAAAATGCTCTGGCCATGTATCATGTAATACTGACTATGACAAAACGATGGTATATTTTAAAGTTCTATGGTATTACCATATCTGTACCACAGTACTGCCACAGAATCTTATGTGTCTAACTTGATATAATTACAGTTTTTTTTATTAATATTCTATCACACTGAAGGCCAGAGATTGGATCTCATTGTTCATTGTGTAGCGGATTTATTTGTCCATGTGCTAATGCTGGCGTCACATTTTTGCTAGAAACGTAACAACAAACATCATCTACACTCAGAGGCTGAGCTGAATTCAGACATTCATAAATTATGTTATCAGGAAGAATTTGATTTTTAATTGTTAAAAACAGTGAAATAGTTAACAGTAACAATTGTGATGTCATGTATAAAGGGTATTATGTCACTCCATGCATTTTTTGTAAATCATTATAAGGTAACAAGTTTGAACTTAGATGCTGTTATTTTTGCAAACATTGCTATATTGTAAATTCTGCTACTATAAATATTGATACTATATTACTTTTGTAAACACTGTTATATTGTAAATATTGATACTATATTACTTTTGTAAACACTGTTATATTGTAAATGCTGATAATATATTACTTTTGTAAACACTGTTATATTGTAAATGCTGATACTATATTACTATTGTAAACACTGTTATATTGTAAATGCTGATACTATATTACTTTTGTAAACACTGTTCTATTGTAAATACTGATACTATATTACTTTTGTAAACACTGTTCTATTGTAAATATTGATACTATATTACTTTTGTAAACACTGTTATATTGTAAATACTGATACTATATTACTTTTGTAAACACTGTTATATTGTAAATATTGATACTATATTACTTTTGTAAACACTGTTCTATTGTAAATGCTGATACTATATTACTTTTGTAAACACTGTTCCATTGTAAATATTGATACTATATTACTTTTGGAAACACTGTTCTATTGTAAATACTGATACTATATTACTTTTGTAAACACTGTTCTATTGTAAATATTGATACTATATTACTTTTGTAAACACTGTTCTATTGTAAATATTGATACTATATTACTTTTGTAAACACTGTTATATTGTAAATACTGATACTATATTACTTTTGTAAACACTGTTAATTGTAAATATTGATACTATATTACTTTTGTAACCTGTTATATTGTAAATACTGATACTATATTACTTTTGTAAACACTGTTCTATTGTAAATATTGATACTATATTACTTTTGTAAACACTGTTCTATTGTAAATATTGATACTATATTACTTTTGTAAACACTGTTCTATTGTAAATACTTTTTTGCTGATACTATATTACTTTTGTAAACACTGTTCTATTGTAAATGCTGATACTATATTACTTTTGTAAACACTGTTCTATTGTAAATGCTGATACTATATTACTTTTGTAAACACTGTTCTATTGTAAATACTGATACTATATTACTTTTGTAAACACTGTTCTATTGTAAATACTGATACTATATTACTTTTGTAAACACTGTTCTATTGTAAATACTGATACTATATTATTTGTAAACACTGTTATATTGTAAATACTGATACTATATTACTTTTAAACACTGTTATATTGTAAATATTGATACTATATTACTTTTGTAAACACTGTTCTATTGTAAATATTGATACTATATTACTTTTGTAAACACTGTTCTATTGTAAATATTGATACTATATTACTTTTGTAAACACTGTTCTATTGTAAATATTGATACTATAATATATTACTTTTGTAAACACTGTTCTATTGTAAATATTGATACTATATTACTTTTGTAAACACTGTTCTATTGTAAATACTGATACTATATTACTTTTGTAAACACTGTTCTATTGTAAATACTGATACTATATTACTTTTGTAAACACTGTTCTATTGTAAATACTGATACTATATTACTTTTGTAAACACTGTTCTATTGTAAATATTGATACTATATTACTTTTGTAAACACTGTTCTATTGTAAATATTGATACTATATTACTTTTGTAAACACTGTTCTATTGTAAATATTGATACTATATTACTTTAAAAAATGATATATATTATTTTGTAAACACTGTTTATTGTAAATATTGATACTATATTACTTTTGTAAACACTGTTCTATTGTAAATATTGATACTATATTACTTTTGTAAACACTGTTCTATTGTAAATATGATACTATATTACTTTTATAAACACTGTTATATTGTAAATATGATATATATTATTTTTAAACACTGTTCTATTGTAAATATTGATACTATAATTTTTGTAAACACTGTTCTATTGTAAATATTGATACTATATTACTTTTGTAAACACTGTTCTATTGTAAATACTGATACTATATTACTTTTGTAAACACTGTTCTATTGTAAATATTGATACTATATTACTTTTGTAAACACTGTTCTATTGTAAATACTGATACTATATTACTTTTGTAAACACTGTTCTATTGTAAATATTGATACTATATTACTTTTGTAAACACTGTTCTATTGTAAATACTGATACTATATTACTTTTGTAAACACTGTTCTATTGTAAATATTGATACTATATTACTTTTGTAAACACTGTTCTATTGTAAATATTGATACTATATTACTTTTGTAAACACTGTTATATTGTAAATATTGATAATATATTACTTTTGTAAACACTGTTCTATTGTAAATATTGATACTATATTACTTTTGTAAACACTGTTCTATTGTAAATATTGATACTATATTACTTTTGTAAACACTGTTCTATTGTAAATACTGATACTATATTATTTTACTTTTGTAAACACTGTTCTATTGTAAATATTGATACTATATTACTTTTGTAAACACTGTTCTATTGTAAATATTGATACTATATTACTTTTGTAAACACTGTTCTATTGTAAATACTGATACTATATTACTTTTGTAAACACTGTTCTATTGTAAATATTGATACTATATTACTTTTGTAAACACTGTTCTATTGTAAATACTGATACTATATTACTTTTGTAAACACTGTTCTATTGTAAATACTGATACTATATTACTTTTGTAAACACTGTTCTATTGTAAATATTGATACTATATTACTTTTGTAAACACTGTTCTATTGTAAATACTGATACTATATTACTTTTGTAAATACTATATTACTTTTTCTATTGTAAATATGATACTATATTACTTTTGTAAACACTGTTCTATTGTAAATATTGATACTATATTACTTTTGTAAACACTGTTCTATTGTAAATATTGATACTATATTACTTTTGTAAACACTGTTTGTAAACACTGTTCTATTGTAAATATTGATACTATATTACTTTTGTAAACACTGTTCTATTGTAAATACTGATACTATATTACTTTTGTAAACACTGTTCTATTGTAAATACTGATACTATATTACTTTTGTAAACACTGTTCTATTGTAAATTATTGATACTATATTACTTTTGTAAACACTGTTCTATTGTAAATATTGATACTATATTACTTTTGTAAGCACTGTTCTATTGTAAATATTGATACTATATTACTTTTGTAAGCACTGTTCTATTGTAAATACTGATACTATATTACTTTTGTAAACACTGTTCTATTGTAAATATTGATACTATATTACTTTTGTAAACACTGTTCTATTGTAAATATTGATACTATATTACTTTTGTAAACACTGTTCTATTGTAAATATTGATACTATATTACTTTTGTAAACACTGTTCTATTGTAAATATTGATACTATATTACTTTTGTAAACACAGTTCTATTGTAAATACTGATACTATATTACTTTTGTAAACACTGTTATATTGTAAATACTGATACTATATTACTTTTGTAAACACTGTTCTATTGTAAATACTGATACTATATTACTTTTGTAAACACTGTTCTTTTTTTTATATTGTAAATACTGATACTATATTACTTTTGTAAACACTGTTCTATTGTAAATATTGATACTATATTACTTTTGTAAACACTGTTCTATTGTAAATATTGATACTATATTACTTTTGTTATATTGTAAATACTGATACTATATTACTTTTGTAAAACTTTATATTGTAAATACTGATACTATATTACTTTTGTAAACACTGTTCTATTGTAAATACTGATACTATATTACTTTTGTAAACACTGTTCTATTGTAAATACTGATACTATATTACTTTTTGTAAACACTGTTCTATTGTAAATACTGATACTATATTACTTTTGTAAATACTGATACTATATTACTTTGTAAACACTTTATATTGTAAAACTGATACTATATTACTTTTGTAAACACTGTTATATTGTAAATATTGATATGTATTACTTTTGTAAACACTGTTCTATTGTAAATATTGATACTATATTACTTTTGTAAACACTGTTCTATTGTAAATATTGATACTATATTACTTTTTTGTAAAAAATAATATTTGTAAACACTGTTCTATTGTAAATATTGATACTATATTACTTTTGTAAACACTGTTCTATTGTAAATACTGATACTATATTACTTTTGTAAACACTGTTCTATTGTAAATACTTATACTATATTACTTTTGTAAACACTGTTCTATTGTAAATATTGATACTATATTACTTTTGTAAACACTGTTCTATTGTAAATATTGATACTATATTACTTTTGTAAACTAATGTTCTATTGTAAATATTGATACTATATTACTTTTTGTAAACACTGTTCTATTGTAAATATTGATACTATATTACTTTTGTAAGCACTGTTCTATTGTAAATATTGATACTATATTACTTTTGTAAACACTGTTCTATTGTAAATATTGATACTATATTACTTTTGTAAATTATATTGTAAATACTGATACTATATTACTTTTGTAAACACTGTTCTATTGTAAATATTGATACTATATTACTTTTGTAAACACTGTTCTATTGTAAATACTGAATATATATGTTAATTTATATTACTTTTGTAAACACTGTTCTATTGTAAATACTGATACTATATTACTTTTGTAAACACTGTTCTATTGTAAATACTGATACTATATTACTTTTGTAAACACTGTTCTATTGTAAATACTGATACTATATTACTTTTGTAAACACTGTTCTATTGTAAATATTGATACTATATTACTTTTGTAAACACTGTTCTATTGTAAATATTGATACTATATTACTTTTGTAAACACTGTTCTATTGTAAATATTGATACTATATTACTTTTGTAAACACTGTTCTATTGTAAATATTGATACTATATTACTTTTGTAAACACTGTTCTATTGTAAATATTGATACTATATTACTTTTGTAAACACTGTTCTATTGTAAATATTGATACTATATTACTTTTGTAAACACTGTTCTATTGTAAATATTGATACTATATTACTTTTGTAAACACTGTTCTATTGTAAATATTGATACTATATTACTTTTGTAAACACTGTTCTATTGTAAATATTGATACTATATTACTTTTGTAAACACTGTTCTATTGTAAATACTGATACTATATTACTTTTGTAAACACTGTTATATTGTAAATGCTGATACTATATTACTTTTGTAAACACTGTTCTATTGTAAATATTGATACTATATTACTTTTGTAAACACTGTTCTATTGTAAATGCTGATACTATATTACTTTTGTAAACACTGTTCTATTGTAAATGCTGATACTATATTACTTTTGTAAACACTGTTCTATTGTAAATGCTGATACTATATTACTTTTGTAAACACTGTTCTATTGTAAATACTGATACTATATTACTTTTGTAAACACTGTTCTATTGTAAATACTGATACTATATTACTTTTGTAAACACTGTTCTATTGTAAATATTGATACTATATTACTTTTGTAAACACTGTTATATTGTAAATATTGATACTATATTACTTTGTTATATTGTAAATACTGATACTATATTACTTTTGTAAACACTGTTCTATTGTAAATACTGATACTATATTACTTTTGTAAACACTGTTCTATTGTAAATATTGATACTATATTACTTTTGTAAACACTGTTCTATTGTAAATATTGATACTATATTACTTTTGTTATATTGTAAATACTGATACTATATTACTTTTGTAAACACTGTTCTATTGTAAATATTGATACTATATTACTTTTGTAAACACTGTTCTATTGTAAATACTGATACTATATTACTTTTGTAAACACTGTTCTATTGTAAATATTGATACTATATTACTTTTGTAAACACTGTTATATTGTAAATACTGATACTATATTACTTTTGTAAACACTGTTCTATTGTAAATACTGATACTATATTACTTTTGTAAACACTGTTCTATTGTAAATGCTGATACTATATTACTTTTGTAAACACTGTTCTATTGTAAATACTGATACTATATTACTTTTGTAAACACTGTTCTATTGTAAATACTGATACTATATTACTTTTGTAAACACTGTTCTATTGTAAATATTGATACTATATTACTTTTGTAAACACTGTTCTATTGTAAATACTGATACTATATTACTTTTGTAAACACTGTTCTATTGTAAATATTGATACTATATTACTTTTGTAAACACTGTTCTATTGTAAATACTGATACTATATTACTTTTGTAAACACTGTTCTATTGTAAATATTGATACTATATTACTTTTGTAAACACTGTTCTATTGTAAATATTGATACTATATTACTTTTGTAAACACTGTTCTATTGTAAATATTGATACTATATTACTTTTGTAAACACTGTTCTATTGTAAATATTGATACTATATTACTTTTAGTTTTAAAAAAAATTATTGTTATAAATTTGTAAAATTTATATTGTAAATATGATATATATTTTTTTTTTTTTTATTGTAAAAGTTTTTGTAAAAGTTTTTAATATACTATATTACTTTTGTAAACACTGTTCTATTGTAAATATTGATACTATATTACTTTTGTAAACTACTAATTATTTTGTAAACACTGTTCTATTGTAAATATTGATACTATATTACTTTTGTAAACGTTTATTGTAAATACTGATACTATATTACTTTTGTAAACACTGTTCTATTGTAAATATTGATACTATATTACTTTTGTAAACACTGTTCTATTGTAAATATTGATACTATATTACTTTTGTAAACACTGTTTATGTTCAAATATTGATACTATATTACTTTTGTAAACACTGTTCTATTGTAAATATTGATACTATATTACTTTTGTAAACACTGTTCTATTGTAAATATTGATACTATATTACTTTTGTAAACACTGTTCTTTTCTAAATATTATACTATGAGTTATTGAATATTGATTTATATATATTATTTTGTAAACATGTTTATTGTAAATACTGATACTATATTACTTTTGTAAACACTGTTCTATTGTAAATACTGATACTATATTACTTTTGTAAACACTGTTATATTGTAAATACTGATACTATATTACTTTTGTAAACACTGTTCTATTGTAAATATTGATACTATATTACTTTTGTAAACACTGTTTATTGTATATTATTGTAATATTGATACTATATTACTTTTGTAAACACTGTTCTATTGTAAATACTGATACTATATTACTTTTGTAAACACTGTTATATTGTAAATATTGATACTATATTACTTTTGTAAACACTGTTCTATTGTAAATATTGATACTATATTACTTTTGTAAACACTGTTATATTGTAAATATTGATACTATATTACTTTTGTAAACACTTTTTCATTGTAAATATTGATACTATATTACTTTTGTAAACATTGTTCTATTGTAAATATTGATACTATATTACTTTTGTAAACACTGTTCTATTGTAAATATTGATACTATATTACTTTTGTAAACACTGTTCTATTGTAAATATTGATACTATATTACTTTTGTAAACACTGTTCTATTGTAAATACTGATACTATATTACTTTTGTAAACACTGTTATATTGTAAATACTGATACTATATTACTTTTGTAAACACTGTTATATTGTAAATATTGATACTATATTACTTTTGTAAACACTGTTCTATTGTAAATACTGATACTATATTACTTTTGTAAACACTGTTCTATTGTAAATATTGATACTATATTACTTTTGTAAACACTGTTCTATTGTAAATATTGATACTATATTACTTTTGTTATATTGTAAAAGATACATATTGACTGTTCTATTGTAAATATTGATACTATATTACTTTTTGTAAGCACTGTTCTATTGTAAATACTGATACTATATTACTTTTGTAAACACTGTTCTATTGTAAATACTGATACTATATTACTTTTGTAAACACTGTTCTATTGTAAATACTGATACTATATTACTTTTGTAAACACTGTTATATTGTAAATACTGATACTATATTACTTTTGTAAACACTGTTATATTGTAAATACTGATACTATATTACTTTTGTAAACACTGTTCCATTGTAAATATTGATACTATATTATTTTGTTATATTGTAAATACTGATACTATATTACTTTTGTAAACACTGTTCTATTGTAAATATTGATACTATATTACTTTTGTAAACACTGTTCTATTGTAAATATTGATACTATATTACTTTTGTTATATTGTAAATACTGATACTATATTACTTTTGTAAACACTGTTATATTGTAAATATTGATACTATATTACTTTTGTAAACACTGTTCTATTGTAAATACTGATACTATATTACTTTTGTAAACACTGTTATATTGTAAATATTGATACTATATTACTTTTGTAAACACTGTTCTATTGTAAATGCTGATACTATATTACTTTTGTAAACACTGTTCTATTGTAAATATTGATACTATATTACTTTTGTAAACACTGTTCTATTGTAAATATTGATACTATATTACTTTTGTAAACACTGTTCTATTGTAAATGCTGATACTATATTACTTTTGTAAACACTGTTCTATTGTAAATACTGATACTATATTACTTTTGTAAACACTGTTCTATTGTAAATATTGATACTATATTACTTTTGTAAGCACTGTTATATTGTAAATATTGATACTATATTACTTTTGTAAACACTGTTCTATTGTAAATATTGATACTATATTACTTTTGTAAACACTGTTCTATTGTAAATACTGATACTATATTACTTTTGTAAACACTGTTCTATTGTAAATATTGATACTATATTACTTTTGTAAACACTGTTCTATTGTAAATATTGATACTATATTACTTTTGTAAACACTGTTCTATTGTAAATACTGATACTATATTACTTTTGTAAACACTGTTCTATTGTAAATATTGATACTATATTACTTTTGTAAACACTGTTCTATTGTAAATATTGATACTATATTACTTTTGTAAACACTGTTCTATTGTAAATATTGATACTATATTACTTTTGTAAACACTGTTCTATTGTAAATATTGATACTATATTACTTTTGTAAACACTGTTCTATTGTAAATATTGATACTATATTACTTTTGTAAACACTGTTCTATTGTAAATATTGATACTATATTACTTTTGTAAACACTGTTCTATTGTAAATATTGATACTATATTACTTTTGTAAACACTGTTATATTGTAAATGCTGATACTATATTACTTTTGTAAACACTGTTCTATTGTAAATATTGATACTATATTACTTTTGTAAACACTGTTATATTGTAAATGCTGATACTATATTACTTTTGTAAACACTATATTTAAATGTTCTATTGTAAATACTGATACTATATACTTTTGTAAACACTGTTCTATTATAAATGCTGATACTATTTTACTTTTTAAACACTGTTCTATTGTAAATGCTGATACTATATTACTTTTGTAAACACTGTTCTATTGTAAATATTGATACTATATTACTTTTGTAAACACTGTTCTATTGTAAATACTGATACTATATTACTTTTGTAAACACTGTTCTATTGTAAATATTGATACTATATTACTTTTGTAAACACTGTTATATTGTAAATATTGATACTATATTACTTTTGTTATATTGTAAATACTGATACTATATTACTTTTGTAAACACTGTTCTATTGTAAATACTGATACTATATTACTTTTGTAAACACTGTTATATTGTAAATATTGATACTATATTACTTTTGTAAACACTGTTCTATTGTAAATATTGATACTATATTACTTTTGTTATATTGTAAATACTGATACTATATTACTTTTGTAAACACTGTTCTATTGTAAATATTGATACTATATTACTTTTGTAAACACTGTTCTATTGTAAATGCTGATACTATATTACTTTTGTAAACACTGTTCTATTGTAAATATTGATACTATATTACTTTTGTAAACACTGTTATATTGTAAATGCTGATACTATATTACTTTTGTAAACACTGTTCTATTGTAAATACTGATACTATATTACTTTTGTAAACACTGTTCTATTGTAAATGCTGATACTATATACTTTTGTAAACACTGTTCTATTGTAAATGCTGATACTATTTTACTTTTGTAAACACTGTTCTATTGTAAATGCTGATACTATATTACTTTTGTAAACACTGTTCTATTGTAAATATTGATACTATATTACTTTTGTAAACACTGTTCTATTGTAAATACTGATACTATATTACTTTTGTAAACACTGTTCTATTGTAAATATTGATACTATATTACTTTTGTAAACACTGTTATATTGTAAATATTGATACTATATTACTTTTGTTATATTGTAAATACTGATACTATATTACTTTTGTAAACACTGTTCTATTGTAAATACTGATACTATATTACTTTTGTAAACACTGTTATATTGTAAATATTGATACTATATTACTTTTGTAAACACTGTTCTATTGTAAATGCTGATACTATATTACTTTTGTAAACACTGTTATATTGTAAATATTGATACTATATTACTTTTGTAAACACTGTTCTATTGTAAATATTGATACTATATTACTTTTGTAAACACTGTTCTATTGTAAATATTGATACTATATTACTTTTGTAAATACTGTTATATTGTAAATGCTGATACTATATTACTTTTGTAAACACTGTTATATTGTAAATACTGATACTATATTACTTTTGTAAACACTGTTATATTGTAAATACTGATACTATATTACTTTTGTAAACACTGTTCCATTGTAAATATTGATACTATATTACTTTTGTTATATTGTAAATACTGATACTGTATTACTTTTGTAAACACTGTTCTATTGTAAATATTGATACTATATTACTTTTGTAAACACTGTTCTATTGTAAATATTGATACTATATTACTTTTGTAAACACTGTTCTATTGTAAATATTGATACTATATTACTTTTGTAAACACTGTTCTATTGTAAATATTGATACTATATTACTTTTGTTATATTGTAAATACTGATACTATATTACTTTTGTAAACACTGTTCTATTGTAAATATTGATACTATATTACTTTTGTAAACACTGTTCTATTGTAAATATTGATACTATATTACTTTTGTTATATTGTAAATACTGATACTATATTACTTTTGTAAACACTGTTCTATTGTAAATATTGATACTATATTACTTTTGTAAACACTGTTCTATTGTAAATACTGATACTATATTACTTTTGTAAACACTGTTCTATTGTAAATATTGATACTATATTACTTTTGTAAACACTGTTCTATTGTAAATATTGATACTATATTACTTTTGTAAGCACTGTTCTATTGTAAATATTGATACTATATTACTTTTGTAAAAACTGTTATATTGTAAATACTGATACTATATTACTTTTGTAAACACTGTTATATTGTAAATACTGATACTATATTACTTTTGTAAACACTGTTCTATTGTAAATACTGATACTATATTACTTTTGTAAACACTGTTATATTGTAAATATTGATACTATATTACTTTTGTAAACACTGTTCTATTGTAAATATTGATACTATATTACTTTTGTTATATTGTAAATACTGATACTATATTACTTTTGTAAACACTGTTCTATTGTAAATATTGATACTATATTACTTTTGTAAACACTGTTCTATTGTAAATGCTGATACTATATTACTTTTGTAAACACTGTTCTATTGTAATTATTGATACTATATTACTTTTGTAAACACTGTTCTATTGTAAATACTGATACTATATTACTTTTGTAAACACTGTTATATTGTAAATATTGATACTATATTACTTTTGTAAACACTGTTCTATTGTAAATATTGATACTATATTACTTTTGTAAACACTGTTATATTGTAAATATTGATACTATATTACTTTTGTAAACACTGTTCTATTGTAAATACTGATACTATATTACTTTTGTAAACACTGTTATATTGTAAATATTGATACTATATTACTTTTGTAAACACTGTTATATTGTAAATATTGATACTATATTACTTTTGTAAACACTGTTCTATTGTAAATATTGATACTATATTACTTTTGTAAACACTGTTCTATTGTAAATATTGATACTATATTACTTTTGTAAACACTGTTCTATTGTAAATATTGATACTATATTACTTTTGTAAACACTGTTCTATTGTAAATACTGATACTATATTACTTTTGTAAACACTGTTATATTGTAAATATTGATACTATATTACTTTTGTAAGCACTGTTATATTGTAAATATTGATACTATATTACTTTTGTAAACACTGTTCTATTGTAAATACTGATACTATATTACTTTTGTAAACACTGTTCTATTGTAAATATTGATACTATATTACTTTTGTAAACACTGTTCTATTGTAAATATTGATACTATATTACTTTTGTAAACACTGTTCTATTGTAAATGCTGATACTATATTACTTTTGTAAACACTGTTCTATTGTAAATACTGATACTATATTACTTTTGTAAACACTGTTCTATTGTAAATGCTGATACTATATTACTTTTGTAAACACTGTTCTATTGTAAATACTGATACTATATTACTTTTGTAAACACTGTTCTATTGTAAATATTGATACTATATTACTTTTGTAAACACTGTTCTATTGTAAATATTGATACTATATTACTTTTGTAAACACTGTTATATTGTAAATATTGATACTATATTACTTTTGTAAACACTGTTCTATTGTAAATATTGATACTATATTACTTTTGTAAAAATTGCTCTATTATTACCTTAGACTGTTGATTTCATTAAAGGTAAAGACTGAGATCATTTCATGCCATACCCTACAGAAATGTACCAGAATATCCTCATTAACTGCAAAGTTTGACACTAAATTATCACATCTTTACATTAGCAAATGTTTCCTTCAGGTGTGAACTGCTGCTGTGGTGTTTCATGGTAAAGTTGTCGCATCGTTACAGTTCAGTGTTTTTCTGGAGAATGTTGATCATACTTTTATATAATAACACTTAATAAAAGTGACCCTTTATTTCGCGTCTGTGATGTTTTGGCTGAAGTTACTCACATCGGTGAGACTCGCAGACTTCAACGGGCAGTAGCAGCAGGACGAGGCCGAGCAGAGAGCCGCTCAACCCCGCGGTGCGTCCACACATCATTCCGCTGTCTGATTCACTGCAATACAGGCGAGTTCCGCTTCAAATCAGACCTGCAAATGTTCACTGGGTACTAGAATAAGTGAAGTTCAAGTGTCCCGTGGATGAGCTACAAGTGCAGGCAGCGCTGGGAAACAGATCTGGACGGACCCTTTCGGAAAACCTCATCGAGAGGCCACCACACCGCAGGCGGTTACGGGTTAACGGCGGCTAACTAGCAGCCGTCTGTTGACTAGGTGAAAGTGATGAGGGATGGAGCTCTGATCACAGGTGAGACGCTGAACAGTGAACATTTAATCCCAGTTATTTACAGTGGCTGCGTTTACCGTTTTATCACAGGAGAGAAAACAAAATGTTTCACTTTTAATCTCCACCCACAGTAAAAAAAATCACAAATGAGATCTCTTTATCGTCTCATTTATTGCTCCCAAACAGCGGGGAGATTAAACGGGAAGCCATAACAACCCGATTATCTCACATCTGTCTCAAAGTGTGGTCAGATTTGCTGAGATCTCAATGTGAACTTATTTCTCAGCTAAATTCTCCATGAGCACCTGATCCAGACTCTGTACTCTTACTGTGTCAACATCTGAGGCATTTGCTCCTATTTTAAGAGAAACACTAAATGAGAAATCCATGAGATCTCGTGAGCTATAAAAGAGCAACAGTCACATTCGTTTATCAACATGACCACATAACACTGAACTGAACACTCACAAATGTTTTTATTTTGAACATTTACTTGCATTCATTCCCTTCTAGATTTAATCTAATTTATTTGATATAAAACATCCTGAAGCTGCGTCTTTTCTGGGTCCCTTTTAAAGTATTTGAGAAAAAGTCAAAGACAGAAGTTTGCTGTAACCTTCACTTGCATCCACTGCTTTATCAATCAGGACACACATTAATAGTCTTTATACAAGAACACATCCACACACAAGCATTCTTCTCCCTTCAGAGGGTTGCATTGATGCATCTGAGGTGATGCATCAATTGTTATAATAAAGCAAGAAAAGAACAGCTACTAATAAGTGACATTATTGCATCATTAATTCATACTGTGCGTTTGATTTGAGTCGTTTTCACAAAAGCATTATTCTGTGATATAAAAATAAATAACTACTGAAATGAAAACAGTATATTACCAATAAAACATGCATCAAACAGGGATGTCCTGTACGTGACTATGTTAACATATACACTTGTACAGCTGGTTACTGTACATAAACAAACACTGTAAAAAGGGCAAATCTACTAAAACCTCTGGGTCATACTTCACTCAAAAATAATTTAAAAAAATAAATTCTTTATATTTTGCATAAAGAAAATTAAACCCATTTTGTCAGGATTTCCTGCATTATGACAGTTTTCACAAATGATTTTGTGTCCAGCCAATTATTCTGTGATTCTTATCAGATTTTCAACAAAAATATTGTACAAAAATACTGTATTAGAATAAAGAAACTGCAATACAACAACTGAATCAAAATTAAATGCAGTACAACAAACACTATCATGATTTGTAAATGTCACAGTTCATTCATTTGTCCTCTGGGAATAAAACCCACAATTCTCTACCAGTTAAAATACAATACATGACTTCAATAACAAATGAGAATTTGGTGTGTTCCTAACTGTCAAAAATAATGCTGAAGTCTAAAACCGTTCCAAAATGGTCTTTTTTCTTTAAGCAAATTATAATTTATTTTTTGATTTTATGGTGAACATGTTCTAAGCTCATCTTTACAGGTTTCAGTGATGAATTATCAATGAAACACACACGCACACATACTGTAAGCTGCATGCTAAAAGCACAGAACAGTGAACACAAACACAGGACACAACAAAGTACTAAACACAAATATCAGGCAGATCATCTGCTTGGTAGTCAAGTTGGTTTTTACGCTGGTTAACCGTAAACAAACACATGATTTGGTTAAGGAAAGAAGTGAAAAATACATTGAGAAACTAACAAGTGTCATGCCACAAGTGCCAATACATACAAAACTACATTTCCCATAATGCAGCACTTCTTTTGCTGGTGTGATGATTGGCGACATAACACAATGGGTTGGGGGGCTTACTAATGAAACAATACTGAAACAAGTCTAAAGGAAAAGCAGCATGCAGACAAAAACATCCATCAGTCACTGAAGGTCTCGCACATGCACCAATGAAACGACATACAAGTTCAATTCAGTTTATAAAAACATCACAAATCCATAATTACAGGATTCTTCTGGTCTTAAAAAAATCATAAAAGGTTAAAACGTGCCGTGAGGCAGAGCTACATTGTCCACAGGACTATATAGATCATATATGATCTATAGGTGACATATAAAGTGCTTGGCTGCGGGAAAGTTTTTACATTGGTTATTGTATACAAACAGCAGAGATTTGTCTCTTGCTTGTGGCCATCTTTTGTTTTCTCCTTCCTGTTAATCCCAGCTCAGAGTTTCCTGCATCTGAGATGCGATTGTCGCCATGGAGACCAGGTGGTGCACAGCAGGGTCAGATGGAGTAGGTGGAGCTTTCTGACTGCTGCCGTATGTAGCATTGGAAGCTCTGATCACCGATTGGATGCTCTCTGTGAAACACAAACACATGATGTATTATGATTGGACAATAAGATGCTCTCTGATCACAGCAGTCAATTATGTGATACTATCTTAACGATTAGTGACAATGGACTTGAGTTTAGTGACGCTGGTTTAGTGTCTAGTGATTCTTGTGTAATGTTCATTGACTCTGGTGCAGCGTTTAATTATACTGGTTAAGCATGTAGTGACACCGGTTTAGTTATACGGGTTCAGTGATACAGGTTTGGTGTTCTGTGACACTGGTTTAGTTATACGGGTTCAGTGATACAGGTTTGGTGTTCTGTGACACTGGTTTAGTTATACGGGTTCAGTGATACAGGTTTGGTGTTCTGTGACACTGGTTTAGTTATACGGGTTCAGTGATACAGGTTTGGTGTTCTGTGACACCGGTTTAGTTATACGGGTTCAGTGATACAGGTTTGGGGTTCGGTGACACTGGTTTAGTTATACGGGTTCAGTGATACAGGTTTGGGGTTCGGTGACACTGGTTTAGTTATACGGGTTCAGTGATACAGGTTTGGTGTTCTGTGACACTGGTTTAGTTATACGGGTTCAGTGATACAGGTTTGGGGTTCGGTGACACCGGTTTAGTTATACGGGTTCAGTGATACAGGTTTGGTGTTCTGTGACACTGGTTTAGTTATACGGGTTCAGTGATACAGGTTTGATACAGGTTTGGGGTTCGTGTACGTTTGACACTGGTTTAGTTATACTGGTTCAGTGATACAGGTTTGGGGTTCGGTGACACCGGTTTAGTTATACGGGTTCAGTGATACAGGTTTGGGGTTCGGTGACACCGGTTTAGTTATACGGGTTCAGTGATACAGGTTTGGTGTTCTGTGACACTGGTTTAGTTATACGGGTTCAGTGATACAGGTTTGGTGTTCTGTGACACTGGTTTAGTTATACGGGTTCAGTGATACAGGTTTGGTGTTCTGTGACACTGGTTTAGTTATACTGGTTCAGTGATACAAGTTTGGTGTTCGGTGACACTGGTTTAGTTATACGGGTTCAGTGATACAGGTTTGGTGTTCAGTGACAGCGGTTTAGTTATACTGGTTCAGTGATACAGGTTTGGCGTTGGATGATACTCACTGACTGCCATACTTGGTTTTCCTGAATTTGTCTCGCTTGTACTGCATGTGCTGCTGCTCCAGCATCTGAACGGCTAAAATGATGAGTCTCAGAGTTTTGTACGTCTTCTGCGGGTCATCAATCACAAACGTGGAGTATTCCTCCTGCTCGGGCCCATCATACACAGACTTACTGCCACATGCCTCTGACAGACACAAAGACAGAGAGAGAGAGTGACAGAGAAACAGACACAGAGAGAGAGAGTGACAGAGAAACAGACACAGAGAGAGAGAGAGGACAGAGAAACAGACACAGAGAGAGAGAGTGACAGAGAAACAGACACAGAGAGAGAGAGAGAGAGAGAGAGAGTGACAGAGAAACAGACACAGAGAGAGAGAGAAAGTGACAGAGAAACAGACACAGAGAGAGAGAGAGAGTGACAGAGAAACAGACACAGAGAGAGAGAGTGACAGAGAAAGACACAGAGAGAGAGTGACAGAGAAAGACACAGAGAGAGAGTGACAGAGAAACAGACACAGAGAGAGAGAGAGTGACAGAGAAACAGACACAGAGAGAGAGTGACAGAGAAACAGACACAGAGAGAGAGAGAGTGACAGAGAAACAGACACAGAGAGAGAGAGAGTGACAGAGAAACAGACACAGAGAGAGAGAGAGTGACAGAGAAACAGACACAGAGAGAGAGAGAAAGTGACAGAGAAACAGACACAGAGAGAGAGAGAAAGTGACAGAGAAACAGACACAGAGAGAGAGAGAGTGACAGAGAAACAGACACAGAGAGAGAGAGTGACAGAGAAACAGACACAGAGAGAGAGAGTGACAGAGAAAGACACAGAGAGAGAGTGACAGAGAAACAGACACAGAGAGAGAGAGAGAGTGACAGAGAAACAGACACAGAGAGAGAGAGAGAGTGACAGAGAAACAGACACAGAGAGAGAGAGAGTGACAGAGAAACAGACACAGAGAGAGAGAGAGATGACAGAGAAACAGACACAGAGAGAGAGAGGAGTGACAGAGAAACAGACACAGAGAGAGAGAGAGGTGACAGAGAAACAGACACAGAGAGAGAGAGAGAGAGAGAGAGACAGAAAAGAGACACAGAGAGAGAGAGAGAGAGTGAGAAACAGAAAAGTACAGAGAAACAGAAACAGAGAGAGAGAGAGAGTGACAGAGAAACAGACACAGAGAGAGAGTGACAGAGAAACAGACACAGAGAGAGAGTGACAGAGAAAGACACAGAGAGAGAGAGAAAGACACAGAGAGAGTGACAGAGAAACAGAGAGAGAGAGAGTGACAGAGAAACAGACACAGAGAGAGAGAGAGAGTGACAGAGAAACAGACACAGAGAGAGAGAGAGAGAGAGAGAGAGAGAGTGACAGAGAAACAGACAGAGAGAGAGAGAGAGAGAGTGACAGAGAAACAGACAGAGAGAGAGAGAGAGTGACAGAGAAACAGACACAGAGAGAGAGAGAGTGACAGAGAAACAGACACAGAGAGAGAGAGTGACAGAGAAACAGACACAGAGAGAGAGAGAGAGTGACAGAGAAACAGACACAGAGAGAGAGAGAGAGAGAGAGTGACAGAGAAACAGACAGAGAGAGAGAGAGAGATGACAGAGAAACAGACACAGAGAGAGAGAGAGTGACAGAGAAACAGACACAGAGAGAGAGAGAGAGAGACAGAGAAACAGACACAGAGAGAGAGAGAGAGAGAAACAGACACAGAGAGAGAGGACAGAGAAACAGACAAGAGAGAGAGAGAGAGAGAGAGAGTGACAGAGAAACAGAAACAGACAGAGAGAGAGAGAGAGAGTGACATGAGAAACAGACACACAGAGAGAGAGAGAGATGACAGAGAAACAGACACAGAGAGAGAGAGAAGTGACAGAGAAACAGACACAGAGAGAGAGAGAGAAACAGAGAGGGACAGAGAAACAGACACAGAGAGAGAGAGAGAGAGTGACAGAGAAACAGACACAGAGAGAGAGAGAGAGTGACAGAGAAACAGACACAGAGAGAGAGAGAGTGACAGAGAAACAGACACAGAGAGAGAGAGACAGAGACAGAGAGAGAGTGACAGAGAAACAGACACAGAGAGAGAGAGAGAGAGAGAGAGAGTGACAGAGAAACAGACACAGAGAGAGAGTGACAGAGAGAAACAGACACAGAGAGAGAGAGAGAGTGACAGAGAAACAGACACAGAGAGAGAGAGAGAGTGACAGAGAAACAGACACACACAGAGAGAGAGAGAGTGACAGAGAAACAGACACAGAGAGAGAGAGAGAGAGAGTGACAGAGAAACAGACAAAGAGAGAGTGACAGAGAAACAGACACAGAGAGAGAGAGTGACAGAGAAACAGACACAGAGAGAGAGAGTGACAGAGAAACAGACACAGAGAGAGAGAGAGTGACAGAGAAACAGAAGAGAGAGAGAGAGAGACAGAAACAGAAACAGAGAAGTGACAGAGAAACAGAAACAGAGAGAGTGACAGAGAAACAGAAACAGAGAGAGAGAGAGTGACAGAGAAACAGAACACAGAGAGAGAGAGAGTGACAGAGAAACAGAAACAGAGAGAGAGAGAGTGACAGAGAAACAGACACAGAGAGAGAGAGAGTGACAGAGAAACAGACACAGAGAGAGAGAGAGTGACAGAGAAACAGACACAGAGAGAGAGAGAGAGTGACAGAGAAACAGACACAGAGAGAGAGAGAGTGACAGAGAAACAGACACAGAGAGAGAGAGAGTGACAGAGAAACAGACACAGAGAGAGAGAGTGACAGAGAAACAGACACAGAGAGAGAGTGACAGAGAAACAGACACAGAGAGAGAGAGAGAGACAGAGAAACAGACACAGAGAGAGAGAGAGAGTGACAGAGAAACAGACACAGAGAGAGAGAGAGAGAGTGACAGAGAACAGAAACAGAGAGAGAGTGACAGAGAAACAGAAACAGAGAGAGAGAGAGTGACAGAGAAACAGACACACAGAGAGAAAGAGAGTGACAGAGAAACAGAAACAGAGAGAGAGAGAGAGTGACAGAGAAACAGAAACAGAGAGAGAGTGACAGAGAAACAGAAACAGAGAGAGAGAGAGTGACAGAGAAACAGACACACAGAGAGAAAGAGAGTGACAGAGAAACAGAAACAGAGAGAGAGAGAGTGACAGAGAAACAGACACAGAGAGTGACAGAGAAACAGACACAGAGAGTGACAGAGAAACAGAAACAGAGAGAAAGAGAGTGACAGAGAAACAGACACAGAGAGAGAGAGAGAGAGAGTGACAGAGAAACAGACACAGAGAGAGAGAGAGAGAGAGAGATGACAGAGAAACAGACACAGAGAGAGAGAGAGAGAGAGAGTGACAGAGAAACAGACACAGAGAGAGAGAGAGAGAGAGTGACAGAGAAACAGACACAGAGAGAGAGAGAGAGACAGAGAAACAGACACAGAGAGAGAGAGAGAGTGACAGAGAAACAGACACACAGAGAGAGAGAGAGTGACAGAGAAACAGAAACAGAGAGTGACAGAGAAACAGACACAGAGAGTGACAGAGAAACAGAAACAGAGAGAGAGAGAGTGACAGAGAAACAGACACACAGAGAGAGAGTGACAGAGAAACAGACACAAGAGAGTGACAGAGAAACAGACACAGATGAGAATATACAAGTTCATCTGATTCCTCATTTACACTCATTTACATCTAACAATCATAGAATGCATTACACTGACACAAATCATTGTAGTAAATAAACCTGGTCATGTTTGTGGATATGTTTTGTTGAGCATCAGTGTCATGTTTTCATTCTTTACTGTGTAAATAAATGAATGCAGCTGAGATCTCTGGCTGGTTAACTCACCCTGCATCTTCACCAGCTTCGACATGTACGTGTTGTACAGTGAGTAGATTCTCTCAGTCTCTCGATCTCCATCCACATCCAGCTGAATGTTTGCAGGAAGTCCACTGTGAAACACAAACAAAACCTCATCCACTGACACATACCTTCACTCATTCATATCCTGTGTTCTTCTCAGAACTAAGACTTGGAGGCTCAGCCTCCTGCAAAACGTATTTATTAAACCTAATATTATTTGTTATTGTTGCAATAACCAGCATTAAATGACTGTTAGATTTTAAAAAAGGGCACATTAGCTTCAATAATGTGTTGATTTTGGATGTTTATTTGTGTTTTAGGTGGTGTTACACTCAGACTCTGTACAGTATTTACCACTGAAATGAAAGTGATTGGTCCTCAAGTAACACTAGAAAATGATTGTTGAGGATCGTGGAGGGGCGACTCACCCCGTGCAAGGCGTGCAGCCAGGCGCAGTGTCTGCAGACAGCCTGCAGCAGAGCCAGTGTCCATTCAGGTAAGCAGATGGGTGGTACATGCTCAGACGCTTGCGGTTGCTCTGACTCACTTTAGTAAGGATGTCGATCCAGTCCCGCGCCTCCACGCAGTTATTGGCCTGGATGTAGAGTGCCCTCTCTGGCTGGATGACCTGAAACATCTGCAGGAGGAAATAGTCACAGGCCACAAAGAAAGACCTTTACAATCCATACCTGCTGTACATCTCTTAGTGGGAGGGGCATTCTCATTCTGGGCATCATTTCTTTGGACTAGAGTTTATATGATGTCATCAGTATTTTTGTACTATAATCCCAAAAGATAAATCTAGTTCATTTTGAATTATTCATATTGTGTAACTGCTTAAAGTTGATCCTGTCTGACCACATCAGCAGGTAGAAGCTCAAAGCTACCAGACATGAACAGCTGCTGTGATGTCACACATCATGTGTGTTTGTGCATTTCTTACATTCTTCATTTTGAAGGACTCTTCCTCCAGTCTCTCCACAGCCAGGATGTTTTCTATAGGAATACTGCACAGAGCACCCTCTCCTGGACACACACACGCACACACAGAAAACATGATGAGGATCTTCAGGAGAAATTGTTCCTTTACAAAAGTCACACAATGACAGTGATTTGTAACTTGTAGTTTATTTTTCAAAGAGTGAGTGCTGAGGTCATGTGATGTGGGTATGTCCAGTGACATAAGAAAGCTGAGGAAACTTAATGCAAATGAACAACTGATGATGATGCTGTATTTGTCTTTGCTTCCACAAACCCACTTCAGATGTTCACACGACATGTGAGAACAGTCAGAAACACTGATCAGATGCGTCACACACCTATAGTGAGAATGTTGGACAAACCTTTTGAGTTACCTTTGGTTTTATGATAGGTGAACTCGTGGTTAGTCAGCCGGAACCATCTCTTCTTGAAGTTCTTTAGACCAAAGCGGTTTCGACCCTGAGCACGTTTGATCATGAACCTGGAGAGATTGAGGCCGGGGGAGGTTAGAGAGGAGAAACCTTTAAAGAGCTTTAAACTGGTTAAAGTTTAACTCAGTCCCCCTCTAGTCTGAATCAAACACTACAGACATTCTCTTCCAAATCATTTAAATAATTAACTTAATTAAACAGCCCAGAGATAAAGATAATCAACATCAGCACTTTTCTCAAGGCTGTCAGAGTTCATTTCCATGGAGATAGAGATGATTTCTGGATCATGATCCTAAATATTACATTTTCTGAGAACAGATATGAGACAATCTTCTGACAGTAACAATGCGCAAAATTGACTAGCTGTTGGGTTGTTGAACTAGTTGGTCTTAAAGAAAAATACAATTAAGCTGATTTAGGGCCCAACCCATCACAAATCAGACACAATAAACTGGTCAACATCACTAAACAGATGTTAGACAACAGGTTTACTAGTTGATCAATCCTGCATTCACACTGCAGATCTGTGTCATTCTGCTTCAGATCAACTGCGCAGTGTGCACGTCCTGAGAGCTCGCAGACTACATGCATGAACAACGACAGAAGCTGTGTTCATTATGGGATGTTTTTATTCTGTGTGGTTTATATAGGGTTGTAATTTGAACTAATCACAAACACTGGGATGTTGTACAAACACAAGGAGGTCATATTTAGGGTCAAAGTTCACAAGGGAATCCAGTGTCTTACCTGCCAGAGCACTCTGCATCAAATATCTTAATAATGAGTTTAACACTGCTGTCTACAGCAGAGAAACACACACACAGGTGTGTAGCTCACCCCTCTTTCAGCATAATGGGTGTCTCAATGCTCCTCTGATCCCACCGACCCGACGACGAAATCAGGTCTAGAAACTAAGACACATGAAGCAAACGCAGATCACAATGTGCTTGTGTATTTATGTCTTACACTGCTCCTACATGCTTTATTTCTCATCTCAGGTAAAGATGTTCAGACATTTCGAGGTGTGTCGTAATTGTGCACAAACGTTTGGGGACAGCTAATGTTCAGTTAAATAAACATCTACAAATCCAATCATGTGTGTGTACTGTCAGACAGAAGGATTCACTTACATTTTTCACTGCATCTCCATACTTCTGTTCATTGAAATAATCGTAGAACGCAGCCATGTACGACTCTTTGAAACTGGCCTATCAAAAAGAGAGAAACGTGTCTGTCATCATTGTGCATTACTGGCACAGAGGAAAACTGTGCTGTGTTTTTACAGATTTGCACACTCACAGATTTGGACTTGGCAAGACTTCCCAGAGTCTGGATGGTTTTGGAAATGAGTGTGAGGGTCCGTGACGTGCACAGGTCCTTTATGAAGACACAGGAGAGATGAACATTTCAGTTTAATCATCTGAGCAAATCTGCCCAAATGCCTAGAACCCCCTTACAAGATAAATAAGACACATTGGCCAAACCACTTGCACCAACAAAAAACATCTTTTGGAATTAAAAACTACTGTCAGGATTTCATAAAGACTCACAGCGAAAAATCAGCACTGAAACATCGTGACACTTCTTTTTGTGACTTCTTTTTTGTGATCATTTGTAGGAGTTCCCTTTCAAATTTATAAGAGTATTTAAATAAATCACCCAACTCACGCAAGGTTTGCGCTTGTCAGTTTGCACCATTTTGACTGCTCAAAAAGCAGGTCCTAAACTATTTCAGTAATTTGCGCTGCTCTTGGTAGATTGCACTGGTCATTATGGAACTCTCATGTTGTGCTCATGGACACACAAGCAAAGAGCACAGGTGTGTAAATGGCCATCAGGAGTGTGGTGTGTAAAGTGAGCATGTAATGTTATACACACCGGGTGATGCGGGCGCAGCTGGAACAGATTTGGTGACAAAATCGCAGGTGCAAAGAAACGGAGGAAGATGAAACTACTGACAGCTGTGTAACGCACATCTGGATCAACTGCAAACCACACAAACATCAAACATTCACGAGGAATCAAGCACATAATTCTTGCTGCAGTGCTCATCATGACCTGAGGGTGGTGATATTCACCGACTTCTCAAACAGGCCAGGAGAAATAAACAGGAAGTTGTGTAGAACTCAGGAAATGAGAACTGGGTAAACAAAGCTGCTGCTGTCCTTCTCACGAATCTCAACACAGACTCCGACCATCTATTTCTACATAAAACTGCAGCTCACCCTGTCAAACATAATAATCACATGAGCTGATGTGTGTTACCCTGGAAACGGGTGGCGGCAGACTCTCGTAGGGAGAGGAAGATATCACACATGACCGTCGGGCAGCTGACGCCCGAGCTGGTGATGACATTGAAAATGCGATCGACATACTGTCGTAAGTTTTCCTGCAAAGAAACCAATGCAGAATGCTCAGATGACAACAGTTTATTACATACGTAAGACACACACTCACAAATGAACAAGTCTCTTTACAACACACACGTGCATTAGCTGAACCAGACAGAAAATATAGCCTCTGTGTGTAATGACTTTATTTACAGTAAATAATCGCATACAGTCCTGTTAACACACACACACTGATACACACACACACTCACACAGACACAGTGAATGTGTAGCTGTGACTCACCCTGTTTGTATCCAGATTCTCTGACTCTTTTAGTTTGATGGGGTCGATCTCACAGGGTTTGTGCTCAGTGCAGATCTACAGAGACACAGCAGACATTAACCTCATTTTCACACAGCCCAGGACAAACCCACCAGTGTCACTGGATTGTTCACTGGTCCAGTCATGAGTCTGTGTGATGTGACTCAAGGATCATTCATGTCTGTATAGTCCCATTAACAGCCAAAATCACATTTACTTAGAATAAATAGAATGTTGTTGTTTGTTGGTGTGGATGCCAGTATAGTTAGTTATAGTTCTCTTTATAGTTGTCATTCTTGGTATGAACCTGCCTTCACACAAACCCTGCAGGACAATACAGTTTAACACTCAAGGTGTTTGTTTTATCATAGTGCTCAAACACAGAGGTCAGAAGTCACTCACTTCATCAATGATGGGTTTCAGAGTGACCTGCAGATAATGCATCCCTGCCAGCTTCATGATCTCATCAATGCATTTAGATGTCAGCGAGTTTCCCCGGAAGATGGTGTTTGGATCCCTAAAGACAGAAGAACTTGTGAATTTACACAGACCTGAGAAACTCACACTGATGCTGTTGCTGCAGTGAGAACACCATTCTGTGATCCAGAGTCACTTCTGCAGGGTCACATCAACATGGCAGTGAGTAAATCACAGAATTATCACTATGCTTCACCTGTTCATGGCATCAGTCCAGTTAACAAGGAATGTTCTCAGAACACTGGCTAATGTTCTCTAAATGTTATCCAAAAGTTCTTGCAGTAATGTTAGTAGAATGTTTTTCATTACGCTAAAAGCCCTAGCATAAAAACATTATCCTTAAAATGTTAGTAGATTTTTTATTTTTTTTAGATGTTTTATAAACATTACAGATGTTTGAATAATGTTCTTATAAGCAAGGACTAACATTAATACAATGTCAAAAAAGTTTTGAAGGTTCCTAGAAGATTCCAAATAACATTTAGTTAATTAATGAAGAGGTGAAGGAAAAGTGAGGGAAAGAGGGCAGCACCAATCCCAACAGTAACCAAACAGTGTGTGTGTGTGTGTGTGTACACACTGCGTGCGGTTGATCTCTGCGTGGGCAATGGCACTGAGGAAAGGCACGATTTTTCCATAGTGCAGGAAGAGTCGGACCAGAGGGACGGCCGCTTCCTGTTTCTCTCGGCACACCTCACCCAAGATGTGTGCTGCAGACGCTGAGACGGGCTGCAACACAAACACACTTGTGTGTTTACAAAGTGAACAGAGCTAATCACATGAGAGCGATCACACATATACACACACCTCCAGGTGTGCGGACTGCAACAGCAGGTCTCTGAGCGGGCTATAATGCTCCGTGGGGAACACGTGGTCCTCTGTGTAAACAATGTTGAGTCGTAATGACCCCAGCTCTTCAGCTTTCACTGATTTGTTGCCGTGATCTCTGGGCTGCAAGAAGTACCTGAAAACAACATTATGACCGTGAGCTCCTGCATTACAAAATCAATCATCTCAGCGTGAGGACAAGAGGGGCATACCATGCGTCATGCACACCCAACTGTCCCAGCACCCTCAGCGGCACGCGTACCTCCCCCAAAAACTCATCTCCAAACTTCAGATTGCTGGCGTTCCACAGGTCCACTCTAACAGTGAAAGAGAGCATCAAACATGGTAAACTTGTGACTTGTTTTGGATATTTTGTGTATATATCGGTAAATTAGAATTAAGACTCCTCTAAACCAGTGGATCTCAACCTTTTTGACTTCAAGGCCCCCCATGATCCACAATAATATTTGAAGCCCCCCAGCATAACCAGAAATATCTTAATTTTTGAAGTTGTTTTGGCTTTTTTAATGCTTGTTTTGTCCTCATTTTAAATGATCTGGAAGAGTAATCCAGACTCACTTGAGAGCGAGTTTGTCCACATCATCTTCTTCCACATCAAACTGTCGTTTGGTGTAGCTGAGGGGTTTGGTCACCTGTGTAATGATGGAACAGAAAGAGACTCTGATTGACTGCAACATTACTTCCTGTCTGCATTAATTATCTCATGAGCAATGAAACCACATCTTGAGTCAGACAGCTACATGACATGATTCTGTGATTCCCCACAAAAACACAGCCAATTCTATTCATGATGTCAACATACAGAAATATCCAGAGATCAGGGGTAAAACTGACTCTTAATAGATATAATGGTAAAGCAGTTGAGCCAGTAATCTGAACCCTCTGAAATATAAATGTCCTACAGGTGTCTAAAATGACTAAAGTTTTGATGAATATGATCTACAAAGAGAAGAGCAGAGAGATGATGATACAGATGGACTTCAGCATGGAGACCCCTGGCCTGTCTGACTCTCTGTATAAGTGTGTGAACTGGAGGGTCTGACAGAAGTCTGATCAGACTGACTCTCTGTATGAGCGTGTGAACTGGGGGGTCTGACAGAGGTCTGTGATCAGACTGACTCTCTGTATGAGTGTGTGAACTGAAGGATCTGATCAGGATCTTCTCACTGTGATTGGTTCAAAGGTCTTATATTAAAATCATTACATTTTACAAGGAGGCTTATAGCACAAATAAACAATAATAATGATAAAGTGTGTTTGTGTGTGTTAACGTGTGCGTGCGTGACTCATCTCATCTAAACACACACGCAGGACTGTGGAGTGACTAAAACACACACTCAATAACATTGTCCAATAACATTCACTTTTATCATCTTTATACAAAACCCTCACAAGCAGCACAATCGTCTCCCAAAACATCTGCTGCATTTACTGCAGGAGCTGCTGGAAAATAAATTTCTCAGTGAGCAGAAGCCAGTGTGGCACACACACACACCTGCAGACACCCTACAACTCTCACAATCTACTGAGTCACATTATCAGCAAGAAACTTGTTCAGAGAAGACGTGAATGTGTGTGTGTGTTGTGTAAGTGTGTAGGACGGCTGGAGGGTGTGGAAATCTTAAAGTGAGAAACCACAAGCCATCAGTGCTATATGACATCACACACACCTGAAACCTCAGATAAGAGCATTTATAGTTTCATATTTTTTAGTTTTATATTATAGTTTTAAATTCATGAACACAAGTTCAGATTCTGAAGAACTTCATGACACTGCTGACACTCACACAAATGTGATGACATCACAGTTCTTACCTCAAAGAAGAAGATTTCATCAAACTGAGGATTGTTGTTTTTGCGTTTGACTTTGGTCTTCTTGGCCTCTGATCTGTGAAGCGTGACAGCGAGACAGAGGTGAAGAGAGTTTAACAGAGTCTGTTGTCTTTTATTTTGACTGTGTGTAATTCAGTATCTTCTGAGGAAACGTTCTGACTTCCACACGCAGCAGAGGAGACAGAATCTTTTGTTTTCGGAACAGCAATGTTTGAACATCAGTGTGAAAATACTTGTGTTCAACAGGAGATGGTCTGGATTCCAGCTGATGATATGAAACAGCATAATGGATGCTGAGTGTTAACACACACAAAACAAATTCGGCTCAACTTCCTGCAGATGTGCAGTGAAATATCAGCGAAAGGGAAAATTTCTGAGGTGATCAGGGAAATATCCACTTCCATGTGATTCATGTTTCTATGGAGATGCATTTAGCCAATAGGTGAAGCATACATATATTCTACAGAGGACTCACAGGCTAGTTATGGTTAGGGTTAGACTGTTGTGCCATATGAAACACTGACATTTGACATTTGTAAACTGGATCAGTGAAGTTGTTTGATGTTACCTGGAGGGGCCCAGTACCGACACGGCCGCATATGGGTCACACTGACCATTGACAATCGGCAGATCCTGACACTCCAAAACCCTGTCAAACAGAAATGTCATACAAACACAGTTAGAGCGGGTGTTCCCCTGTGGATGATGAAACAGTTAAAAAAAGAAATCATATAGACCTACAATGAAAGTAGGACATATCTTACCTTACCAACAACATAGCAATAACCTTACCAACCACCCACAACACTAACACTGCAGGGGTGAGTTTAGCATTGACAAACACCACTAAAACTAGAGCTACACTGAGAGCCACACTGGCAGTATATGAACACACACACTGAGAGCAGAGCTTTACAGTATATGAACACACACACAGAGAGCAGAGCTTTACAGTATATGAACACACACACATGAGAGCAGAGCTTTACAGTATATGAACACACACACAGAGAGCAGAGCTTTACAGTATATGAACACACACACAGAGAGCAGAGCTTTACAGTATATGAACACACACACACTGAGAGCAGAGCTTTACAGTATATGAACACACACACAGAGAGAGCAGAGCTTTACAGTATATGAACACACACACAGAGAGCAGAGCTTTACAGTATATGAACACACACACACAGAGAGCAGAGCTTTACAGTATATGAACACACACACACAGAGCAGAGCTTTACAGTATATGAACACACACACTCACCAGAGCAGAGCTTTACAGTATATGAACACACACACTAGAGAGCAGAGCTTTACAGTATATGAACACACACACTGACACGAGCAGAGCTTTACAGTATATGAACACACACACACAGAGAGCAGAGCTTTACAGTATATGAACACACACACACTGAGAGCAGAGCTTTACAGTATATGAACACACACACACAGAGAGCAGAGCTTTACAGTATATGAACACACACACAGAGAGCAGAGCTTTACAGTATATGAACACACACACACTGAGAGCAGAGCTTTACAGTATATGAACACACACACAGAGAGAGCAGAGCTTTACAGTATATGAACACACACACAGAGAGCAGAGCTTTACAGTATATGAACACACACACTGAGAGCAGAGCTTTACAGTATATGAACACACACACACTGAGAGCAGAGCTTTACAGTATATGAACACACACACTGAGAGCAGAGCTTTACAGTATATGAACACACACACTGAGAGCAGAGCTTTACAGTATATGAACACACACACAGAGAGCAGAGCTTTACAGTATATGAACACATACACAGAGAGAGCAAAGCTTTACAGTATATGAACACACACACTGAGAGCAGAGCTTTACAGTATATGAACACACACACTGAGAGCAGAGCTTTACAGTATATGAACACACACACACTGAGAGCAGAGCTTTACAGTATATGAACACACACACACTGAGAGCAGAGCTTTACAGTATATGAACACACACACACACTGAGAGCAGAGCTTTACAGTATATAAACACACACACACACACACACAGAGCAGAGCTTTACAGTATATGAACACACACACACTGAGAGCAGAGCTTTACAGTATATGAACACACACACAGAGAGAGCAGAGCTTTACAGTATATGAACACACACACAGAGAGCAGAGCTTTACAGTATATGAACACACACACTGAGAGCAGAGCTTTACAGTATATGAACACACACACAGAGAGAGCAGAGCTTTACAGTATATGAACACACACACACTGAGAGCAGAGCTTTACAGTATATGAACACACACACACAGAGAGCAGAGCTTTACAGTATATGAACACACACACAGAGAGCAGAGCTTTACAGTATATGAACACACACACTGAGAGCAGAGCTTTACAGTATATGAACACACACACACTGAGAGCAGAGCTTTACAGTATATGAACACACACACACACTGAGAGCAGAGCTTTACAGTATATGAACACACACACACATTGAGAGCAGAGCTTTACAGTATATGAACACACACACACTGAGAGCAGAGCTTTACAGTATATGAACACACACACACACTGAGAGCAGAGCTTTACAGTATATGAACACACACACACAGAGAGCAGAGCTTTACAGTATATGAACACACACACACTGAGAGCAGAGCTTTACAGTATATGAACACACACACACTGAGAGCAGAGCTTTACAGTATATGAACACACACACACTGAGAGCAGAGCTTTACAGTATATGAACACACACACACTGAGAGCAGAGCTTTACAGTATATGAACACACACACACTGAGAGCAGAGCTTTACAGTATATGAACACACACACACATGAGAGCAGAGCTTTACAGTATATGAACACACACACACACAAAGAGCAGAGCTTTACAGTATATGAACACACACACACTGAGAGCAGAGCTTTACAGTATATGAACACACACACAGAACAGAGCAGAGCTTTACAGTATATGAACACACACACACTGAGAGCAGAGCTTTACAGTATATGAACACACACACAGAGAGCAGAGCTTTACAGTATATGAACACACACACACTGAGAGCAGAGCTTTACAGTATATGAACACACACACACTGAGAGCAGAGCTTTACAGTATATGAACACACACACACAGAGAGCAGAGCTTTACAGTATATGAACACACACACAGAGAGCAGAGCTTTACAGTATATGAACACACACACAGAGAGCAGAGCTTTACAGTATATGAACACACACACTGAGAGCAGAGCTTTACAGTATATGAACACACACACAAACACACACTGAGAGCAGAGCTTTACAGTATATGAACACACACACTGAGAGCAGAGCTTTACAGTATATGAACACACACACACTGAGAGAGCAGAGCTTTACAGTATATGAACACACACACACGAGAGCAGAGCTTTACAGTATATGAACACACACACACTGAGAGCAGAGCTTTACAGTATATGAACACACACACACTGAGAGCAGAGCTTTACAGTATATGAACACACACACACTGAGAGCAGAGCTTTACAGTATATGAACACACACACACTGAGAGCAGAGCTTTACAGTATATGAACACACACACACTGAGAGCAGAGCTTTACAGTATATGAACACACACACACTGAGAGCAGAGCTTTACAGTATATGAACACACACAGAGAGAGAGCAGAGCTTTACAGTATATGAACACACACAGAGAGAGAGCAGAGCTTTACAGTATATGAACACACACACACTGAGAGCAGAGCTTTACAGTATATGAACACACACACAGAGAGCAGAGCTTTACAGTATATGAACACACACACAGAGAGCAGAGCTTTACAGTATATGAACACACACACAGAGAGCAGAGCTTTACAGTATATGAACACACACACACTGAGAGCAGAGCTTTACAGTATATGAACACACACACACTGAGAGCAGAGCTTTACAGTATATGAACACACACACAGAGAGCAGAGCTTTACAGTATATGAACTCTCTGTGTGTGTTCATATACTGTAAAGCTCTGCTCTCAGTGTGTGTGTGTTCATATACTGTAAAGCTCTGCTCTCTGTGTGTGTGTTCATATACTGTAAAGCTCTGCTCTCAGTGTGTGTGTTCATATACTGTAAAGCTCTGCTCTCTCTGTGTGTGTGTTCATATACTGTAAAGCTCTGCTCTCTGTGTGTGTGTGTGTGTTTATATACTGTAAAGCTCTGCTCTCAGTGTGTGTGTTCATATACTGTAAAGCTCTGCTCTCTGTGTGTGTGTGTGTTCATATATTGTAAAGCTCTGCTCTCAGTGTGTGTGTTCATATACTGTAAAGCTCTGCTCTCAGTGTGTGTGTGTTCATATACTGTAAAGCTCTGCTCTCTGTGTGTGTGTTCATATACTGTAAAGCTCTGCTCTCAGTGTGTGTGTGTTCATATACTGTAAAGCTCTGCTCTCAGTGTGTGTTTGTTCATATACTGTAAAGCTCTGCTCTCAGTGTGTGTGTGTTCATATACTGTAAAGCTCTGCTTTCAATGTATGTGTGTGTGTGCGTGCATGTACTCTAATACTGTAGATTGTTTACAGTCTTCAGAAAGAAAAATACCACAGACATACAGTTGATCATTAACATCAAACACAGACTTCACTAATCCATCTCACTAATTACAAGTGAACCGTCCTGACGCATCACATACTGTGTACATACAATAAAAACTCATAAAGTCTGATTGCGGTGTGTTTGATGGTTTTAGAAATCTCTCATACAATTGATCAATATAGAGGTGTTTTCAAACATGATCCTGCAAAACTGATAAGATGCAAGACCTGCCACTCATGCGTTCCTATTGACTTAGAGTTGGCTGTGAACACCTGTGATTGACAGCCTCACCGTGTTGCCAGCTTGTGACAGACGACTCCACTGTCAGTGATGACCTCACTGAGACGCAGCTCCAGGTGAACTTTTCCCTGTTGAGGAAAGAACACTGTTACCATGGTTACACCCAACACACTTCTTTTTTAAGATCTCAATTTGAGATGACTTAAAATGAGACATAACTGAGATCTTGACTGAGTATCATGAAAGAGAAACCTCTGAGCAATTACATTTTCTTGTTGTTTGAAACAGAACGTTTGCTGAAAGTTGCTATGTTTAACTTGTTAGATTTCTATGCTTTTTGGGGATGTTTCATAGACATAATGATTTTTATACTGTACAAACTGAATATTCTATCCCCTAACCTTCACCCAGCCTCTAACCTAACCCTCACACAAACCATATTCAAAAAGCATAATTTTATTATGTTTAGTAATCAATTTCCCTCATAGGGACTGCTGACTGGTCCCCACAATGGATTTGGGTTTACCATCATTGTGGGGACATTTGGTAGAAAATCACACACACACAAAGACAGAAGCTATTGGGGGGCATTATTTTAGAAGATGAAGACAACACAGAGACGTGAGGATTTCATCATACCTGGACCTCAGAATCCGCACTGACAGGCTGCAGTGAGAACCAGTGGTCTTTACCATGGTATTTCTGCAGATCTTCCTTTTTCACGGCCACTTTACCTAAAGAAACAAATATCAGCTGAACATGAGACCTGAAGCAAAATTTACCAAACCATCAGAAACGGTCACTGAATTAACACACATCACACCCACAATAAAAAATAAATATAAAGTTGGACAACAACAAAAGAAAACAATAAATATAAAATTATAAATCTCAACAATCATCTACTAGCCGATAATTGGTGTTGTTTGAATGTTTTCTTTGTAACCAGCAGAATATGTCTGAATCAAGAGTAAACAGTGTTGATAGAGTCTCAGATACAGCCCAGCTAATGCAGTGAAGAGTGAGTCTTGGGAAACAAGAAGTGCTAAACATTTTGCAACATCCTGTGATAACTTTGCACACAGAAACTATAAAAGTAAACGTTTTGGTCACCAATGCTGGAGTCTCTCCTGAACACGTCCCTGTCAAAGATGTAGAAGGACAGATGTCTGAAGCTGCGAGGGATTTCACAGTAGAAGTCTTCACCGTAGAACGGACTGTCACAAACAGAGACACCATCAAACACACCACAGATGTTACAATGAACACTGCCGTGAGGTTGTGTAAGAACTTCTGCAGAACATCAGTAGAGGTGGAAACATCTGCTCTGACAGTGACCTGATTCAGATCTTTATCGGTTATTAAATGATAATAATATATAATCATATAAATATAAAATAAAATAATAATTTTTCATTTTTATATCCTCTACAAGGTCAAAGGTTTTACAGACAATGACCTGATATGGTGCAGGTGTGTTTAGATTTATACTGTTTCACGTCATTGTTGTATGTCTGTATTTATGTAGCACCGTGGTCCTGTGAGGCACGACATTTCGTTCCACTGTATGTCCCCACATATAGCGGAATGACAATAAAGCTCAACTTGACTTGACTTGAGGTCTATATGTGATATACACAGCAGACATGAGCAGAAGATTGAATGTGTCACTGAACTGATACTAATATTAATGTGTGTGTGTGTGTGTGTGAGTGAGAGAGAGATATCTCACCATAAAGACTTCTCTATGGTTTTGGTTCTGAACACTTCCTCCTGGTCCAGGTTCACTGTGCAGTAACAATCTCTCATTTTATTGGGACCCGGATACGGAGGAATGTTTTTAGCTTCACCTGCACACAGGGACATTTCCATAAAAACACTGCTATTATTTACAGGGTTCATGAGTCATGTTGGCTTGGTTTTGTTTAATGTTTGCCTGGCATTAAATAAACAAAAACACATTTATATACACAAACACCCTGTCTGTGAATACTGAATAAATAAATCCAGGTATTTAAATATAGTATTAATGCTGTGATCTCTGTAGGGGACGTGACAATGTTCATAAAATTCTATTTACAAGGAGCAAACCCCTCCCCCACTGGGATGCCATCATAACCAAACTCAAGGTTTAATTGGTTAATAAATACACCATGAAGTCAAACCAGCATCTTTCTCTATTCATGGCCACTGAAAAGCAGCTTTGTATTCTGACTACATAATTCACAAATATTTCATTAGACTATAGTAGATGTTATGAAATGCCCTGTCAGACACATAACCAGACATTCATCGACCTAGATAAGGCCCTTACTACGTGTGTAATTGACAGAGATAAAGAGATTGCGTTAGCAGCTTCTCAAGGTTGTGAGTTCGATTTCCAGGGAACACACCTGAATATACTGTCAGTCGCTTTAGGTATTTAGCAAGATCTAGATCATTTAACAGCTCAAATAATCAATGTTCTTACAGAGGAATTAATGTAAGTGCTTCTGAGAGCAGAACAATGGAGAGCAATATCCTCAAACTCCACATCAGCAGGGCGGGTTCGCCTCACAAATCTGAGTGTGGGATGTGCGACTCAATACACACATCACACACATGTGAATCTGCTCACACACACAGCTGCAGTCTGCAGGAGGAACACAGCGTTGCAGAGGAAGTTTGGGTGTGTTGAGGTGTGTGTTTCCTCAGAATGAACTGCTGTCCTGTTACACACCCAACAGAAGTGACTGTGACCGCCACACACACCACAATTTATATTTCTACAGTCGTTCAACCTTGGGCCCCAAAAACTTTACACAACATTCATCCAGACTCATCTTAAGGGTCAGTGTAAGGGTCTGATGTTTACAGAGGCTCTCACTGACATCACGAGTGTGGAGATTTTCTGGGGGGAAAAACATGACACATGGCAGATGTAGAAGAGATGTGAGGTATGGTCACACTACATGCAAACTGATTCAGCTGCACAGCACTACTTACCCAGCTAACAATTTTAGTTTATAAGAACATTTTCCTAACATTTCCACCGAGTAACAAAAACATTATTTTTAACGTTCTAAAAACATTGTAAATAACATGTAATTAACATTATTGCTTGGTTATAAAAATGTTATTCAAACTTTTTAATTTTGTAACATTTTTAAAATGTTTCACCAACAACTTAAGAATAACAATTTTGACATGTTACTGTAAGAATGCTTTTTGATAACTTTGAGAGAACGTTATGCAGCGTTGTGAGAACTTCTGTTGTGGTTGGGTAGTCTGAACAGGAGCAACATAATGATGCAATACAATTGCACATGCGTGCAATGCAATGCTGGGAGGGTGATGAGGACATGTGGAGTCTGTTACAATGCAGCTGAAATTACTGCGGTGAGTCAGTAAGCATGTCAAAAAGTGCAGCACAGCACTGCAGCTGCAACTGCATGTGGTGATGCAGACTGACACAGTGAGCTGATCCACGGATATTCCAGATCCAGAAGAATCTCTTCTTCCTGTCACCCCCCAAACACACACACACACATCACACCATCACATGCCTCACAAAAACACTAAGCAGGTAGTAAAGAGTATGTGGGAGGGAGCATTGGGAAAAGAGAAGAGATGAACATGTACATGAGAGAACATGAGATCTCTTAGGTAAAGAGATTATTAGTGTGTGAGAATCATCACAGGTGTGCTGATCCACTAAAGGTTTGTTCACACTGACCCCAAACACCACACTGTTTGATATTTTGTTGGGATCGTGTGAAGCAGATTTAAATCTGATAACAATTCTGACCAAACAAGTAAAAGAAGACAAAGCAAAACAACAGAGCAAAACAACAGAGACCTGCACCAGCATCAACAGACTAGCAAACACACCCGCGACACGCTAGCTACTCAGTAGCAAAGGACTAGAAAACACACAGCCAAACAAAAACACCCACAACACGCTAGTAACAGTACAGCCACTCACTAAAGCACTAACACTTCCACTGTGATACGTACATTCCTCACATACAGTACACACATGCAGAAGAATCATGCAATTCCCTTTAATCATTTACAGTTCCCGGACAAAACAACAGCACACAAACTACTGAAACACACAGACAGACAGACAGATACAGAGCGGAACAGACAGACAGAGAGCTGCTTTGATGGACAGTGAAAGTGTGTGTGTGTGTGAGAGAGAGAGAGAGAGAGCTGCCACAGGAAATGAGATCATTCAAAAGGAATTCTGACTGCATCCAAGACGTAGTTTAAAGTCTCTAAACATGACCATTCTTCAGAGGAAGAGAGAGAGAGAGATGTTTGACAGATACAGAACTGTATAGACTAAATGAGATGTTACCTGTAGATCTGGTAAGTTTAATAGTGTCTAAGAAAAGCCAAATGACATGCTGAGAATAATGCTGTTATAACAAACTGGGACAGACACAAGAGGATCTCTGATCCAGTCTGCTGGACTGTTTCTAAAGCAGCAGGACGTGATGCAGGGGTGTCTGTTTTTACACTCTTCAGAGAGTCAGTCTATCACTGCTTTATTTATATGAACTCATTATTAAACTGAGACACTCATCAAGCTTTTCCTGAGAACATTCACACATCTGTGTGTGTCACTGAAGGCCAAACTGTGAGCTACACCCAACACACCAGCAGAAGAAAACAGGAAGTGGGTGTGAAGTTTCAGATGGTATTTCCTTTGCATGCTGGGAGTAAAACTTAACCTGAAGACTGTGATGATGCAGATACAGTGAACATCTGGATGAGCAACATGGATACAAACACATGGAGAAAGAACTGGATTCACTTTCCATTCATAAAGTTTCTCAGAAACTGAATACAGACATCTTACCTCACATAGACAGACAGAGAGTTCAGAGAGACACGTGAGGACTAAATCAGATCATCAGACCGCAGACTAAAAACAGCGCCGTCCCCTCATCTCAGCTTCACTAAATGACTGTACAGTCATTTCACCCTGTACACACTTATACTGCAAGACAACAAATGATAAATTACAGCTACAGATTTACATTAACAATCTCTTACATTAAGAATTCTCTGCTGGACAAGAAATGAACACACTATATAGATCATTGCATTTATTCACTGTCGTTAAGCCGAGTCCATATTGGTACATTTCTGAGAGACAGACTGTTGGTCCATCATTTCACTCTATTACAGCCTCTATTACAGCGTCTGTCTAACCAGAGGCCAAATCCTGCACTCCTGCTCACACACACATTCTCACACACTCTCACTTACACTCTCACACATGCTCACAGACTCACACACACACTGCTAAATCATTTGCAATCAAGCAGGACCACGTTAACACAGGCCATTTCCACCTCATATTGACCTTCAAAGGTGCCTAACAGAAAGAAACAGTCACACCAGTCAAACTGGACTTCTGTCTGGTTTACATTAGTCTGCTGCTTCCAGGAAACCACAAACTGCTTTACAGATCATTCAGTCCAATCAGCAAGTGATTTGGAGCCGTTTCCTCTTCACTCCTCCTATTAGAAGCTCCTGACACGTTTCCTTCAGATGTGCTCCCACAGGAAGCTCGGAACACAACTCCATATATGTAGCCAAACAAGCTCCGCTTCCTTATGGAGAGGTCGACCCATCAGCCTGATTCCGGTCTACTAACTGTGAAATCACTGTTCAGGTTAACCGACCACCTACTAATTAGTGTCTTAAATAAAAAAGCCAATATTTCCACTTTTCCAAGGGCACATTTCACTCTCCCAAACACTCTTAAAAAGCAATATCTTACAGCTCAGCAAATATTTATAAATATTAGAAATATTAGTATTTTTAATATAGAAATTTTGCACTGCTTTTCAATGTCTTTTTAAAATGATCTGAGGAGAGCTTAATCCAGTCAGCACAACAGCTCCAACAAATAATGTAACAACTGACTTCCAGTATATCTGTCCAAGCACTAGACACTAGCCTCCCTTCAGCAGGCTGTGAATACCACTCACACGACTGATGACACTATCACAGACAATAACTTATCCAACAATCGCATTCATTTCCTCCCAACAGTTGAAGGTGCACCTGCTGCTGACAAGAGAAAATATAGTAATCGCTTCTCCAAAACTCTGTGAAATACTAGTGGAGCAATCAGGGCTAAAAATACACGGCAGCCATAGAGAAGCATTATATCTGATGATGTCTGCAAACACAAATCAGGAGTTAAGATAAGGTGTAAGATCAGAAAAATGATTCAGTACCACAGTGTATCTGAACCCATGAGTGCACATTACAGTGCCTTTCTGTAACTAAACATATTTCATCTGCCGAACATGCTGCATGCATGTGTTACCAACTTAAAACAATCACTCTCCTTACAAACATTTACCATGGTAACAACAGTTTCCGGGTTAAACACAAAACAGTAACCTTTTCTAACATAAAATACAGCCGCTGTGGTCTAGTAAAAACAGGTTTTACACAAAAAACCATGTGCAGCACATGCTTCTGCAGCTAAAGTGTGTGTTACTGTGGCGAATAAAGATTAGATTAAAAGTGCAGTGCTGCATGTGTGTTCTGCTTGATTCTGACACAGAATGCACAAACTGATTCTGTTCATACATGCTGCCAGAGGACTGCCAGAGTCCATATTTAACATACAACATCACATTTATGTAAACACAAAGATGAAACTAAAACGCCATGGCATTACCAGGGTTCTGGAAACATACCAGTTTTAATGATATTCTTTAAAATGTCTTGGAGTGCTCTGTAAATATCATGCCATATGACATATTTTTAGATATGAACCTTGGTATTACCATAGCTTTTAGACACATGGTAATACCATGGTATTCTTTAAAATACCTTGGTGTGACATGTAAATATCATCTATGCTATATCTATGGTAGAACTATGGTATTACTATCTGACCTCATCGTTCTTGTACCACCAGCACTTAAAAGCCTGAGAGCTAAAAATGCTTTGACAACAAACATTTACCAATGCCAAAAGCATTAAAACGTGTTACTTGGTGTCTGCATTAGTCAATCCAACAGCAATGACACCCACATGGCAGTGAAAAGCACAAGCTCTCCTCTTTCAGTCAGAAACAATTATTTCATGAGCAACTTTCATGTGTTGCAATGACTGTATAAATGAATTCAAATACAGAACACACAAAAACAACATGAAGATCATTTTACAGGGCCAGGGCTGGAGATCTGCCCTGCCTGAACTTCCCAGCAGACAGCCTCACATCTGTACAACACCACCACATTTATCTTCAGTACGTGCAGAAATAAAACGCAGGTCAGGTGTGAACAGTGACTCTGAATTCACATACGCATCTGGAGTCAAACTGTTTTCTGCATTCGGATCTATTTTAGCTGCGGCGTCATTTATACACATATGTTGGATTCATTTCCATTCTGCACGATGAATTGATTGATATATACATGTGTGCACACCTAGAAACGCGAAGGATTTGCTGCAGTAACGCGCACATCGCGGTATAAACCACACAAACGTTCACAATAGATGTCGAACGCGAGATTTCGGTCAAAGCGTCGAGACCGCTCGCGCGATCAACGCCCGCTCGCGCCACAACTCACCGATTTTGATTCTGACGCTCTGGAAAACGCGCAGCCCTTCCTCTTCGACCGCCATGCTCCGCCGTTTCCGTTCGCTCTCCGCGGCCGCGCGCGCTCTCACGGACGGTGACTCACCGGACTGACCGGCGCAGGGCGAGCGCTCCAACACAAACCTTTTATAAAGGGGAGGGGCTTGCGGAGTCCTCTCGTGTGCTGATTGGATAGCACGCCAAAGCGGGCGGGGCCTGAGCCTCCGTCCGTCGCTTCCAGTGTGGAAGGTCCATGTTTAAATCATTCATTGAATTGTACCTGTTCAAACTGCCGTGTAATAATAATGCTATATTTATTTGGATATTTAATATAAACTGCTCATTCAAAGTGCTTTATAAAACTGAAAAGCATTTCGATTAAATCGTTATGGTTTTATGCATTAATTTGATTAACCTGGTTTTTGATCAAATATTTGGATAAAATCATTAAACACAGAATGGTGATGTATATCTTTTTAATTGCTTTTTAATTCATTTTAATTGCTATTTCTTTTTTCAGAGGGGAGACTTTCATACTTTTATGAAAATGGTTTTAGATTTGTTAATTTGTTCAGTCAAAATACTTTATTCTTTTAAGGGTCATTGTTACTGATAGTAATTGTTGTTTAATAACAATAATTTTCTGACATGATAATCATACAGTGAAAATCTCATACCGTTTCATCCCCACTTGCCATACATCTGTTTAAACTGCAAACTGCAGATTAGTCCTTCACAGTATCCTGAGGATCTTACTGAAAGGAAACTAAATGCAAGGTGATGTTGATCACCAAACGCAAAATGAGGTTGAACCTTTATCATGTGGACCTTATCAGGGTAATTATTCACCTTAATCTCATTGAACTGTTTCCCTAATTAGTGCTGCACCCTTCATCCATCCAGGACACCAGTAGTGTTTGTCAGCAGTGATGAGGAGGGTCTTAAGAACAGACTGTTGTTGCCACACTGCTTCCATTAGCCATGCTTGTGTCTGACTCTGATTGTGTCTGATTAGTGTCTGACTCTTTAAAGATAGCACCAAAGCTAATTACACTACTGCAATCCTTCACGTCAGCATGCAGGAGTCACTGTGAGGCACTTCAGAAAAACGCCTCACTCAAGGGTTATGTCTGCGTGTTTGCGCGTGAAAGATTTCTGCAGCATGAACCTGATTTAATGCATATACAGAAAATGCTGAGATAAACAGTCTTCCAGCCATATGCAAATTCAAACAAAGGTTGTGATGTGAGGGAGACCGACACAGAGGGCCAATGTAATGTCTGTTTGATGTGGTTTTAGCAGAACAGTTGTGACTACACCCTGTGGTGAACTACTCTGGGTGTGTATATAGTATGTATAGTGTGTGTGTGTGTGTGTGTGTGTGTACTACTCTGTTTGTTGGTTTAGCTTTAGAGAAGGAATTAATGCTTATAATATGCTAAGAATGTGGTCATGTACTGGTTAATTAAATTGGATATGTCATGTTTTCTGTGTTACATTTCAGATATGAGAGGTAAACATAAATCAGAGTGACTATTCACAACACAACACCACCCCAAATTCCTTATTGCTTTTACAGACACTTACAACATAAAATATAACTTGCATTCATTAGGCAAATTATTGAAATGGAGTTGTAACATGATGTCAGTTTCTGATGTAAACATGATGTAAACTGGATTATAGTTGTGTCTGGTGTCTGTGGGTCATGTGTACTGATGTGAACAGCTGATTCATCTGCATCTTTGCACAGCTGGATCACTGATGGATTAAGGTGATTAGTAGAGACAGTGCTTTAATTTCATTCTTAAGACAATGAGACAATAGAAATGGGATCCTAAAAATAGCCTTATCCCCACACATGCATGCACACATTTGCATGGGCAAAATTACAGAGAAGGCACATCTTGTCGCAGGGGTGTTAGAGCAAACAACACACACAAGTGGTAAATGAGACTGAATGTGTCCATATGGAGAAATAAATGAGAAATTAACATAATCTCTCAGCAATGAGGACTATGTGATGTCCTCAAAACAACACAGATGAACTGCAGAAAACACAGCAGTGAAATCCATATTCATAAAGCCTCTATTCTGCTGCTTCATTATGTTTTATAATGACTGTCTAAGTTATCACATGCTATTGTTTTTATTTGCTTTCATAATAAAATGCATGATTTAAAAGCCCTGTATCTGGTTTATTCTTTATGATATATAACTTTCTTTAACAGTACTTTCTGTGCTGCTCTTTTCCTTTAAAACAAACAACAAATCTGCTGCATTTCATTGTTGTACAGTTTTACACATCCTCAGTAATTATTCTGTGAAACATTGATAATACTGATATAATAAAGATTGCTGTGTCTCGGCTCACAAAAGATCCCCAGAAGATCTGTGGTCTGCTTTTCTTTGACTGGGTGCTGGTGTAGAATACAGCAGGCACAGATGAACTTTGTCATCAATTTCCTGTTGCCTCCATGTGTCCCCACACATGACAATATCTGCAGTCTTGACTTTCTCTTGACTTTCAACTGCAGCACTGGAAATAATTCTAGAGAAATCTGTCTATCCCATTGAGCTGGTTCAAGCACCTGGTTTCACTGCAATCTTTTGATTTATGGATCCCAATGAGTTTCCTAATTACAGAATAAGCTTTTTTAAATTATTCTAAAGAGATTTCTATTCAAAGAGATTATAAAGAGATTGTATAATTTAATAGAGATAAACAGCCATTTGACCAACTTGTTTATAACTACAAATATATATTCACTGTAACAAAATTCCAGAAATGCATACGAACAATTAAGTTGTACATTTCTGCTTCTAATGTCATGCACCACATTAAAAACTCCATGACCACTCTGAACTGTTTTCAACATTCCACACTGCCAGGTCAGCACTGGAAATCAAACCAGCATGTCTGCAGTCAGAAGAACTGCTGTGTGCTCGTACATCATGAAGTATGAAGCCATCTAGTGGATGAAACACATTTCAGCCACACTCACGTGATGTTTCAACACGCAGGGCTTTTAAAGACAACACATGGTTACTACAGCTACACTATAAAACAAAACATTTCTTAAGGGTTGGTCTTTATGGGTGCTGGGCAGTGATACATCTGTTACTGTATGCCAAGTTATCATTTAATGACTCAGAAAAATCTACTGCTGAAAATTCAGTGCTAGTATAAATTTCAAGTTTTATTTATTTATATAACATTTTTAACAATTTTTCATTGTTGAAAAGCAGCTTTACAGACAGTAAGCTTTACAGTTTTAGAAAAAAATATTTATACATGAAAGAATCACAGAAATAAAGAAAATAGAAAAGATAAAAACAAATTGCAAGTACATTGCAGGTCCAGAAAGGATCTGACATTACTATATATGATGATATGAATAATTTAACAGTGAGTGTAAATATTGTTTGAACCTGCAGCAGTGTGTCATAGTGAGTGTAAAAGTGTCGCTGTCGCTTTAAGAGCGTCGCGGCTCTTTCGCGCACGCTGTGTCGTTACCGCTTCGCCGCTCCCACCATTGTGCTTTCATCGTCTCTGTGTGTCGGTCATGGCCGCTCGATCCGCTGAAGATCCGTTCCCGTTTCACGGGCTGCTTCCCAAAAAAGAGACCGGCGCTGCCTCCTTCCTCACCAGGTTTCCGGATTACGATGGCCGGGGGGTGCTCATCGCGATCCTCGACACCGGGGTGGACCCGGGGGCCCCGGGGATGCAGGTAAGTCGAGTTCGCGGCGGCGGTTTATCTGCGGGCCGCGGCGATTTGACTCCGGTTTAAGAGGACAGAGACACCGGACCGAGACGGATTGCCGGTGTCACGTCCAAACAGTAAAAATATTAAATAACTGGAATGAATGAAGCGGTAAAATGCAGGAATACACGGCACAGAAAGATGAGCGGGGCCATTCTCATGACTCAGTGACAATACATGGTAATACCATCTTCTTGGACATGGTACATCAGTGATCCATGGTTTTTACCATGATTTGTGGCATGTGCCAGAGCACTGTTTTCTTGGCATATACAGTAGTAGTTTTAGTGCCTGCTCATCTATAACTGATCATCTATGGTTCAGCAATCAGATCGGACGTCAGGAGACTACAACGGACATTCAGGATGGCCGGGAAGGCCAGGTGTCAAAGGTGTCACACCTCCAGAGTGAGAAAAGGGGCTGAAATCACTTTGGGCCCCACACATCAAGCGCACTTTCTTTGAATTGCTACTCTCTGGCCAGCGCTACAGAGCACCAGAACCGACAAACACAAGAACAGTTTCTCACTCAGGCTGTCATACCTCCACACTGCCCAACATAACTGTATACTACATAACATCCTGAATTGTACATTTGTAAATAACATTCATAATCTGTACACCTGTAAATATTATTGTAAATTACATCTGTGCAATAACTTTCTGTACATTCACAAAACTTCTATCCCATTACTTGACTGTATTATAGAACTGTTTTCTTTATTTTAATTCAGCACTGGAAGCCCCTGCCACCAAGACAAATCACTTGTGTGTGTGTAAACATTCTTGGCAACAAAGCCAAGTGAGATGTTTATAAAAGACTCCAACAGTCTCCGAGCTGTGTGTGATGGCTGCCTGTGTGTTTTATGAAGTGCTTCATATATTGTGCACCTGCACACATATGCTGAAGCAGATCGCTTCAGCATATGTGCAGAAGTCTGATGTCTCATTCTCGTATGATTTTTCACACAGATAACAACAGATGGGAAAGCCAAGATTGTGGACATCATTGACACGACGGGCAGTGGAGATGTGAACATGTCCACAGTGGTGGAAGTGAAGGACGGCTCACTGATGGGCCTTACCGGACGCACACTCAGGGTAAGACTCGGTTTACTGTCTCTGGTATGTTTTAATCAACGAGAGCAGAATGTGTGTTCAATACTGTGATTATCTGACCATCTCTGAAACATCAGTCAAGATCAGGCAACTGAAACCATGTTCGTGTCATTTTTAGTGAACAAAAATTTTTTCAACTTTTTTTTTCTTTCTGTTCTTCCTCAGGTTCCTGATCCCTGGGTCAATCCGTCTGGGAAGTTTCACATTGGAGTAAAAAATGGCTTTGATTTTTTCCCTAAAGCTCTGAAAGAGAGAATACAGGTAATACTCATGCTAATGAAGTGTGTGTGTGTGTGTATGTATGTGCTTATGTCTGTCCTCCTATTGGCTGAGACAGAAGGAGCGCAAGGAGAAGCAGTGGGATCCAGCACACAGAGCAGCTCTCGCTGAGGCCAGTCGCAGGGTAGAAGAGTTTGATCAGACTCACCCCAACCCCTCACAGGTCACATAACTTACATCTCCAGTGATCTATAGACAGAGTTGGCTTTATATAATTATACAAAAACTACAATTGTGTTTAATCTGTGCAGTCAGACACATGCTGAATATGTAATAACATAGTGATATTGTGTGTTTATCAGCTGGAGAAACTGCAGAAGGAGGAGCTACAGACTCACATGGAGCTCTTAGGGGGTCTGGAGAAGAAGTACAATGATCTGGGGCCTGTGTATGACTGTGTGTCGTGGCACGACGGGGTCACGTGGAGGTCAGAACCTTCATGAGCCAAACCACTGACTGGAGCTCAGAACCTTTACTGTACTGTCATATCTCAAACTACTGCAGGACTTCAGTTGTAGTGTGAATCCTTTGAATTCTGCTTTGAGTTTGCTTGGATCTCCAGGATGCAAATGAATGATTGTTCAATCTGGACTGATTTAGTGTGTTTGTGAAAGTGTGCTGATCTTCAGAGTGGTTTTCCTCCAGGGCTGTAGTGGACACCTCTGAAACAGGAGACCTGTTGTCCTGCACCGTCCTGAGCTCCTACAAAGAGAGACAAGAATACTCCACCCTCGGATACACTGAAATGCTCAATTACTCCATCAACATCTATGATGAAGGGAACACACTGTGTATTGTCACCAGTGGAGGTGAGATGGTGAGGTTGAGGCGTCTGGGTGACGTTTGTGTGATATGTTAAATAGTAATGATCATGTGTGTGCAGGGGCTCATGGGACACACGTGGCCAGCATTGCGGCCGGACACTTTCCAGATGAGCCAGAGCGGAATGGAGTTGCCCCTGGAGCTCAGATCCTCGCTGTGAAGATCGGAGACACACGCTTGAGCACCATGGAGACAGGAACCGGACTCATACGAGCTGTACGAGAGACACAGTCAATCATTAGGACATCACTGGGTATAACAGTTTGAATTGACATGGACAGATAGAGTGGGAAGTGACATGATAGTGAATGTGCTGAACTACACCTGTGTGAAGGAGATCTGGTGTCATACAGACACTCAATCACCCAGGAGAAATAGTTAGTTAACTGTGAGAAAAGCTCTAGCTTTTGCTTGATATTTTGTAATTGGATGACATTGAGACTGTGTGATCTGTAGGGCTGCTGTATTCTTGTTTTTCTGCAGATGATTGAGGTGATAAACTACAAGTGTGATCTGGTGAACTACAGCTATGGGGAAGCCACACACTGGCCAAACTCCGGGTGAGATCCTCACATCCAAAATCCTACACTCACTGGACATTTAAAACGCACTCTTAAACTGCTTGTGTTCTAATAGCTGTTCATGGCCGGACAGTAACTGTCTGTAAATGTGCTTGTCTGTGAAGTGTTTTCACATTCCTTATTTACTTCTTTATAACAGTGTCTCTATATTCACTCATTTTAACCTTAACCTCACTAACCATATAGTTTAGCATCATGACCCATTTCTAGTAGGGCTACACAATTAATTGAAAAACGTATCGAGATTAAGATTACAGGTGCATTAATTAAGAAATCGTTAAAAGCCATGATTGCAGCCCTCATTTCTGTGCGTTTAGGCAGGCATGTTGCACACTGAATGCAGCGGCGAATCAGAAGTTTTCAAATTAATGTTGACATGTCCTGTAGTGGTTTCGCCTGTTTTAACAATAGATGCTTATGCACAATCTGTGTGTGTGTTGCGTTCATGCTGTATTTAAGCAGAGCGCATGGGTGTGTTGCAGCATGTGTTCATTGTGCATTCACACTTGTTCACAACTGAGCCACAGCTGTCCGTCAGCAAACAATGGATTAGATGTTGAATTTACTTTTTAACCCCTAATGCATTTAAAGGTATAATAGTTAAAAAATCCTTCCTATAGACACTTCCTATTATTGACCTACTTTAAAAAGTTTTGATTTATCCACACTGTTTTTTGACCCTCAGCCTGTGACGTGCTTAAAGAAAAATCAGCCACTATTAGTCCAGAATAGATGGGAACTCCATCAGTTTAAAAATCTCCTTAAAACACTGTAATGTAAATCAAATAATTAACATTATTAACCACAATTACAATTTTAAGCAAAATAATTGACAATTACAATTTACGTCATGATTGTGCAGCCTTAATCCCCAGTCAAACTTGTGTGTTTTTCAGGAGAATCTGTGAGGTCATCACAGAGGCGGTACAGAAGTATAATGTTTTGTTTGTGTCGAGCGCGGGGAATAACGGCCCATGTCTTTCCACTGTGGGCTGCCCTGGAGGAACTACCAGCAGTGTGATTGGTCAGTTATCATTCAAGCATTTGACCTATAACAGCTTTAAGTGGCTTTACCGCTCCTTAAACCCTTGTGTGCTACGTATGCAGGTGTGGGCGCTTATGTCACCCCTGACATGATGGTGGCCGAATACTCTCTGAGAGAGAAACTCCCTCCAAACCAGTACACGTGGTCGTCCCGTGGGCCCAGTACGGACGGAGCTCTGGCCGTCAGTATCAGCGCTCCGGGAGGGGCCATCGCCTCTGTGCCCAACTGGACCCTCCGCGGCACACAGCTGATGAACGGAACATCCATGTCATCTCCGAACGCCTGTGGAGGAATTGCTCTGATACTCTCAGGTACTGACAGTCACACAGCCGGTGAGAAACTGCTGTACATCCTGTCAGTATGTTGTTTGAATCCATGATGCTGCTAATGCGAAACACTAACTAACTACAACGAGAACGTTTTTTTGTAGTCATAAAGACTGTGATGCTGTGTAGTGTTTTCAAAAAGCGCTATACAAATAAAAAATAAAAATATAAACATTGAAGCAGGAAATTGACCCTCATCAAGTGTTCTTAGTAATGGCTGTGTGTCTGTCTCTGTGTGTCTATTTCTGTCTGTGTGCGCGTCTGTGTGCGCGTCTGTGTGCGCGTCTGTGTGCGCGTCTGTGTGCGCGTCTGTGTGCGCGTCTGTGTGCGCGTCTGTGTGCGTTTGTGTCAGGTCTGAAGCAGAATGGAGTGCAGCCCACAGTGGCAGCTGTGCGGAGAGCTCTAGAGAACACAGCACTGAAGATGGAAGACATTGAAGTGTTTGCTCAGGGTCACGGCATCATTCAGGTACTGAATCACACACGTCAACAGTTAATAAAGTGATGCTCTGACAGATGTGTGTTTATATGTGTTTCTCTAATGGTGCAGGTGGAGCGGGCCTTCGACTACCTCATGCAACATGCCTCGCTGCCCACCAGTAGCCTCAGCTTCATGGTTACCATAGGAACACATCGAGGCATCTACCTCAGGGACCTGATTCAAGTCTCAACCCCCTCTGATCACGGGGTGGGCATCGAGCCTGTCTTTCCTGAAAACACAGGTACACTGAAACTTCATCGTCATGGTCAGCAGATGTTAACAGAGCAGATGTGAGCATGAGTGTTTGTAAGCATGTCTTTCCACCCATCCTGATGTTTCTCTGCAGAGAACTCGGCTCGTATCTCCCTGCAGCTGCATCTGGTGCTGGTCTGCAGCGCTGCATGGGTTCACTGCCCCTCACATCTGGAGCTGATGAATCAGTGCAGACACGTGAATGTGCGGATTGACCCTCAGGGTCTCAGAGAGGGGCTGCATTACACTGAGGCACGTTAGCATGCATTCATAGTTGTGTCAGCATGACACGCTGAGATTGTGTGAGCTGATTGCTGACATGTTTCTGTGTTTCAGGTGTGTGGATACGACACCTCATCTCCCAGCGCTGGTCCACTCTTCAGAGTTCCCATAACAGTTATAATCCCTACAAAGTATGTCCAGCTGATGTCTACTGTAGTGATGCTGTTTCTTCAGTGTGTGTGTAATGTGTGGGTGTTTGTGTGTTATAGAGTGACTGACAGCCGCAGTCCGGAGATCACCTTCTCAGATGTGCATTTCAGACCGGGACAGACTCGCCGTCATTTCTTTACTGTCCCTCAGGGGGCGTCGTGGGCTGGTAATGTGATTGTTTTTACAGCGCTGTTCAATTCTTCATTCAGACAGAAGTTTTATTTTAGACTAATGCCTGCAGTATTATGAGTTATTTTTTTATTTATAATGGTTCTTCTGTATGTAAAGATCCAACAGATGAATAAATGTTTGGTTGTCTTCTCTCAAACACTCAATGAGTTAATGTTTCTCCTCTGTGACTCTTAGAGATCTCATTAACGTCTCACTCTGGAGATGTGTCTTCTAAGTTCGTCCTGCATGCAGTTCATTTGGTAAAGCAGCGAGCATATCGGGCTAATGAGTTTTATAAGTTCTCATCTCTGCTGGAGAAAGGCTCTCTCACGGAGGCGTTTCCTGTGCTGGTACATTAACACCCTCAAATCAAAGATCACCTTTAGAGAATTAACACCAACCAATCAAAGATCACCTTCAGAGAATTAACATTAAGACTTGAGATTATTCTGTTTTATGAATTTGAAATGTGTCAACTGAATCAAACTGGTGTCTTTCAGGATGTTTTGTGTAGTTTTTTTCATGTTTAATATAAATATGTTTGTGTGTTGTGTTGACTGTGTGTGTTTTTTTTTTCAGCCAGGACGGACTTTGGAACTGTGTGTTGCACGGTGGTGGGCAAGTCTTGGTGATGTCACCATTGATTATGTCATTTCATTCCATGGTCTGGTGGCATCATCCTCCCCTCTTCATATTGTGAGTATAACGGTTCAGATCTTCAGGTTTTGATTGTTTTGTCACACACAGAGGATCTCTGTGGGTGAGCTGTCAGCAGGGGAGGTGTCTCAGGTGTCGCCTTGTTTCCTGTATCTAGCATGCTTCTGAAGGCATCACTACTTTTGAAGTTTCTTCTCCATTGAGATATGAAGATGTTTCTCCAGCCATCACACTGAAGAACTGGGTTCAGCCACTCAGGTATCCACACACAGCACCAAACTTCTGATCCATCAACTTCAGTGTCAGTGTTGAAATATCTGAAGACTTCTAAAGCATCTTTCTGTACTGAATTTTCTGTACAACTTTCTGTAATAAATTAAATTCAAGTTCAGCTTGTAAAGGTCTAAAATGTTTGTGTTTGATTGTAACATTTATTTAACACCACCTGCATTAAACTGGGCTCTGTAGGAGAAATAATTTAAACTTTGTCTTCATAAAGTACCTACATTAACCTCTGTAGTGTGTTTGTGTGTGTTCAGGCCTGTCAGTGCTAAAGTTAAAGCTCTGGGTGTGAGAGATGTTTTGCCTAACAGCAGACAGCTGTACGAGATCGTCCTTACTTATAATTTCCATCAGGTGAGTTTTAAACTAACATCAGCTGCAGGTGTGTGTGATTTACCAGAATGATATTCTTGTTTGATAATGTATTGATGTGTTTGCCTGAGTCAGCATTCTTAATCAATTAATAATTAATGAATTGATTGATTCATTAATTGATTGATTCATGTTTTTATTTCTTTCTCTCAGCCCAAGAGTGGTGAGGTGACACCCAGCTGTCCTCTGCTCTGTGAGTTATTATATGAGTCTGAGTTTGACAGTCAACTGTGGCTACTGTTTGACCAGAACAAGAGACTCATGGGAGCTGGAGATGCCTACCCACACCAGGTGACCCGCAGACACACACACCAGGTGACCCGCAGACACACACAAAACACCAGGTGACCCGCAGACACACACAAAACACCAGGTGACCCGCAGACACAAATAAAACACCAGGTGACCCGCAGACACACACAAAACACCAGGTGACCCGCAGACACAAAAAAAACACCAGGTGACCCCGAAATAAAACACCAGGTGACCCGCAGACACAAATACAACCAGAGACCACAAAAAATAAAACACCAGGTGACCCACAAAAATCACCAGGTGACGAGACACAACACCAGGTGACCCGCAGACACACACAAAACACCAGGTGACCCGCAGACACACACAAAACACCAGGTGACCCGCAGACACAAATAAAACACCAGGTGACCCGCAGACACAAATAAAACACCAGGTGACCCGCAGACACAAATAAAACACCAGGTGACCCGCAGACACAAATAAAACACCAGGTGACCCGCAGACACAAATAAAACACCAGGTGTCACACACAAACGTGTGGTTGTGTGACGGGATGTTGTGTACTGCAGTACTCTCTGAAGCTGGAGAAGGGTGACTACACGCTGCGCCTGCAGGTGCGTCATGAGCAGCAAAGCGAGCTGGAGCGTTTGAAGGATCTGCCGTTCATTGTGTCTCATCGTCTCTCCAGCATGCTCTCACTGGACGTCTACGAGACACATCGCACTGCCCTGCTGGCCAAGAAGGTGGCCAACAACATCACACTGAGCCCTGGAGCTTCACATCCCTTCTACATCACCTCTCTGCCTGATGACAAGTGAGTGTTTGAATTTGTGTGAGTGAATATTTAGAATATTACAAATTTGTTCAATGCAAATGCGTGTTTGTGTTTTCCAGGGTTCCTAAAGGTTCTGGTCCAGGTGGATACATCACTGGCTCTCTGGTTCTGCCCAAGAGTGAGTTCGGCAAAAAAGCAGTGAGTGGCCAGTAGTCTTCTAAACACACTGTACTTACTGTACACACTGTAACTTTACTGGATCTGTCTGGATCTGCCTGCTGGTCTGCTGTGGGCTTGATGGTGGCAATCTTTCATTGCTCAGTCCGTCGCTGTGTTTGAAACTCACCAGGTGCCCGATCACCAGGTGCCCGATCACCAGGTGCCCGATCACCAGGTGCCCGATCACCAGGTGCCCGATCACCAGGTGCCCGATCACCAGGTGCCCGATCACCAGGTGCCCGATCACCAGGTGCCCAGTAAGCGGTGTCTGATCAAATCTGATTCTCTGTCCACTGCTGCTTCAGTTTGTAACTGACACCAGATTATTTGACGCTGTCTGAATCTTGTTACAAGTTGTTAAATTCAGTTTCTATAGCAAGTGCATAAATCATAAGGGCTTTTCACACTTGAAATCGTTAAACCCTGGGTCAATCTAAACCCCAGGTAAATGGAATCCTACGTTATCTAAGGTTAAGAGTTAACCCTACATGTTTAGAATCTGTTTCAAACTGTACACTACTGAACACTGGGATAACATTATTTTGTGTATTTGCTGTGTTGACAGTCATGATTGGATAAATAGCGCACAACACTTCTGTAAATAACTGCTGTAAATAACTGCTTGTCTTGCTCTTCAGCACTAGTAAGAAAAAATGGTGGGTGTGGGTGGGTGGTTCTCTTGTGTGCTATTTTGGTCAGCAGGGTCAAGCGTCAGCCAAACGACAAGGAAAATTGAAAAAGGTACTGAACGGGTACTGACACATACTGTCCAGTGTACACACACACAATCACACACACACTGAGTCAAAACATTCATACTGCCCAGTTTACACACACACACTCACACTGAGTCAAAACATTCATACTGTCCAGTGTACACACACACACACACACACAATCACACACACACACACAATCTCACACACACACACACACACAATCACACACACACTAAGTCAAAACATTCATACTGCCCAGTGTACACACACACACAATCACACACACTCTGAATCAAAACATTCATA
>JAZGTH010000023.1:7935000-7937500 GCA_036877525.1 Chromobotia macracanthus | reverse complement strand
ACACACACACACAATCACACACACGCTGAATCAAAACATTCATACTGCCCAGTGTACACACACACACACACACACATCTGAATCAAAACATTCATACTGCCCAGTGTACACACACACACACACGCACACACACACTCTGAATCAAAACATTCATACTACCCAGTGTACACACACAATCACACACACGCTGAATCAAAACATTCATACTGCCCAGTGTACACACACACACACTCTGAATCAAAACATTCATACTGCCCAGTGTACACACACACACACACGCACACACACACTCTGAATCAAAACATTCATACTGCCCAGTGTACACACACAGACACACGCACACACACACTCTGAATCAAAACATTCATACTACCCAGTGTACACACACAATCACACACACTCTGAATCAAAACATTCATACTGCCCAGTGTACACACACACAATCACACACATACACACACACACACACACACTCTGAATCAAAACATTCATACTGCCCAGTGTACACACACACACACACACACACACACACTGAATCAAAACATTCATACTGCCCAGTGTACACACACACACACACACACACACACACTCTGAATCAAAACATTCATACTGCCCAGTGTACACACACAATCACACACACTCTGAATCAAAACATTCATACTGCCCAGTGTACACACACACAATCACACACACACACACACACACACACACACTGAGTCAAAACATTCATACTGCCCAGTGTACACACACACAAAAACACTCAAAACATTCATACTGCCCAGTGTACACACACACACACACACACACACTGAATCAAAACATTCATACTGTCCAGTGTACACACACACACACACACACACAATCACACACACACTGAATCAAAACATTCATACTGCCCAGTGTACACACACACACACACACACACTGAATCAAAACATTCATACTGCCCAGTGTACACACACACACAATCACCCCACACACACACACACACACACACACACTGAGTCAAAACATTCATACTGCCCAGTGTACACACACACACACACACACAAGTCAAAACATTCATACTGCCCAGTGTACACACACACACAATCACACACACACACATCACACTGAGTCACACACACCCTCTCAAAATATACTGCCCAGTGTACACACACACACACACACACACACACACACTTGAATCAAAACATTCATACTACCCAGTGTACACACACACACACCACACACTCTGAATCAAAACATTCATACTGCCCAGTGTACACACACACACACACACTGTCAAAACATTCATACTGCCCAGTGTACACACACACACACACACACACACTGAATCAAAACATTCATACTGCCCAGTGTACACACACACACAAAACGTTCACACACACTCTGAATCAAAACATTCATACTGCCCAGTGTACACACACACACACAATCACACACACTCTGAATCAAAACATTCATACTGCCCAGTGTACACACACACACAATCACACACACTCTGAATCAAAACATTCATACTGCCCAGTGTACACACACACACACAATCACACACACTCTGAATCAAAACATTCATACTGCCCAGTGTACACACACACACAATCACACACACACACACACACTGAGTCAAAACGTTCATACTGCCCAGTGTACACACACACACACAATCACACACACTCTGAATCAAAACATTCATACTGCCCAGTGTACACACACACACACACACACACACACACACACACACTGAGTCAAAACATTCATACTGCCCAGTGTACACACACACACGACATCAAAAACATTCATACTACCCAGTGTACACACACACACACACACTCTGAATCAAAACATTCATACTGCCCAGTGTACACACACACACACAATCACACACACGCTGAATCAAAACATTCATACTGCCCAGTGTACACACACACACACACACACACTGAATCAAAACATTCATACTGCCCAGTGTACACACACACACACACGACACACACACTGAATCAAAACATTCATACTACCCAGTGTACACACACACACAATCACACACACACTGAGTCAAAACATTCATACTGCCCAGTGTACACACACACACACCACACACTGAGTCAAAACATTCATACTGCCCAGTGTACACACACACACAATCACACACACACACACACACATGAATCAAAACATTCATACTGCCCAGTGTACACACACACAATCACACACATACACACACACACACACACACACTGAGTCAAAACATTTATACTGCCCAGTGTACACACATACACACACACTGAGTCAAAACATTCATACTGCCCAGTGTACACACACACACACACACACACACACTGAGTCAAAACATTCATACTGCCCAGTGTACACACACACACACACACACACACACACACACACTGAATCAAAACATTCATACTGCCCAGTGTACACACACACACACACTCTGAATCAAAACATTCATACTGCCCAGTGTACACACAATCACACA
>JAZGTH010000023.1:7642500-7930000 GCA_036877525.1 Chromobotia macracanthus | reverse complement strand
CACACACACACTGAGTCAAAACATTCATACTGCCCAGTGTATACACACACACACAATCTCACACACACACACACAGTCAAACATTCATACTGCCCAGTGTATACACAAAAAAACTCCACCACACACACAGTCAAAACATTCATACTGCCCAGTGTACACACACACTGAGTCAAAACATTCATACTGCCCAGTGTACACACACACACACACTCTGAATCAAAACATTCATACTGCCCAGTGTACACACACACACACACAGTCAAAACATTCATACTGCCCAGTGTACACACACACACACACAGTCAAAACATTCATACTGCCCAGTGTACACACACACACACACACACACACTCTGAATCAAAACATTCATACTGCCCAGTGTACACACACACACTGAGTCAAAACATTCATACCGCCCAGTGCGCACACACACACACACACACACACACACACACACACACACACACACTGAGTCAAAACATTCATACTGCCCAGTGTACACACACACACACACTGAGTCAAAACATTCATACATTCATATGCTCATAAACCACATATACCAGTACACAGTCACACAGAAACGTAGACACCTCACAAACTCACACACTTACCAGTAATCTGTTCTCTTCTGTCAACTGCTGTTTGATGTAAACACAGAAAAGTAATAACAGACTGAATGTATATGCAGTCGTTTCCCATCAGAAGTTTGTTTCAGTGTTACTATAGCTCCAGTCAGTGGATTTATCTTAATCTTCCTGATGGATCTGAGGGTTTGTGGCTTCATGAGAGGTTCTCAGTTTCCTCTGTTTCTTCTCCTCATGCAGGATATCGTGCCCATCTTTTATCATCTGATTCCTGCTCCCAACAAAACCAAGAATGGAAAAGAGAAGGGGAAAGAGGGAGATAAGGAGCGCGATGTGAAGGAGGAGTTCTCTGAAGCCCTCAGAGATCTGAAGATTCAGTGGATGACAAAGTCAGTCACATGGACATTCTCCTGCCTGTCTGTCATTGCTGGGTTCTTCTCCATGGTGTTAATGTATGATTGGTTGTGTTCAGGTTGGATAATGGTTACCTATATGAGGAGCTGAAGGAGACGTTTCCCACACACCTGCCTCTGCATGTCCAGAGACTCCATCAGCTGGACTCAGAGAAGGTCCATCACACACACGTTTATACAACTATCTTTGTGAGGACATTCATTGACACAATCTCTAGCCCCTTAACCTAACCTTAACTCAATTCAAACCTTTACCCTAAAACCAAGTCTAAACCCTCAAACAGCCCTTTAAAGGGGTGTCAGAAAGTGAGGACCGGTTAAAATGTCTGTCTTTATTCTCCTTGTCCTCCGATGGTCTGACTGCTCACACTGGACCTCACAAAGATAGACAGACACACACACACAATTGCACTTGTGCTGGATGTTGTTAATTGTTCTGTGTTTGGGGTAAAGCATGCTGGACGTTTGTTGCTGTTTGTTTTGCAGGAGCGTTTGAAACGTCTGCCTGAGATCGTAGAAGCTGCTGATACTGTGATGTCATGCATTGATCAGACAGCGCTGGCGGTCTACCTCACCATGAAGACTGACCCTCGGCCCGACGCTGCCTCCATTAAGAGGTTTCCCCTTCATTCTCACAATGCATTGCAACAAGCTCAATAGAACAATAATGAAAGATGCCAAAAAAAACCATTGATTCTAAATCTAATTCAGTACTGAATTATCAGCTAAATATTAGCTGGAGGCCATACAGCTTCATCAGTGTTACAACTATACAGAGAACTCCAGAGCCATCACTGAAGTTTCCCTCCTTCTACTCTAGCTGCCTATGTAAACAGTAAGAGAGCAGCAGTGTTAGTTTATCCCTGTTTGTGAACAGGTATAAACCTGCCTGAGTGCACTCACAGAGTGCAGCCATGTCAGCCGTGTTCTTATACTATCTGAATGTTTTGCAGTGACATGGAGAAGCAGAAATCGTCGCTGCTGGACGCTCTATGCAGGAAGGGCTGTGCTCTATCTGATCAGCTCATGCAATCTGCCTTGCAGGAGGGTGGTAGCGCAGAAGAGGTGGACAGCTCGAAGGACAACCCACAAGGCATGGCCAAAGTTCTGATGGACACCTTCTGGGAGGTGCAAAAGTGGGCGGAGCTTACTGACTCAAAGGTCAGACTCAACTCATTGTTTACAGATAAAAAAAAATTTTGATTTAAATTTGGCTGTTTTTTAGAATAATATTTACTTTGACCTTTTCAGGTTTTAGCATTTTCCTACAAACATGCATTAGCAAATAAAATGTATGGACGGGCCTTGAAATATGCCACTAGAATCGTGGAGGACAAACCCAGCAAAGAGAACTGGAGAAATTGCATACAGGTGAGCGAACATGCATGTGAATCTGCTGCAGATTCCTGCGTACAGGTGAGAGATCGTGCGTGTGAACCTGCAGCAGATTAGGGCCTGCACATCAGTTTGATTCAGTTTAATCTGTAAAAACGAATAAGCCAAAATTCAGATGGATTCATAAGATTTGTGCTCACAGAGTTTCACCTGAAGCTACACAAGCTTCTGTAGTCTTAACACTGTGTACATTTGTCTTGCATATTTGTTTATTAAAAATGTCTGGTAATATGATGGTACTTTAAACGGTGTAGTGCTGTCAGCTTTAAAATATTGATAAACCTTTTTTTTTTTTTTTTTTGCCGAATATTCTGCAATGTCAGTGCAGTAAATATTATACTGGGATATCTTGTGTTTTTTTTTCCATGTTCAATTAGATAGTATGTGTGGTGATGTTTTAGTGTAAATGCAGCTGTCAGTTCAGATGTTTTGATGTTGACTGTCTTCTGCAGTTGATGAGGTCTCTGGGCTGGACACACTGTGTCTCGTATGCTGAGAACTGGCTGCCCGTCATGTTCCCATCTGACTACACACCCTTCTGAACCGGTACCAGTACTGGTTCTGAACACCCCTCCACACCAGCCTTTCAGCACAGCCATTTGTTTTTAACTAAAAGGACTTTCAGTATCTTTTGGAAATGGATAGAAACCAATCACCTCGCCTTTCATTAATCCCATGATGCCTTGCAATCTGCTGAACTGTGCTTGCTGATCACAGTGCTGGACTGATGAGATATTTCATCACAGCTTCAGCAGATGTGTGGCTTCAGTGTTTGTCTTCTCATCAGGGAAAAACTATATAATCAAGTATATCGTTCATTGAAATGGACTTTTCCTTCAGCAGCAGGAAAGTTCTTTTGAACTGGCTTTTGTTTGGCTTCTGTTGGATCTGGAATGTTCTGTGGCAGAAGCACAACATCAGAGAGGTGGAGACCCTAAGACGCTTCTGTACAAATATATACATTATTGTAACACACAGTTGTTTGCTTTACAGTTGTGATTAATTGTGTCATCTGTTTCACACCAGAACAAAAAGGAAGAAATGTGAAATGATTGTTTTCATTGTGAACTAATCACATGACCCAATGCTGACCACTGTAATGAAATCTGAAGTCTTACAGTTCACTCCACAGTTTAAACTATATATTATCTTAATGGGCCTCAGTTTTTTATGCAAATAATTAACTTTTTTCTTTTAATTCTGGGTAAAATATACATGGACATTTTGTTTCAAACTGAACTTTATACTGATCGTTTGCATGTTTTCTAAAGGCACATGGGTCACGTCATGTTTCATATGTCAGTCTTGTTACGTTCTGTTACAATCAGAGTTTTGCTTTGTGATGTGAATAATCCATGTTCAGTTTTCTGTAGCTCAGACATAAGTTTAATTTTTATTGTTTTGGAGTTTGTGTGTAAAGGAGAGATCATGTTTTTTATTTCTTTCAGACTGTTAAAATTTCTCTTGTAAAGAAGGACGCTTGAATACGAGGATCGCCAGTGACTAGTATTATGTTTATTAATATACAGGGTCAAAGGACAAATACCTCCTGATGTGATGTCACTTCCTGTTTTCAAGAAGCAGCTTCTCGTGTGTGTGTGTGTGTGTGCGCAGTTTTTTTAGCATCATCTTTAATAATGGCCTTAAACATGCAGTCCTCAGTCCCATCCAACACAGTTTCTTTAGGAAGTTGCATCACATTATGTTTTAAAACCCCTTGAATATCTTTAGATATATTTATGAATGTCTTGTATTTATAAAGTATAAAATGTAAAGTAGGTACTGCAATATTATATGCGGTTTCATTTCAATCATAGAATATGTATGTGTTATTTTATATCTATAACTCGTTTCAGAACTAACAGCTGGTTATTTTAGAATCACTGTAAATGTCCTGAATAATTGACAAAGACTACATTAAATTATCTTGAACTGGCAATGTTTTGCTCATTTTTGGAGGCATAAGTTATTTTAATAGCTAATTTATGGAAAAGTTAAAAATCTAGCAGAAGCCACTTGTTTAATAGTTTTCTCATCAGTTCTTACAAACTCAACAGTTCAGACCTAATATGTAGTATTTGATTATATCTAGAAAGTTCTGTTGTTGGACCACCAGTACAATAGTGGTAAGCGGAGGAAGGGAACGCTTGTGTTGGTGCTTAGGCACTTATAAATAGCTGTACAATAACTTAAAAGACATTTAAGTTATGGACCAGTGGAGGACCAGGCTAATGTAGAATAATTATGTGGGAAATTATTTCATATATAAAAGTTACTTAATGTTGTCTTTTGCTTGTTGTTATAATTGTTATATAGTTGTTCTGCCTTTATATTGTTATAATAATAATTGGATATATACAGTGTGTTTACATATTTACATACACTAACTGCTATCACTTCGTAGCTGTAAATGTTTCATCTGTTGAATCTGATTCACAGTTTTTCTCAGCATCTTCACCCTCCACAGATTCTTAGTCTGTTTCCTATTCATCTTTTCAGATCTCTCACTGTCTCCTGATCACTCACATCACTCTGTTCTGCTTTAGCGTCTTCCTAAAGTTTGCATTTACAAACCTCTGATCTGTCAGGGATTTCTGCTGCTGCATCTTCACATTAACAGTCTTTGGTTCTGGTTTCATGTCTCCAGATGTCTTTGACTCAGGATTCTCTTCCACACCTTTAATCATCTCAAGCATCTCCACCACCTCCTGCATTACAACATCCTCCATTACTTCTTCTAATGTCCGCCTCAAGAAGATCAACCAAGATGTGTGGTATTTGGTGATGTGGTCTGCTGGATGTGTGTGTGGTGTTTGGTGGATGTGTATGTGTATGTGTGGTGTTTGGTGATGTTGTCTGGTGGATGTGTGTGTGGCGTTTGGTGATGATGTCCGGTGGATGTGTGTGTGTGTGGTGTTTGGTGATGATGTCTGGTGGATGTGTATGTGTGTGTGTGGTGTTTGGTGGTGGTGTTTGGTGATGTTGTCTGGTGGATGTGTATGTGTGTGTGTGGTGTTTGGTGATGTTGTCTGGTGGATGTGTGTGTGTGTGTGTGTGGTGTTTGGTGATGTTGTCTGGTGGATGTGTGTGTGTGTGTGTGTGGTGTTTGGTGATGTTGTCTGGTGGATGTGTGTGTGTGTGGTGTGTGTTGTCTGGTGGATGTTGTCTGGTGGATGTGTATGTGTGTGTGTGTGTGTGTTTGGTGATGTTGTCTGGTGGATGTGTGTGTGTGTGTGTGTGTGTTTGGTGATGTTGTCTGGTGGATGTGTGTGTGTGTGTGTGTGTTTGGGGATGTTGTCTGGTGGATGTGTGTGTGTGTGTGTTGTTTGGGGATGTTGTCTGGTGGATGTGTGTGTGTGTGTGGTGATGTTGTCTGGTGGATGTGTGTGTGTGTGTGTGTGTGTTTGGTGATGTTGTCTGGTGGATGTGTATGTGTGTGTGTGTGTGGGTTGGTGATGTTGTCTGGTGGATGTGTATGTGTGTGTGTGTGGTGTTTGGTGATGTTGTCTGGTGGATGTTATGTGTGTGTGTGTGGTGTTTGGTGATGTTGTCTGGTGGATGTGTATGTGTGTGTGTGTGGTGTTTGGTGATGTTGTCTGGTGGATGTGTATGTGTGTGTGTGTGGTGTTTGGTGATGTTGTCTGGTGGATGTGTATGTGTGTGTGTGTGGTGTTTGGTGATGTTGTCTGGTGGATGTGTGTGTGTGTGTGTGTGGTGTTTGGTGATGTTGTCTGGTGGATGTGTGTGTGTGTGTGTGTGGTGTTTGGTGATGTTGTCTGGTGGATGTGTGTGTGTGTGTGTGTGTGTGGTGTTTGGTGATGTTGTCTGGTGGATGTGTATGTGTGTGTGTGTGGTGTTTGGTGATGTTGTCTGGTGGATGTTGTCTGGTGTGATGTTGTCGTGGATGTGTGTGTGTGTGTGTGTGGTGTTTGGTGATGTTGTCTGGTGGATGTGTGTGTGTGTGGTGTTTGGTGATGTTGTCTGGTGGATGTGTGTGTGTGTGTGTGTGTGTTGTGTGTGTCTGGTGGTGTGTGTGTGTGTGTGTGTGTTTGGTGATGTTGTCTGGTGGATGTGTGTGTGTTTGGTGATGTTGTCTGGTGGATGTGTGTGTGTGTGTGTGTGTTTGGTGATGTTGTCTGGTGGATGTGTGTGTGTGTGTGTTGTGTTTGGTGATGTTGTCTGGTGGATGTGTGTGTGTGTGTGTGTGTGTTTGGTGATGTTGTCTGGTGGATGTGTGTGTGTGTGTGTGTGGTGTGTTGTCTGGTGGTTGTGATGTTGTCTGGTGGATGTGTGTGTGTGTGTGTGTGTGTTTGGTGATGTTGTCTGGTGGATGTGTGTGTGTGTGTAGTGTTTGGTGATGTTGTCTGGTGGGTGTGTGTGTGTGTGGTGTTTGGTGATGTTGTCTGGTGGGTGTGTGTGTGTGTGTGGTGTTTGGTGATGTTGTCTGGTGGGTGGGTGTGTGTGTATGTGTGGTGTTTGGTGATGTTGTCTGGTGGATGCGTGTGTGTATGTGTGGTGTTTGGTGATGTTGTCTGGTGGATGTGTGTGTGTATGTGTGGTGTTTGGTGATGTTGTCTGGTGGATGCGTGTGTGTATGTGTGGTGTTTGGTGATGTTGTCTGGTGGATGCGTGTGTGTGTGTGTGGTGTTTGGTGATGTTGTCTGGTGGATGCGTGTGTGTGTGTGTGGTGTTTGGTGATGTTGTCTGGTGGATGTGTGTGTGTGTGTGTGTGGTGTTTGGTGATGTTGTCTGGTGGATGTGTGTGTGGATGTGTGTGTATATGTGATGTTGTCTGGTGGATGTGTGTGTGTGGATGTGTGTGTATATGTGATGTTGTCTGGTGGATGTGTGTGTGTATGTGTGTATATGTGATGTTGTCTGGTGGATGTGTGTGTGTGGATGTGTGTGTATATGTGATGTTGTCTGGTGGATGTGTGTGTATATGTGATGTTGTCTGGTGGATGTGTGTGTATATGTGATGTTGTCTGGTGGATGTGTGTATATGTGATGTTGTCTGGTGGATGTGTGTGTATATGTGATGTTGTCTGGTGGATGTGTGTGTGGATGTGTGTGTATATGTGATGTTGTCTGGTGGATGTGTGTGTGTGTGTGGTGTATGGTGATGTTGTCTGGTGGATGTGTGTGTGTGTGTGTGTGTTTGGTGATGTTGTCTGGTGGATGTGTGTGTGTGTGTGTGTGTGTGTGTGTGTGTGGTTGTGTGATGTTGTCTGGTGGATGTGTGTGTGTTGTGTGTTGTGTGTGTGTGTGTGTGTTGTGTGTGTGGTGTTTGGTGATGTTGTCTGGTGGATGTGTGTGTGTGTGTGTTGTGATGTGTGTGTGGTGTGTGTGTTATGTGATGTTGTCTGGTGGATGTGTGTGTGTGTGTGTGTGTATGTGATGTTGTCTGGTGGATGTGTGTGTGTGTGTTGTTTGTTGTATATGTGATGTTGTCTGGTGGATGTGTGTGTGTGTGTGTGTGTTATATGTGATGTTGTCTGGTGGATGTGTGTGTGTGTGTGTGTTATGTGATGTTGTCTGGTGGATGTGTGTGTGTGTATGTGATGTTGTCTGGTGGATGTGTGTATGTTGTCTGGTGGATGTGTGTGTGTGTGTGTATATGTGATGTTGTCTGGTGGATGTGTGTGTGTGTGTGTGTGTGTGTGTGTGTGTTGTCTGGTGTGTGTGTGTGTGTTATGTGTGTGTATATGTGATGTTGTCTGGTGGATGTGTGTGTATGTGTGTTTATGTGATGTTGTCTGGGTGGATGTGTGTATATGTGATGTTGTCTGGTGGATGTGTGTGTATATGTGATGTTGTCTGTGTGTGTGTGTGATGTTGTCTGGTGGATGTGTGTGTATGTGATGTGTTGTGGATGTGTGTGTGATGTGTGTATATGTGATGTTGTCTGGTGGATGTGTGTGTGTATGTGATGTTGTCTGGTGGATGTGTGTGTGTGTGTGTATATGTGATGTTGTCTGGTGGATGTGTGTGTATATGTGATGTTGTCTGGTGGATGTGTGTGTGATGTGTGTGTATGTTGTTGTCTGGTGGATGTGTGTGTATATGTGTGGATGTGTGTGTATATGTGATGTTGTCTGGTGGATGTGTGTGTATGTGATGTTGTCTGTGGATGTGTGATGTGTGTGTATATGTGATGTTGTCTGGTGGATGTGTGTGTATATGTGATGTTGTCTGGTGGATGTGTGTGTATATGTGATGTTGTCTGGTGGATGTGTGTGTATATGTGATGTTGTCTGGTGGATGTGTGTGTATGTTTATATGTGATGTTGTCTGGTGGATGTGTGTGTATATGTGATGTTGTCTGGTGGATGTGTGTGTATATGTGATGTTGTCTGGTGGATGTGTGTGTATATGTGATGTTGTCTGGTGGATGTGTGTGTGTATGTGATGTTGTCTGGTGGATGTTGTTGTGTGATGTTGTCTGGTGGATGTGTGTGTGTGTTTATATGTGATGTTGTCTGGTGGATGTGTGTGTGTGTGATGTGTTGGTGATGTTGTTGGTGTGTGTGTGTGTGTATGTGTGATGTTGTCTGGTGGATGTGTGTGTGTGTGTGTATGTGATGTTGTCTGGTGGATGTGTGTGTGTATGTGTGTATATGTGATGTTGTCTGGTGGATGTGTGTGTGTGTGTATGTGTGTATGTGTGTGATGTTGTCTGGTGGTTGTGTGTGTGTGTGTGTGTGTATATGTGATGTTGTCTGGTGGATGTGTGTGTGTGTGTGTATGTGATGTTGTCTGGTGGATGTGTGTGTGTATGTGTGTTTTGTGATGTTGTCTGGTGGATGTGTGTGTGTTGTGTGGTGTTTATGTGATGTTGTCTGGTGGATGTGTGTGTGTGTGTGTGTGTTTTGATGTTGTCTGGTGGATGTGTGTGTATGTATGTTTGATGTTGTCTGGTGGATGTGTGTGTGTGTGTGTGTATGTTGTCTGGTGGATGTGTGTGTATATGTGATGTTGTCTGGTGGATGTGTGTGTATATGTGATGTTGTCTGGTGGATGTGTGTGTGGATGTGTGTGTATATGTGATGTTGTCTGGTGGATGTGTGTGTGGATGTGTGTGTATATGTGATGTTGTCTGGTGGATGTGTGTGTGGATGTGTGTGTATATGTGATGTTGTCTGGTGGATGTGTGTGTGTTGTGTATATGTGATGTTGTCTGGTGGATGTGTGTGTGTATGTGATGTTGTCTGGTGGATGTGTGTGTGGGTGATGTTGTCTGGTGGATGTGTGTGTATATGTGATGTTGTCTGGTGGATGTGTGTGTGTATGTGTGTATATGTGATGTTGTCTGGTGGATGTGTGTGTGGATGTGTGTGTATGTGATGTTGTCTGGTGGATGTGTGTGTGGATGTGTGTTATGTGTGATGTTGTCTGGTGGATGTGTGTGTGGATGTGTGTATATGTGATGTTGTCTGGTGGATGTGTGTGTGGATGTGTGTTGTGATGTTGTGTTGTGTGATGTTGTCTGGTGGATGTGTGTGTGGATGTGTGTGTATATGTGATGTTGTCTGGTGGATGTGTGTGTATATGTGATGTTGTCTGGTGGATGTGTGTGTATATGTGATGTTGTCTGGTGGATGTGTGTGTATATGTGATGTTGTCTGGTGGATGTGTGTGTTGATGTTTCTGGTGGATGTGTGTGTATATGTGATGTTGTCTGGTGGATGTGTGTGTATATGTGATGTTGTCTGGTGGATGTGTGTGTGTATGTGTGTATATGTGATGTTGTCTGGTGGATGTGTGTGTGTGTGTGTGTATGTGTGTATATGTGATGTTGTCTGGTGGATGTGTGTGTATATGTGATGTTGTCTGGTGGATGTGTGTGTATATGTGATGTTGTCTGGTGGATGTGTGTGTATATGTGATGTTGTCTGGTGGATGTGTGTGTGTATGTGTGTATATGTGATGTTGTCTGGTGGATGTGTGTGTGTGTGTATGTGTGTGTGTATGTGATGTTGTCTGGTGGATGTGTGTGTATATGTGATGTTGTCTGGTGGATGTGTGTGTATATGTGATGTTGTCTGGTGGATGTGTGTGTATGTGTGTATATGTGATGTTGTCTGGTGGATGTGTGTGTGTGGTGTGTGATGTGTGTATATGTGATGTTGTCTGGTGGATGTGTGTGTGATGTGTGTGGATGTGTGTGTATATGTGATGTTGTCTGGTGGATGTGTGTGTGATGTTTTGATGTGTGTGTATATGTGATGTTGTCTGGTGGATGTGTGTGTGTATTGTTATGTGATGTTGTCTGGTGGATGTGTGTAGTGATGTTGTCTGTGTTGTGTGTATATGTGATGTTGTCTGGTGGATGTGTGTGTTGTGTGTATATGTGATGTTGTCTGGTGGATGTGTGTGTGATGTGTGGTGTTTGGATGTTGTCTGGTGGATGTGTGTGTGATGTGTGTGTGGATGTTTATATGTGATGTTGTCTGGTGGATGTGTGTGTATGTGTTTATGTGATGTTGTCTGGTGGATGTGTGTGTATATGTGATGTTGTCTGGTGGATGTGTGTGTATATGTGATGTTGTCTGGTGGATGTGTGTGTATATGTGATGTTGTCTGGTGGATGTGTGTGTATATGTGATGTTGTCTGGTGGATGTGTGTATATGTGATATATGTGATGTTGTCTGGTGGATGTGGGTGTGTATGTGTGGTGTTTGGTGTTGTCTGGTGGATGTGTGTGTATATGTGATGTTGTCTGGTGGATGTGTGTGTGTGGATGTGTGTGTATATGTGATGTTGTCTGGTGGATGTGTGTGTGTATATGTGATGTTGTCTGGTGGATGTGTGTGTGTATGTGTGTATATGTGATGTTGTCTGGTGGATGTGTGTGTGTATGTGTGTATATGTGATGTTGTCTGGTGGATGTGTGTGTGTATGTGTGGTGTTTGGTGTTGTCTGGTGGATGTGTGTGTGGATGTGTGGTGTTTGGTGTTGTCTGGTGGATGTGTGTGTGGATGTGTGTATATGTGATGTTGTCTGGTGGATGTGTGTGTGGATGTGTGTATATGTGATGTTGTCTGGTGGATGTGTGTGTGGATGTGTGTATATGTGATGTTGTCTGGTGGATGTGTGTGTGGATGTGTGGTGTTTGGTGTTGTCTGGTGGATGTGTGTGTGGATGTGTGTGTGGATGTGTGTATATGTGATGTTGTCTGGTGGATGTGTGTGTGGATGTGTGTGTATATGTGATGTTGTCTGGTGGATGTGTGTGTATATGTGATGTTGTCTGGTGGATGTGGGTGTATATGTGATGTTGTCTGGTGGATGTGGGTGTATATGTGATGTTGTCTGGTGGATGTGGGTGTATATGTGATGTTGTCTGGTGGATGTGGGTGTATATGTGATGTTGTCTGGTGGATGTGTGTGTATATGTGATGTTGTCTGGTGGATGTGTGTGTATATGTGTGTATATGTGATGTTGTCTGGTGGATGTGTGTGTGTGTGTGTGATGTTGTCTGGTGGATGTGTGTGTGTGTGTATATGTGATGTTGTCTGGTGGATGTGTGTGTGTGGATGTGTGTATATGTGATGTTGTCTGGTGGATGTGTGTGTGGATGTGTGTATATGTGATGTTGTCTGGTGGATGTGTGTGTGGATGTGTGTATATGTGATGTTGTCTGGTGGATGTGTGTGTGTATGTGTGGTGTTTGGTGTTGTCTGGTGGATGTGTGTGTGGATGTGTGGTGTTTGGTGTTGTCTGGTGGATGTGTGTGTGGATGTGTGGTGTTTGGTGTTGTCTGGTGGATGTGTCTGTGGATGTGTGGTGTTTGGTGTTGTCTGGTGGATGTGTCTGCAGGTGAACCGTGAGCTGAAGAAGGGTTAGGTTTTCTAAAGCAGTCGTGTTTTTAAACTGGTCATAGATGTGATAGATTTATGGTTTACTCTACAATGTCCTAGTTACTCAAGAGCAAGTGAACAGATGGTTCAGACTATCAGTACAGACAGTTTTGTGTTCTGAGCCCCGAGCGAATCTTCACCTTTCATCAGGACGATGAACCTCACAGAGACACCAAAGAGAATGTCAAAGGAAGCCTCTCATCAGCACAGATTCACCTGTGAAACTTTCATCTGCAGATAATTCTCTCAGACAGTAGAGGCTTCATGTCATTTCCTGGCTTTAAATGTTAGGGGTCAGATAACAATTATTTGTGATGAGACTTGAGGCCTCTTATATTAGAGAAAATGCTGGAGACTAATGATTGATCTAGTAATTCTGCACATAAGTTCCACACACGTGATGTTCAGCAAAATCTTCATTCTGATCTTATTCACACAGGAAAACAACAGCAGCAGCAACTGTCACGCTCCGGAAATACACACGAGTTCATTTGACTTGTGTGCTGTATTTCCAGTCTTCTGAAGTGAGATGTGAAGTGAGACATCCACCATCTGAGTAGATGTGAGTGAGGAATGTACATGTTTTGTTAACTACAGTTGAGACCTGAGTTTGGAGGTCTGATCCTCATCATAACTACAGAAGATCTGATGTGTACTGCAGTTCTCCTCTAAAGTGATGCTGTTGAATGATCCTTTTACTGCTTATGGGACTGTGTGGAATTTAAGGCGTGTACTGAGATTAGCGTTTAGAGGAAGTGTTGAGCAACAGCAATGAGCAACAGCAATGATCTTCCAGAAATGCTGTTTCAGTTTATAGCTTTTGTTTTAATATTGACAGGTGTGTCATAGACAGGCTGAGGTTTATTTAACGCAGTGTTAATGACTGTGATTGAGTGATGATGCAGTGAATGAATAGCATAATAATAAAATATGTGAAAGAAACTTTGAAAATAAAAACAAGCTTAATTTCAAATGTGTAGCATGGTTTTTAAACAAACCGTATTATTTAAACTGTTTTCTAATCTTTTGCAAATCAGGGTTTTCCCACCTCTCGTGGGGACGGGGCTTAACTGTGCTTACTCACTTTTTTAATAGTGTTACTATTTAATTGTGTAGTTCACAGTTTAATACTGTTAAAATACTGTATTAACTAAAACACAGTCTTCATTGTTAAAACCTCAACTAATCAGCTACCTGCCTGACTTTTGGTTAAACTCTAAATTCAGATTCCTCACCAAATGAAAGCTGTTTCAGAGGTCACATTAGTTATTACACTTTGATGAAAGATTATAAAGACAAACATTGTCCTTTAGGGTAATAAATTACAATTAGACCAGGAATATGTATTATGACACTAAGCAGGTTTTGATTTTACATTTATGAAAGTAATTAGACATCTTGAGGATTCTGATGCTAATTCTTTTATTTCAGATTTATACATTAATGCATAAATGTTCTAGTGCTGCAGACACTAAAAATCCTTTCAAAGCTTCTCATTGACACAACCTCTCATCTACAGTGAAATCTCAGCAGATCCAGTTCATCTCAGTCCAGGACTCAGTGAAAGTGTCAGTGAAATCAAGATTGGTTGTTATTTTGGTCACTAGCACGACTCTTGCTTCTAGTGATGATTTTAAAGGGTGTTGGAGGGGCTTTAGGCTTCATTAGCTTTGTGAAGAAGCGAAACACAGACTCCATGCAGACTGCAGGTGCCGAGTCGTGGCACTGTGTTCCTGCAGACATCTGTGGGCAGCCGGCCTTCAGGGAACCCACGGAGCGGTTCAGTGTTTTCGTGCTCAGTATCCAAGTTCTAGAATGAGATTTCAGCCAATCACGAGCTGCTCTGCTCAAGGGCTGATGCCACAGGCTATGAGACGAGTCCAAGAAAGCCACTGCCTTGACCCTCTCATGTACCTCTTCCAGCCAATTGCAAAGCAGATCTACAAATGCCAGTCCTCCATAGCCATGAGCTACCACAAAGACATGCTCAGCAGAGCTTTTGGAAACCAATTGTTCCCAGACTAACTGGACATGCTGTTCCAGAGTTTGCCCTCCCTCATTGGGATTCATCAGAATTACTGCACAGGACTCCAGTGCAGCCCAGCGCAGGTATGGGATCTGGCTGCCTCGCTCCAGTCCCTCACGTGCCACCATCTTCCAGCTCCACACACCAGCTCTCATCGTCCCCCAGTCCTGGATCAGTACCATCAGACTCCCGGGATGCTGCAGTGCTCCTGGACTCAAAAATACAAAACTGTCTTCCTGAAGACGAACTCTGATTAGATGAAACTCCTCTTCTAAGAGGCTGTACACATGTCGGGTGATGGACTGACACAGGGTTTGATGTTCTTTTTCAGTTCCACAGACATCATCTAGTTTGAAAGTAAACCTGTACGGTTCGTAGGTGTGTCTGTGTCGTAGGTAGCCTTCCTTGTTGAAGAAATAGGGAAAATCGGATTGAGATTGAGTTGGATTATAGCTTGGCCCAGAGCATTCAATATCATTCATGATCTGCAAGAATGGTTTGTGTGCAGGAAATATGCTTGTTAATCTATAATTCACCAAAGATACAGACTGCACAGCAATAGTGAAATCTGGTTAAACGAAACATTAGTTTGCATATTTTACAAATTAAATTGCATGGCAGTAGACACAAAGACTGACAATGTGGAGTCAGAACGCTAGCTGAAGTGTGTGACTGCTGATGTAAGTGTGCAGAGATCAGGTGCTGATGATTGTAATTAGGGTGTGGCTTCAGAAGATCCCGTGTCAACAGAAGATGGGATGGAATATTAGGGTAAAGTTTACTGCATACTGGGCACTAGGAAAGTAGGAACATATTAACTTTTGATATTGCATTATAAAAATAAACTTTATATTTATATAATTATAAATATATTACATTATATATTTGTATTTAAATAGATATTGTTTGTAGCATATGATCCTCTGAGCAATGTCTGAAACTTGTATTGGGAGCACTTATTCTGTCTAGTTGCCTCTTCAGGTTCACTCGCTTGTTGTATTCCGCACTTGTAAGTCGCTTTGGATAAAAGCGTCTGCTAAACGAATAAATGTAATGTAAATATTGTATCATACTTTCTATGTAAATCCACCGATTGGTCCACTTATGTTTATGTCATGCGGTAAGGAGTTTTAAATAAACAAAAGAAATGGAAAATATTGCTGATTGCATGAATCCTATCAGACACACGGAACTGAACCTTAAAGCTTCACCGGAGGGATTTGAGCGACACACCGGATGTTGATGAAACATGTCTGTGACTTTGTAGAAATCGTGAGACTCGTGTGTGCAGTATGATTGACCATTAACATTTATACATGAAATCTTTGTTGTGATTATTAAATACAAGAAGTCGTCATGTTATCTGCAGTGAAGCACTTGTTTTGGGGGATTGGGCGGACATCAAACCGGACAGGTAGTTATAAACCCGCTTCAGAAGTGAGTTTTTATTCATGAGGACAGGCATCATGGTTTGTTTATACATGCAGTATGGCAGCATAAAATTTCTGCACATGTAATATTGCAGTACTGTTTTCTACATGTACCATGGTAATCATGTCCTTTTGACATGCCTTGTGGTATTACTGTAGTGTATTGACATGATAGTAACAGTTTCTCTTTGAAACACAATGCTATGGGAGTAAATCCCATGGATATGGTAATTATTATACAGTATATTGTGATGATTAGTACTATGATAAGCCATGTCTTTTTGGCATGTTCTAATAGCATTGTTTTGGACCTGCCTTTTTGGTGTTCATAGCGAAACACAAATAAATCACTACACTGGTATCAGAAGGACATAACATTATCATATTGCTTTGGTGGGTGTGAGTAAAGAACTGAAGTTTTGGTAATCTCCAGATATAACCAATCCTTTCTGAATTCTCAGCTGGTTTTACTTAGGAACAGTGAGTGTCAACTAGCAAAATGTAATTATGAATGATATGTTATATACATTTCCTTAAATAATTGTTTTCCCTCAGATCTTGTGCAGAGTAACTTGAAGGTCCTTTCAGTGGGGTTGAGAACTTATGAAGTTCCACCAGACTTCAGTGGTATGTTCTCCTGTGACCTTCTAATTGTGTGATATTCTTGTGTGACATTCTCGTGGTATGATGTTCTTTTGGTATGACGTTCTCTCGTGTTGGTCCTACTTGCAGGTATAGTTCTACCAGACAGACCTAAACTTAAGTTCCTCAATAAGGTCCCAAACTTTAAAAAGGCAAAGAAAGAGATGAAGAGGCTACGAGATATCCAGGGACCAGCCAAAGCAGCTAACACATTCATCAAGGGACAGTTCGGTATAGTGGTGAGAGTTTCCATCTTCACATGTCCATTTACATTTATTTCTTCAGCAAATGAGTTTATGTAAATTAATTTACAATAGAGAAGTGCCATCAGAAATGCAATACGAAGTTCAAAAGATGCTCAAACTGTTGAAATCAGACTAAAATGATCTGGGATCATGATTCTTAGATAACGTCTATGCTGATTTTTCTTCTTAAAAATAGTTCTTTAGTAATTGAGTGGAAAAGAAGCTTTTAAAATAGTATTTTAAGGATTTCAGTTTTCATAATGAAAAACATTGAAATACATCATGATGTTACTCTTGAGAGCATGTTGTCATCTAAGTCTTTGTTTCTTCACTGCTTAAAACTCTTGTCTGTGTTTAAGGCTCTGGGTGGAGGATACCTGCACTGGGGCCACATGGAGATGATGCGTCTCACCATCAACCGACGCATGGACCCACGCACAACATTCGCTCGCTGGCGCATCAATGCACCATACAAGCCCATCACTCGTAAGGGGCTGGGCCAGCGCATGGGCGGAGGAAAAGGTGCCATCGATCACTACGTTTCTCCAGTGAAGTGTGGCCGGTTGATAGTAGAGGTCGGAGGTCACGTTGAGATGGGTGAGGTGGAGGCGGTGCTTACAGAGGTGGCCAAAAAACTTCCCTTTCCAGCTAAGGTTTGTTTCCGAGTCATCTTACATAACTGACTTCTCCTTTTTGCCTTTTCATAATCATATTTTCTTCAAAATAGATGGAGCAATAACCTAAATTACTGGAATCAAACAAAAAGTAAAAACAAGATTCCGTTTGTACTGTGTGGGCGACTGTGTTTACTGCTGTTTACTTAGTAATCTGTTAAATATTGTAATAATGAATTTGATTTTAATGTAACACCTTTAGATGTAGCTTTAGTAGAGCTTATCATATACGATTTTTTTTAGCAAATCAGGTTCTGCCCTAAGAGACACAGACAGACAGAGCTGATAAACACAGTTCACAGTTTGTGTGAACTACTGGTCATCATATCAGGTTGGTCAGCATTTTACTGCATGGTTCCTGTTTCTTTCTGTAGGTTGTGAGCAGAGAAAGTTTGGTGGCATTGCAGCTAGAACAGGCCGAGAGAGAGGCGAGCAACCAGAACCCCTGGACCTTCCAGAAGATCGCCCAAGCCAACATGCTGGGCATTCGCAAAGTCCTCAGTCCCTCTGACCTCCACCACCACGGACGCTACACTGGGAAATTTTTCAACCCAGGAAGAGTGTAGGCTGTTTCTGAGATAACATCACAGAACTTCAGGTTTAGTTTTCTCAGCACACACGAGGCTGAACTCGCAGTCTTGACAGACTGTTTGCGACAGATGTGGTGTGTTCAGAAAGTTTTCATAGATGCAAAATTGGTAAGACTTGCTTTAGTGTGGTCTGTTATTGGTGTTTCACACCTGCCCTGGTCAGGATATTGTGAAACAGGAAAGTTTTTATAACTTGAAGATTTTCTGCTAGTTTAACAGCAGAGCAGAATCAGTACAAAAGTTCTTGTTTATAAAACAATGTTTCATTTATCACAATGTGTAAGACAAATAAATGACCACATTTATTAATATAATAAAATATAAATAAATATAATGTGCTGGTCGGGTTTTATTGTCTGTTCTGGATATACACACACAGTATGATCTGGGCTGTGTCTGCGATCACATACTACCGCACTACGTGTGCAGTATATGATAGCGCAGTAGAAAGAATGAAGCGGAAGTGACGTCAGCCAAACGCGCAGCAAATGTTGGCGTGTTTGTACTGGACGGTATTGAATGTTACGCGCCTGCGCAGTTCAGTTCCCGCTTCTAATTGTATGGCGCGAAACTGGTGAGTGTCGACAAACGTCTGCATGATTTGTGTGTAAAGACGCGTCTGCGTTTACTGTGCGTTATTTAACGCGTCTGCGTTTACTGTGCGTTATTTAACGGGTCTGCGTTTACTGTGCACTCTGCGTCTACTTATTTAACGGGTCTGCGTTTACTGTGCACTCTGCGTCTACTTATTTAACGCGTCTGCGTTTACTGTGCGTTATTTAACGCGTCTGCGTTTACTGCACTGCTATTTAACGCGTCTGCGTTTACTGTAAGCGTTATTTAACGCGTCTGCGTTTACTGTGCACTCTGCGTCTACTTATTTAACGGGTCTGCGTTTACTGTGCACTCTGCGTCTACTTATTTAACGCGTCTGCGTTTACTGTGCACTCTGCGTCTACTTATTTAACGGGTCTGCGTTTACTGTGCACTCTGCGTCTACTTATTTAACGCGTCTGCGTTTACTGTGCACTCTGCGTCTTATTTAACGCGTCTGCGTTTACTGTGCACTCTGCGTCTACTTATTTAACGCGTCTGCGTTTACTGTGCACTCTGCGTCTACTTATTTAACGCGTCTGCGTTTACTGCACTGCGCGTCTACTATTTAACTCTGCGTTTACTGTGCACTCTGGATTTAACGCGTCTGCGTTTACTGTGCACTCTGCGTCTACTTATTTAACGGGTCTGCGTTTACTGGCCCTTTGCGTTTATTTATTTAACGCGTCTGCGTTTACTGTGCACTCTGCGTCTACTTATTTAACGGGTCTGCGTTTACTGTGCACTCTGCGTCTATTATTTAACGCGTCTGCGTTTACTGTGCACTCTGCGTCTACTTATTTAACGCGTCTGCGTTTACTGTGCACTCTGCGTCTACTTATTTAACGCGTCTGCGTTTACTGTGCACTCTGCGTCTACTTATTTAACGGGTCTGCGTTTACTGTGCGTTATTTAACGCGTCTGCGTTTACTGTGCACTCTGCGTCTACTTATTTAACGCGTCTGCGTTTACTGTGCACTCTGCGTCTACTTATTTAACGGGTCTGCGTTTATTGCGTATTTAAGCGTGTTACTGTGCACTCTGCGTCTACTTATTTAACGCGTCTGCGTTTACTGTGCGTTATTTAACGCGTCTGCGTTTACTGTGCACTCTGCGTCTACTTATTTAACGCGTCTGCGTTTACTGTGCACTCTGCGTCTACTTATTTAACGCGTCTGCGTTTACTGTGCACTCTGCGTCTACTTATTTAACGCGTCTGCGTTTAGTTTTAACGCGTCTGCGTTTACTGTGCACTCTGCGTCTACTTATTTAACGCGTCTGCGTTTACTGCGTCGCATTTAACGGGTCTGCGTCTACTGTGCGTTATTTAACGGGTCTGCGTTTACTGTGCACTCTGCGTCTACTTATTTAACGGGTCTGCGTTTACTGTGCGTTATTTAACGCGTCTGCGTTTACTGTGCACTCTGCGTCTACTTATTTAACGCGTCTGCGTTTACTGTGCACTCTGCGTCTACTTATTTAACGCGTCTGCGTTTACTGTGCACTCTGCGTCTACTTATTTAACGGTCTGCGTTTACTTATTTAACGCGTCTGCGTTTACTGTGCGCCCTCTTATTTAACGCGTCTGCGTTTACTGTGCACTCTGCGTCTACTTATTTAACGCGTCTGCGTTTACTGTGCACTCTGCGTCTACTTATTTAACGGGTCTGCGTTTACTGTGCGTTATTTAACGCGTCTGCGTTTACTGTGCACTCTGCGTCTACTTATTTAACGCGTCTGCGTTTACTGTGCACTCTGCGTCTACTTATTTAACGCGTCTGCGTTTACTGTGCACTCTGCGTCTACTTATTTAACGGGTCTGCGTTTACTGTGCGTTATTTAACGCGTCTGCGTTTACTGTGCACTCTGCGTCTACTTATTTAACGCGTCTGCGTTTACTGTGCACTCTGCGTCTACTTATTTAACGCGTCTGCGTTTACTGTGCACTCTGCGTCTACTTATTTAACGCGTCTGCGTTTACTGTGCGTTATTTAACGGGTCTGCGTTTACTGTGCACTCTGCGTCTACTTATTTAACGCGTCTGCGTTTACTGTGCACTCTGCGTCTACTTATTTAACGCGTCTGCGTTTACTGTGGGTATTGCGTTATTTAACGGGTCTGCGTTTACTGTGCACTCTGCGTCTACTTATTTAACGCGTCTGCGTTTACTGTGCACTCTGCGTCTACTTATTTAACGCGTCTGCGTTTACTGTGCGTTATTAAACGCGTCTGCGTTTACTGTGCACTCTGCGTCTACTTATTTAACGCGTCTGCGTTTACTGTGCACTCTGCGTCTACTTATTTAACGCGTCTGCGTTTAGTGTGCGTTATTTAACGCGTCTGCGTTTACTGTGCACTCTGCGTCTACTTATTTAACGCGTCTGCGTTTACTGTGCGTTATTTAACGCGTCTGCGTTTACTGTGCACTCTGCGTCTACTTATTTAACGCGTCTGCGTTTACTGTGCGTTATTTAACGGGTCTGCGTTTACTGTGCGTTATTTAACGGGTCTGCGTTTACTGTGCACTCTGCGTCTACTTATTTAACGCGTCTGCGTTTACTGTGCGTTATTTAACGCGTCTGCGTTTACTGTGCGTTATTTAACGGGTCTGCGTTTACTGTGCGTTATTTAACGGGTCTGCGTTTACTGTGCACTCTGCGTCTACTTATTTAACGCGTCTGCGCTCTGGGCGACGCGACGCGCTCTCGTAATAACAGATTGTGTCGTTCGCTCTCGGTTGTGAATGTTTCTGTTACAACTCGTGTAGTGTAACGTGCACCATTGTATTATAATTATTAAAATAATAGTACATCATTCAATGACGTGTTTTAACACAAAAATAGCAGTGTAAGAACACGGCGTTACCATGGTATCATGTCCAAAACATACAAAGGTATTTCCTATAATACCATGGTTATGTATTCTGCATGTGTAAAACATGGCATTTTCATGGCAGCATGTCAACAAAACATGGTAATGATGTGATAGTGTACTAATTGACCTCAGTAATTGTGTTACACTTTTTGTAGCTAAGTATTTACCACGGTTATGGTATCATGTAAAAAAGTAATAAGATGACACTTTTGTTATTATGGTGATTTTGTGTACACGCTAGTCTTTATATAGAAGTATTTTAATGCTGTCTTAAGATTCCTGTTTGAGTTGATATTTGTTTATGTAAACTACAGTTCTGGCACATTGAACATCAGTATGAAACCAGCCAGAGGGTCCAGAAAGGCCTCTACATGTGGCCCCAGAGGAACCACAGAGAGGAAGACAAATATGAGATCTCAAGTGAGCCAGATCCTTGATCCTGATTCATGTATTTCTTTTATTTAAGCATCCTATTACTGAAACTTAATATGGCAATAGTAACGATAGTAACTGTTTTGAATGATTGAAAACGATGTGGTAATGAGTAAATAAGAACTTTATTTTTTCACTAAGTGATTCTCTCTGATGAATTTGTTACCTTATAATCGAAGTAATAATGTTTATTTTAATTTTTTAGTATCATGCTTGTGAAAGAATGAAATGAACTGTTGCTAAGTTTTATATTTGGTTTTCAATCAAAATGTTCAAAGCCCAGCTGATCTGTTTACCATTATTATCATGAGATGAAATGCAAAGAGTAAGATTTGACAACCCTGTGTTTCAGAAGTCTAAATCCATTACTGCTAGTGCCGCTGAAAACAGAGGTGAGTTGGGAAACTGGGATCTGTCTGTACTTGACTACACTGACAGAGTTATTGCATAAGTGAAGGTTATTCTGGAGCTCATGGTGGTGAAGATTTCTCAGAACTTCTTTGCCAGAAACCTGCTGTTTGCTATAGATCTAGTACTGCTCCTGGAGGACCAGTGTCCTGTGGAGTTTAGCTATAACTCCAATGACACCCACCTGAACCAGCTAAGCAGATTCTTATTAGGAACACTAGAAACTTCCAGGCAGATGTGTTGAGGTAAACACTGCAGGACACTGGCCCTTCATGAGCAGGAACAGACACCCCGATCTAGGAAAAAGGCATGATCATGAAAATACAGTGTCCAGCAGTCCATATGAGTCAAATGTGTGTGTTCACAACCCACTACTCCAGTGTGTCTGCACTAACTGGATAGATTAAATGCAGAGGACAAATTCCTATGGGAATTTGATAAGTTTGGGTCAGCATGTTACTTTTGACACCAACAGCTTTAGTTCACTTGTGTCATGTAATTACATGGAGCAGAGCTAACATCTCCTTTTGGTTCCACGCAATAAAGTTATGCAGTTTTTGGAAGGACAAAGGGGTGTGCAAATGATGACAAAAATGTAGTCTTTGTAGATGTACAGCAGCATATGTTTGGTCTGTTTTAACTGTTATTTCTTTACTTCATGGTAAAAACTCAGCGGCCACTAGAAACTATAAAAATCAGCAATCATGGAAGCTGTTGAGCAAGTCTTTCCTGCTGGCCCTTGAGAACATGCTGGGTTTGTCCATTCTGTGAGTGATTCAGTGCAACCATTATGATATATAATATATGAAGGCAGTTTGTCGTTCCTCACCGTCTTCACTGACTGATTTCAGTGTCTTTGTTTTTGTCAGATCTGTTCTGAATTTGAGAAGCAAAGAAAAAGACGAATCACAAAAACATCTTAACATTCTTAAAAATCAGTAAGATACACAAAAAACTCGACCTACTGTGTAAAGCAGTACTTGAACTTTCAGAAGACATTGAACTGTTTGTTAACATCTCCTGTAGGTTTTTGGCTAAGTGTGTGCTGCTATCCGTTCCTCCCAGAAGATACGGAGACATTATGCACGTTTCCCATCAGTTCAGAGCGGAGAGCCTGAAGTCTGAGCAAGGCAAGAAGACACTGGAGGCTCTAGAGGTGAGCGAGAAACACAGAACAACCAGTCATGAGGAACCAGGTTTATGAAATAACCCACATCTAACCTGTATGTGTGCTGGACGTGTGTTTAGGAAAACATGCGCTCAATCTTTGATGCTCTTGGAGAAATGGAAGCAAAGATTGATGGTTTAGAGGAGAAATGCAGAGTGATGAGAAGCAGACTAGAGGAGGAAGAGGAAAACAGGAAGAAGGTTTGAGTCCAGCTCGCAGTATCACGCTCAGTAATCTGACAGCACAGAACAGGTTTCACTTAAAAAGCGAGCGATGTGTGTTTTACTCTTTCATCAGTTTCTTCAGCTGTCAGAACAGACGGTCCTGCATCTTCCTGCTTTACTGCCTCAATCAGCCAATGAAGTGTCACTGCAGGTGCCGTACCATTGTCTGCCAGTCAGCCCTGTATAAACCAAATAAACCATGTCTTTCTTAAAGGGGCAGTTCACCCATAAAATGAGAATTTTTCCATCATTTACTCACCCTCATGTCATTGAGGAAATACATAAGAAATGCTGTGTTGAAACAGTGCTAGATCTGTAGCTGGTCTGGTCAAGTGTTACCATGTTCTCAGACAGAGTTGGTTGTGGTTTCCTGGCAGTAGCAGTTTGTTTCTCCAGAGGCCACACATAACATGAGGTTTTCACATCTGTCACCACATCTTGACAGTGCTGTAGTTCACTATAACATGAACAGAAATGCAGAAAGATGTAGAGCCTGAGAAACTAGTTTTTTTTCTTTTTAAGGAACAATAACAAAGTTATACAGTTTTTCATACAGTTTTCCGCAGTTTTCTCTGTGGAACTGTGCAAGATAATCTGCAATATTGTCTTTGTTAATTTAGATCAGATTTGAAAGCAGAATTGCCAGTTACCAGAGTAAATAAAACAGTGATTGGCCAATAATATTTTTATAAATTACAGCATAATGCATTAAGAACAATAGCCTTACATGGGAGGAATTTTGTCAGTGCTGTAAATGTAGGGAGAGATCTTAAATTTGTCACAGGGAAAATATTTAAAGCTGAAGTGTGTAATTTCAGGTGAGGCAGGAAGTTCATTTAAAATCCTGTGTGCAGCATGCAGAGTGGATGGACTCCTAAACTAACAGGTGATTGGTTCTTTAGGAGCACATCATGAAGATGGTAACCAATCCGTGTGCTGTGGTCAAAGCCCTTCAGACGGCTCCAGCAGTGGAGGACGTCAGCGTGTTCCTGGATCTTGCACACAAACTGGTGGATGGAGTTCAAACTGACAACCTGTAAACCCTCACCAGATCTTTCTTTACACACACACACACATTACATTCTGTTAATAGTTTTCCATGATGATAAAAACAATGACTATTTATTTCCAACAAAATTGTGAAATAAATTGACAAATTGTGAAAAGCACATTACAAATACTACAGTCGCATTATGCAAAAATATCAAACCTTCATGGATTGCAAAGACTAAATGATGACATTACTGTTCTTTTGAATAAAAACATCAATTACAATGACTCCAAATGCTTAATGTTCATCGAACAATTAAAAATGAAGATCAGTCTCTTGTAGAAAGGTGATGCACTGTGTTCTCCACTGGCCTGTCATTGTTCTTCAGCAGAGTTTTCCGGCTCCTGGGCAGCAAACCTGTTCAACAACAAACAGGTCTGTTGTTGACCACAACTGTTTTACAGCGGGTAAAGTCTCAGGTTCCCCTAAAACTGAGAGTCTCTTCTTCGTAAAGACTTTCTTCGCAAAGACTCTGATAACTCATCGTTGAATACTCGCTCAATTGTAGAGAGAAGCGTGGCGCGAACACTGCGGCCAAGACCGCGCGCTGCAAACACGTACAGGACGGGGTTGAGCGCACTCTTTATGTAAACCAGAAACAGCGCCACATACGCGCCTCCGATTGCCCCCTTATGAAGCTTCCCCCAACTGGGTCGGTCGAGTGAAAGAGCCCTCAGGAAGCGGCAAGTGAAGTACGGCACCCAGCAGGTCAGGAAGAGGAGCATGGTGAGGAACAGAACCCGGTAGAGCCGGGTAAGCCGCTGCGAAGTGTAACTTGGTCCGGATGAAGAGGTAGGAGAAGACACTGGAGATGTGGGCACCACCACGCCAGCCTCAGCCTTCTTTGCGCAAAACAGCACAGCGATGTTGCAGGACAGAAAGATCACCAGAGGTAGCAGGAAACCTGCTATGGTCTCCACCACAATCAAAGCTTGTCCAGACCCTAAATCACTTTCTATGCAGGCTGTTCGGTTCTGCCAGGGAACGAGTTTAGCTGCATGTATGTAGGGAGCAGCGAGAACTGCAGCTAACACCCAGATTACGACGCAGGCTAGCGGAACAGCCCACCGTGGGCGTCTCAGTCGAGCCCAGACTGGTTTAAGAAGACACAAGCAGCGCTCCAAAGCTACAGCACACAGCAAGAATGCACTTGCGTACAGTCCAAGACAGCGCAAGTACATGACCAGTTTACATGCAGTTTCTCCCAATGTCCATGTGAAGTGGTGCACCAGGTAGGGCAGCATTATCGGTGTACGAAGCAACAGCACCAGGTCGGCAATTGCCAGGTTTACTACGTAGATCCGGAAGCTGCCGGCACCCAGGGTCTCGCCTACAGCCCCCCTGGACCGATAGCGAACCCGAACCCCCAATACCCACACCACCAGACTGTTTAAAAATACACCCACAACAAAGATCAGAACAGTCACAACCATCTGCAGAATGCGTATGGCCTCGCTGGGGTAGTCGGAGGGCTCTGTGTGATTGGAGGACGAGGTGGCGTTCATTGCTGCTTTGATGGACATAGACTCTCTGTGAAAAGGAGAAAATGCTTTACTTAATGTCATGTCACAAAATGCTGTTAAAAGCTGAAGTGATTATAAGTACTGAAACACAATCAGTCATTTAGCTGTAGACATGTTCAGTGACAGCCTGTACGGTATATTTCGAAATATAGGAAGTGGTGTATGTTTCCTCTTATTTTCAAGAGTATTTTGAAAGATGAAGAGTGCTGATTACAGTGAAAAAGAAGACAGTGTCATTGTGATGAACACTCAGCAGGAGATCTGACAGTTTTATAATTGTGTTCTATGTGAATCATTTCAGCAGGTACTAGATGTATTGGTTCAGTTGAATTAGCAGAGGGGAATCAGCAGCTAATCAACAGTAAAAACATGCAATATACACTACAAGACATTTACACTATAAAATACAGTAATGTGACTATATGAATTAATATGACACTTCTGGTGTTCTGTGATTGTATTGTGTCATATATATATACAGAATATAAAACAGATTTATTTTTGTGCAGTGCAATAGACTTGTAGGTTGACTGGATGGATTAATGTACTTTACAATCAGTGATTTTAATAGCAGCGGGGAAAACGAGCTCAGATTAACTGTCCATGTGCTTCTACTGTAACTGATTAAAACAGGACAAATAAAATGTGTTCGCTAAATCAAGGATCACTGTTGCTTCTGCTCTTACTTAATTGAACAGACTAGTAACTGTAAATGTGTGAAACTCAGCATCTAAACGTGCATGTAGACATTGTGTGTCCTCAGGAATGTTAGCTCTGATCTCCTGACATTCACCAGCAGCCATCCTTTCCTCCTCTACCTGTTCACACACATTCTTAATGCATGTCTGGTATGTGAACACACCTTCAGCTCTGACAGCCTTCACTGCCTGACTGTGTATCAACAGAGCGACTCTGTCTTTAATTCTGTGAGAAGCAGCTGATGTTGTAGATGTCATGGGTTTAGTAGAAGTCTTACCTTTGGATGAAGTGTGTGCAGTGACTTCAGTGCAGAGTTCTGAGAGCTCCGGCAGGGGAGGGCGATGCTGAAGACCAAACAGTGAGAGAGGGAGTGTGTTATGTTTAAACCTATCAGTGAAATCAGCAGGGGAGTGTTTTCAGCTTTTCAGGATGTAAGGGTTAGGTTTAGGGGTGGGATTAGGGGAAAGGAGTGAAAATTTGATTAGCTCAGTATAAAAATCATGACACCTATGGAGTCCCCGTAAACAACATATGTGCGTGTGTGTGTCTTGAGTACAACAGTATGTACCACTAGAATAGTGCCGCTATTATCTGTTACAGTGAAACTAAATTTTAGTTCTCCAGCTAATCGTTGCTTATGATAATTCAGTCTCAAGAAACTTAACAGACGTGAAAGCATCCTGAGCTCCAGGTTCTGCGCAGAGTGATATTGATTCATATCAAAGGGTATTGATTAAAGAGATATTTCACCGAAAAATGAAAATCCTCAAGGTATTTCGAGGAATGTTTGTAGCCAAACTGTTCTGGTACACCAAAGTAAGTAAATGATGACAGGATTTTCATTTTATATGAACTATCCCTTTAAGGGCTTTTACCTTGAATTGGCTGCTGGGCAATGAAATAGCAGGGGCTTGTCTGCACTGCTGTCTGTGAGGTAACAGTGTTGAAGGGAAGGCGGAAGTTGCATCACTTGTTCTTGTGTCACTCAGATCTTGTGTGTTATTACAGTGTGGCACTGTACAGTCAGTGATGTACAACAGACCGGATCACACTGATTCCATCCAACACTGCGGATTCATGTGTGTTTTCATGTGTGTTTTGATGTACATATATTCTGAATATTACTGAATATTAGTGTTTAGTGTCTAATAAAAGTGTTGGATATCCAGTATCCAAAAAACAAAAATTATAGTGTCTTATGAATTAATAAATACAATTATAATTTAAAATGTGTAAGCTATGAGACTGAAAGGGTAGTGCTTCATGCTGTTGTTTTTTTTGTAAGTCAACCAGTTGGAATGTTTGTAATACAAACCACATCACGCCATAACTTCAGTGACCTGTAGATGGTGTGATGTCTTTCAAACGAGACACTTCACCAGTGTCACTGTTCACAGCCGCTGGATGACGCTGCTGCTCTCATTTAACAGAAGAATGAGAGAGAAGATGCTGGGTGTCTGTTCTGTTGTCACTTCATCTTATTTGAAAGCTTAGTGAAGCTGGAACTCGTGGGACTCTTTTTAAGGTTTACAGAGATGTCAAGCTTATACTTTACATTAAATCATGTTGACATAATATGCTGTATGTGTATATTGGGAGAATTGAGTTCAAGTTCAAGTGGAGTTTATTGTCATTTCAACCATATACAAGTACACAGTGAAACGAAACAACGTTTCTCCAGGATCAAGGTGCTACACAAACACAGAACTACAAGGCTACATAATTTATACATAAAGTGCACTTCAGTATACTACTTTGGATACAATTCTGTATTCTTCATTAGATTATTCTTTATTAGATCCAAGTGTTCCTGGAGCGTGATGACCGGATCATAATACTCAAAATCACAAAATAATTAAATGACAGTGACTTTGTTTAAATGGACAACACATTCCTATATTAACCCCATGAAGATAATACTGCCAAGAAAACAGCAGTTTCTTACCTTATTTCAACTAAAGTCTTCTTGTACTCTTCTTTTCTCTTGGTGCTTTTCTTTGAGTTCTGCTCTGGGATTCAGCACTTACTTTATGCTCTTCTTATTTATCTGAGCTCTAGGCCCAACTTCCAGCCCTCTCTTTTCTAATCTTTCTTTCTCTAGCTTCTGTTCCTTATCTGTTAGGTAAAATTCTCCGCAAACACTGTTTAAAGTTAATTGTATATGTCATTTACTATTATATGCATATTCATTGTATCCATTTTATGTATAACTTCACGCAGTAATGTTAATAAACCTATAGGTTCTGTACCAACTGGTTTTTATTCATTGTTAATAATTAAAGGTACATATTGCAATGCAATATAGTCATTATAGCAATGCTCTCCCACATATTTAGTTATCATAACTGTGCTTATTTCTGTCATTGGTATAAGTAGCATAAGGGTGGAAACTGACAGAAAATACCGTAAAATGTTTCTATTTCGCCATTCCTACAGCTTAACCACTGTAGTGAAACCACCCTCACATTATGCCTTACGGAGGATAAAACATATAAATCACCTGTTAGAAATGTTACTGTTGAATGTTCTAGAAACATTTGCGGTTAGCTGGGTTGTAACGCTAACACACTAACACTGAAAACGTAATATATAACATCCATGTAGCAGCACCCTGGCAAATACTCATAGCAGCCGAGCCCTGTGGAAGGGGCTTTTGCATGGGCAAACACCACTCGCATTTTCTCCAGAGAACATGTAAATATACTTTGAGTGTTTTAATAAGTATTTGAACAGAAATCAGTTTCAGTGCTGTTCAGTTGAGAACATCTGCTGTTTCAGACTGAATGTTTGAGGCTAAATGATCAAATAAGATGCTGAATGAAAGAGAAACGAGCTTCACTAAAGAAATTTCCAGCGCTTCTTCCTCTAAACAATAATGTGTGTCACAGCTGTGATGAGCCTTTTACAAGAAATGTTCTTTGATCTTTAAATGTCATACGTGGATGCAGTCAGCACATGCAATAGCAAAATGCATTTTCCCCTAACTCTCTCTCTCTATGTCTCAGTGACTCCCACTCTACACAGCAGTAGATCTCAGACAGGATACTCAGTGTTAATTAAATGCCATTTACACATGCAAATCACTGAAGATAAAGTCGCTTTGCTGTGGTTGCTAAGTGTACAAACGGGAAGTGACATCATGATATCAGTGATCATCTGGATGGGGAAGAATTAGTCAGACAAGCATTTATAGGCAGAGTGAAATCACTTTGTTTTGTTTTCTTATCACCGGTGTTGTTTATACTCTTCATCAATACAGTCAATACATTTAGGAGTAGAAGCTTCATCCTGCATGCTGAAAGTTTTACTTTAACCGCATCAGTGAAAGAGTAAGTGATGTAGGCTGTAAATTTCCAGTGTTTAGGGGCCTCCCCTGTTTCCCCACACGTCTCTCTCTCTGTCCCTTCATCTCTCTGTCGTTCTCTTCCCTGTTTCCCCTCACGTCTCTCTCTCTGTCCCTTCATCTCTCTGTCGTTCTCTTCCCTGTTTCCCCACGTCTCTCCTGTCCCTTATTCTCTGTCCCTTCAACGCTCTCTCTGTCCCTTCATCTCTCTGTGTCCCCTGTTTCCCCACACGTCTCTCTCTCTGTCCCTTCATCTCTCTGTCGTTCTCTTCCCTGTTTCCCACACGTCTCTCTCTGTCCCTTCATCCTCTCTCTCCGTTTCCCACACGTCCTTTCTCTTCCCTTCATCTCTCTGTCGCCTGTTTCCCCACACTGTCTCTCTCTGTCCCTTCATCTCTCTGTCGTTCTCTTCCCTGTTTCCCCCACACGTCTCTCTCTCTGTCCCTTCATCTCTCTGTCCCTTCTTTCTTCCCTGTTTCCCCACACCTCTTTCCTCACTCTCGTCCCCTTCAACTCTCTCTCTCTGTCCCTTCATCTCTCTGTCGTTCTCTTCCCTGTTTCCCCACACGTCTCTCTCTCTGTCCCTTCATCTCTCTGTCGTTCTCTTCCCTGTTTCCCCACACGTCTCTCTCTCTGTCCCTTCATCTCTCTGTCGTTCTCTTCCCTGTTTCCCACACGCTCTCTCACGTCCCTTCATCTCTCTGTCCCTTCATCTCTCTGTCCCCCGTCTCTCTCGTCCTCTCTGTTTCCCCCACATCTTGTAGAGAAATCTCACTTTTTGTACAAAGGAGTTTAAAATGTCAATTATGACATTAGTTTATTTTGTTTATTTCCTGTTGTTCAGTTGGTAGAGCATTTTGTTAGAGATGCAAACAGTTATGGGTTCGTTTTCCAGGAAACACATATACTAATAAAATGTATAACTTAAATGTACTGTATGTTGCTTTGGATAAAAGTGTCTGCCAAATGCATAAATGCAAACAGACTTTATTATAAAATTTTGTCAGACATTCTGACTAAAAAATGTGCTTCTTAAATTTACCTTCATATTCAGGTATTGAAAGAGAAATAACAGATACAGAAATATTATTACAAGGGAGAAACAAACATTCTGCTATGCAACACTGCAGTAGCATCAGAACAGTGCAAAAGTTCTCTGGCTATACAGCATAAACACAACATTAATTATGTGTTGTAACAATATTACATTGCTTTTTAGATTTCTGTGTTGAAAATGTGACAATGACAAATGTGATCTGACCAGGCCATTGTTAACCAGAGATGTTTAACCTGTTGTATAATAATTGTATAAGCTTCCTGCTCTGTATGTGTGTGTTCTTGGTTTGCTTTCTCTCTCCTCTTACTGGGATTGTAAAGCAGGTCATTTGAGGTTGGGAAGGTTTGTCATATATACAGTCATATAGTGAAAGACAAAAGTACAACCATAAGAGGGCAAATCTCTGATTGACTCATGCCAACTGAAATGATAACTCTGATCATGATTATTGATTATGGATCAGTATGTAGAATATTGAGATAGTTTAGTGACAGGAAATCGCTCTGAATGCCTGAATATGAAGGAGCTAAAATAGGCAAATACATAAAATAAGAACAATAATAATAATCAAATGGTAAATGTTCCTTTGATTTTTGTTGTGAAGATGATTGTGTGTAATGTGAGTTTGATTGCGGATGACATTGCTTTTGTAAGAACAATTGTGACTGATCACAGCTGTCATTCTCTGAATGATACTGTGTTTTAGTGTTGTGTGCCTGTATGTTGCTGTTGGGAAATTTTAACAGGTTTTCTGGTAGTAAAGCACAGAGCAAGTTTACTGTTTGATAATAAAAGTGAAATATTGATTTTAATTTACCTCTAGATGATGTGCTACCTCATTTCATTTGCATAGATGCAATCATCAAACTTTTCCCCAGCTTGCAAGTTTCCGTTGGTGGGGATTTTAGATGAGTCACTTCTCACTAATATATATAAATGTGTGTGTAGCCTCGCCTGGGACTGATCGACAACAGAGAGCGAGAGACACTGAAAACGAATAAACACCTGCAGACGTGCTGGAAGAGAGAGCAGCAGAGGAATCCCAACACTGGAATATGTTCAGAGACACATGCTGCTCAGAGGAAGGAAGTCTCAACAGGTAAATGTATTTCAGAGCTGGAGAAGAAGCTCATGACTGAACTGCTGTGAAGACGCTTCTCTCACACCTGTGGTTTCTACATTTCCTTCCTTCACATTCAGGGTCTGTCGTACCAGCTCTAAACAGCAGAAAATGTAAATAATTGATATTTGAGACAGATGCCCTGCTGAAAACATACGCACCTTAAAACCAAAGGAGAAAGCAGACTGCGCTGTGACTCAGTATTGCCAGTGTTTAACTGAACTGAACTGAAGGGGAGGTTGTGTGGGCAACATGTCAACCATGTGAAAATAAATATAGTTTCCTCATCCTGTTTCCGGATCAAACTTTCACCAGGTCTCTCTGCTGCTTGCATTCATTTGCATGTCATAAACAAGACCATTGGTTTTATACAAAAAAACCCCCACGTTGCTAATTTATGACAATATGGACTTATGAAAAAGTAATTATATATAATTATGTTGTGCATGTGAATAGTTCATGGAATTATTTGTGTTTTTCTTCTCTAAAGCCTGGAAATGAAGTGGATCTTCATTTCTGCTTGTGTTTTCCTGGTTCAGGGTTAATGCTAATCGTGATAGGGGTTTATGCTGCTGAACACCTATGCTGTTAGCATTAGCCCTGCGCTAGTGTCTGAACGTCACTGGAGAAACAAATGATGGAAGATGATGTAAATGTGTGATGTTGTGTTAATGCTGCTGGTGTCTGGAGTTAGTAAAGTGACATGTCAGATACGGTAATTCGTACACGAAATGTGACCTCTGCATTTAACCATCACTGGTGAGGAGTGAACACACACACACACACACACACACACACACACACACAGATCAGTGGGACACTACTGAACCCGGAGAGCAATCGGGGGTTAGGTGTCTTGCTCAAGGGCACTTCAGCTGCTACCTGCCAGAAGTTCAAAGTTCTTTACTACAGTCATATTCTCCAACAGAGAAACGAACGTCCATCTAACATCTGTGTGAACTAACTCTAAATTAAAGGAAATTTTGGCCCCAGTGTTTCGTTGTTATAAATTTCATGTCCTATTTTGTCTGGCTGAAATTGTGACTATTTACGCACATGAATGAAACACGATTGAACAGAATTAAGACATACTGTTATATGCATTTCAGTCTCCCCACTCAACTGAACAGCTGATTCATTCGAAAAGCACAAATGTATTTATATTCTCCATTCAATAACCATAGCGGTATTTGCCCAATCCCAGTATCTGTTCACATAATCTGCCAGCAGTGTTTGATTTTTCAGTTGTGGGTGATTCATAAAGTAAATGTTAAGACCTTCACCTCGGATTTCCCCATTGGGACAGTCCCAGCAGTTAACAAACAAGAACACCATCTGCAAAAAAGTTACTGTAATAACTAAAACTTTCATCCAAATACCATAGTCACTACAGTTTTTTATTCTGTGAATACGTAATTTGTTGTGATTGCTTAGGAAGTATCCCTGTTTTGTTGCACAGTTATATTTTCCAACCAAAACTTCCACTTCTTGATCTAGACATGAATGACATATCAGGTTATGAGACTGTCTGAAGAGAGTTCTGCTTTAATAAGTGAGATAAACTGAGCCAGAGAGCCCAAAAATAAACGTATGACTAGCTGTGAGCCGAAACACCCGAGCAACAGCCTAGCAACTTTCCAGAATGCCTTAGGAATCACTAAGAACATGTTGAATGCTGTTAGATAACACTGCATTAGAAAATGCATTTTGTTGTACATTTATATACGTTTACAATACATTTTTGAGAGGGTTGAACCATTTTTCAGAATGGAAAAAAGCATTCAGAGTACTACTGAAGCAAAGGTTCATTTTGTTCTAAATACTGCATTACAGCTTTACTATCGTCACATACTGGACTTGCTGTAGTTCTGTGATATGTTGTTTATTTCAGTTCACATTTCTTCTACAGCGCTTTATACAATTTTGTGTTATTGCTAAGAAGCGTTAAGAAAAACAGAAATGACAGAAAACAGGAAAATTATAAAATACCTGATACACATGGTATTGTTATATGTTGTTCATATGATGTACACTAGCGTTGCTAACTAAAAAAATATAGACTGAAATTGTTTATTTCCTGAAGGTTAGAGGAGATTGTAACAGTTGTTATAAACATTAGTCATCATAAAGTGTAATTTAAATTATATTTGCACACATTACAACTGTAATCATGATGCAGTAAAATGACTGTAAAATCACAATTTCAGGGCAGTTTAACGTAAAGCGGAAGTCTGGCCGCGTGACGTCACATCACACGGAGCGTTGTTGTGGCTGCACGCGAGCGGAGCGGAAGTAGCTGCGTCGTGTTCGCGGGTCGTGTTCGCGGGTCGTGTTCGCGGGTCGTGTTCGCGGGTCGTGTTCGCGGGTCGTGTGAGAGGATCGTGTGAGAGGATCGTGTGAGCGGGTCGTGCTCGAGGGTCGTGCTCGAGGATCGTGTTCGCGGGTCGTGTGAGAGGATCGTGTTCGCGGGTCGTGTGAGAGGATCGTGTGAGCGGGTCGTGTGAGAGGATCGTGTGAGCGGGTCGTGTGAGAGGATCGTGTTAGCGGGTCGTGTGAGAGGATCGTGTTAGCGGGTCGTGTGAGAGGATCGTGTGAGAGGATCGTGTGAGAGGGTCGTGTGAGAGGATCGTGTGAGCGGGTCGTGCTCGAGGGTCGTGCTCGAGGATCGTGTTCGCGGGTCGTGCTCGAGGATCGTGTTCGCGGGTCGTGTGAGAGGATCGTGTTCGCGGGTCGTGTGAGGGATCGTGTGAGCGGGTCGTGCTCGAGGGTCGTGCTCGAGGATCGTGTGAGCGGGTCGTGTGAGAGGATCGTGTGAGCGGGTCGTGTGAGAGGATCGTGTGAGAGGATCGTGTGAGCGGGTCGTGCTCGAGGATCGTGTTCGCGGGTCGTGTTCGCGGGTCGTGTTCGCGGGTCGTGTGCTCAGTTAAATCGTTTACATCACGAGCGCCTCTCTGTGTTTAATGGCTGGTCGGACAGTTTGTCACGTGGTGCAGCGCCGTAAGTTGAATCTCTTGACCTTCATTCACTTACACAAGACAGACGAGTGTGAGATTAAACAGTCACAGGTTAACATTTACCTGCTAGATAAGATCAGAGATAAATAAACGTCTGTGTGTGACATTTTGAAATGTAGAATCAAAGTAGCAATGCGGTGTTCAGTGGTGATTTATTGGGATATCATCATGTGTTTTAGAAGAAATGTTAGGATAACAGACTCTTTATCCCCTGACAGGTGCATATTTGCACGGGTGACATGTTCACAGAGAACAGATGAGCAGTTTGATCAGATGTCATCCAGACAGTGTATTGACCTTCACATGGGCTGGTTAATTGGTTATTCCACAGATTATAATGATTTATTGTCAGAAAGGTGTTTATGCTCAGAACATGTGACAGTTGTCTCATTAAAAGTGCTTCATCAAATCTTGATGACATGACAGTTTTTTTCTACGCTTAACATCACTCGAGTTGGATTTCGGGCCACTGTTGCCTTTGGCTTGCTCACTGCCATACTGTTGACATTATTGCTGTATGTCTTCCATATATCAACTATTTTTCCAAAACTTGTCTCTGTAAAGCTGCTTTGCAGCAATGCAAAATTGGTAAAAGTGCTATTTAAATGAAATGAGCTTGAGCACACAAAATACTATAAACACACAGAATAAACCAAATAATTTCTGATTATGAGATGATTGACATGATAACTTGATAGAATTGTTATGACATACAGTTGTCATGATAGTGTTAAATTTGATCATCATCTCTGTTGTATCGCAGGTCTGGTGTCCAGCGCAGCAGCTGCACGCCTCTCGTCTGCAGAAGTGTGCAGTTGGCGCAGTGCTCTGTTCTCCAAGGAGCAGGTGCGTCAGCGTGCTCTGTATCCTCGCACAGAGAAGATCGAGGTGACTCTACAGGGACTTGGACTCCAGGGGTCCCTGCTCATCATGAACAGAGGCGTGTCGACGCCACACAGCTGTGCACACCGTGAGTTTCTCTGACAACACTCTCACATGTGTGACCTCTGTATCACATGACTGATGATGACAGGATGTGACATCACAGAGTCAGAAGATCCTCGTTTATGTCAGTAATGCTGTCTTTCTCTGTCAGATCTGTCTGAGTGGCACGTGAAGAGTTCTGCTCTGGCACTGGTGGATGGGCAGCCATGGCATATGCATCGACCTTTGACCCGCTCCTGTGACCTCACACTTCTCACCTTCAAAGATCAAGACCCCCAAATAGCCAATCAGGTAACTGCAAATTTTAGGCATGGTTGGAGTGTGCACGTATGTGTGCATGCATGTCAGTCTGCTTTTATTGAAATGATTATTCTGAACCTAAATTGAAAGTATGAGTAAGCTTTTGTGTTTGTGCATGTGTCTGTGTATGGGTGTTTGTGTGTAACAGGCGTACTGGCGGTCCTGTGCTGCTCTTCTGGGCCAGGTTCTGGATGGAGCGTTTAAGGATGAATACAGTGTAGAACTTCTGAAGGTTCCTGAAGTTTCAGGTATAATTTACACTCTGTTCCTCCAGCAGGATGATTGTAAGTGTTGGATGAGGGACGTTTAACTGATGTTGTGTGAGCTGATGTTGTGTGAGCTGATGTTGTGTGAGCTGATGTTGTGTGAGCTGATGTTGTGTGAGCTGATGTTGTGTGAGCTGATGTTGTGTGAGCTGATGTTGTGTGAGCTGATGTTGTGTGAGCTGATGTTGTGTGAGCTGATGTTGTGTGAGCTGATGTTGTGTGAGCTGATGTTGTGTGAGCTGATGTTGTGTGAGCTGATGTTGTGTGAGCTGATGTTGTGTGAGCTGATGTTGTGTGAGCTGATCTTGTGTGAGCTGATCTTGTGTGAGCTGATGTTGTGTGAGCTGATGTTGTGTGAGCTGATCTTGTGTGAGCTGATCTTGTGTGAGCTGATGTGTTTCCAGTTAGTGCTGGGGCCTTCTGCTGTGATCTGGTTCTGGACCCTCGATTGGACTCTTGGACCCCTACAGAGGTCAGAAGTGAAACAAACACGCTTGTTATAATACTGTTGATGCACCTCTGAGACAGTGAGCTGATCTGTGTGTGTTTGTCTGTGCGCACATCTCTGTATGCTCTGCAGGAGAACTTGCGTTCTTTAACTCGTGAGGCCCTTCAGCTCATCCAGAAGGATCTGCCTTGGGAACCGTTAGAGGTTTCCCTCTCTGTGGCTCTGGAGATTTTCTCTCACAGCAGGTACAGCAGGAAACACTTTCACTATGGTCTAAAATAAACTTTACTCCAGTTTTCAAACACAGACGCTTCACATTAAGTTCACACAGGTATTGTGTCTTTGCAGCACATCAATGTCTCAGTGTGTTCCTGTGCAGTATTTCAGGACTCACATGACACACAGATTGATGTGCACTGATGTTTCAAATTATGACATACAGTATAATCAATAAACTGTTTTCTGTATTTGTTGCCATAGTAATGATCGAAGCCTCATCTTTAGTATTTATACATTTGTGTCCAGGTGATGTTTAGTGCCTGTATGAAGTCAGTCCTCAGCATTTTCTGTGAACTGATTCAGTGGGGTTTATACAGTCATGTGAAAAATTAGGACACCCTATGAAAACCTGTGTATTTTTGTAACATTTTTGCAATATTTTGGATATATGGATATTTAATCTCAATTTTAACAATACAGAGAGATTAAAGTAATATATTTAAGCAATTAAAACTGAAGAGGGGATTTTCTGTAAAATTTAATTCCACAAAATGCAAATTCTAACTGAAGCAAAAGTTTGGACACCCTCACATGTATTCCCTCTTAAAATGGCTCAAATCACACACAGTGTATCACACCAGGTTAGTAGATACACATAATTAGTAGATTGTTACTCAGCATTCTGAATGAGGCTTGCCCTATCTAAACCTCACACATTTAGTCTGGTGTGCTCCTGACTGTTGAAGTGAGAGTGAGCACCATGGTGAGAGCAAAAGAGCTGTCAGAGGCCTTCAGAAAAAAAATGTAGCATCCTATGAGTCTGGTAAGGGATTTAAAAAGATCTCAAAAGATTTTGTAATCAGCCATTCCACTGTCTGGAAGATTGTCTACAAGTGGGGGGCTTTCAAAACATCTGCCAACATGCCCAGGTCTGGTCACCCCAGCAAGTTCACCCCAAGGAGGAAACCTTTGCTCTCTGAGAGAAACATCAAGGCCAGACTGACATTTGCCAGAGAGAATGTTGACAAAGACCAGGACTTCTGGAATAATGTTTTTTGGACAGATGAGTCCAAAATTGAATTTTTTTGACACCAGAGCAGAGGACATGTTTGGCGTGAACCAAAGACAGCATTCCAGAAAAAGAACCTCATACCAACTGTGAAACATGGAGGTGGAAGTAGCATGGTTTGGGGCTGATTTGCTGCAGCAGGACCTGGTCAGCTCACCATTATAGAATCCACCATGAATTCTACTGTGTATCAGAAGGTGCTTGAAGAACATATGAAACCATCTGTTAGAAAATTAAAACTGAAGCAGAACTGGACCATGCAACATGACAATGATCCAAAACATACTAGTAAATCAACCAAAGACTGGCTGAAAAGGCAGAAATGGAGAGTCCTGGAATGGCCGAGTCAAAGTCCAGATCTGAATCCCATTGAGATGCTGTGGGGTGACTTGAAAAAGGCTGTACATGCAAGAAACCCCTCAAACATCTCAGACCTAAAAAAGTTCTGCATTGAGGAGTGGGGTAAAATTTCCTCAGACCAATGTCAGAGACTGGTAGATGGCTACAAGAAGCGTCTCACTGCAGTTATTTCAGCCAAAGGAGGTAACACTAGCTATTAGGGGCTAGGGTGTCCTATCTTTTTCCTCAGTTAAAATAGGCATTTTTGTAGAATTACATTTACAGAAGATCTTAGACTTTTTTACAGTTTTAATTGTTTAGTTATATTACTTTAATATCTCTGTATTGTCAAAATTGAGACTAAATAACCATATATTAAAAATGTTACAAAATACACATGCTTTCACAGGGTGTACTAATTTTTCACATGACTGTAAGTGACAGAGTTCAGACTGGAACGCTTCAGTACAGATGAACACAGTTCATAGTAACAGTGTGTGTCTCTTGTCTCTGTGCAGCTATAAACAACAACAGATCGAAGAAATCGCAGGTCGGAGTCAGAACAAGACTATCTCACTGTACAGGTCAACACACACTCTCTCACACATACAGTCATGCATGCTCACACAAATCATATTTATACTTGCATACCTACTGCCCACCACTGATAATAAACACGTTTCATCTGTGTTTGTCTCAGGTGTGGAGATCATGTGATGTTGAGTGAGGGTCCTCTGGTGACCTGCACAGGTCTGTGCTCACAGTACGAGGTTACAGCCGTCCATACATTAGGAAAGAGTGCGAGGGGCATCCAGCGCAGAGCTCAGGGCCTGTCATTGCCCGTCAATCTAACTGTATGTACAGTAACATGACATAATATTGTCATACACTTCATATATAACTGGACACCGCTTTGTGTGGTGTTTATTTATGGTTTTAGATTAATGTTGTTCCTACTTAAACAAATCACTGAAAACGAACCTCAGTACAGTCTTATTTTGTCAGGCTCATCACACAGTCTGGAGGAAACTGCGCAGGAGAGCTGAGCATTTGGTAACTCACATGTCTGTGATGTTTCACAGTGAATGTTCTGAATGTTCAAAACACTTCATCTGTCTGAACATCTGAGGTGCTGTTCATTACCACACAACATCATTTAAACACGTCTGTAGTTTGAGACACAGAAGATCTTTACAAATGTAGAGTGATGCTTGTAATGTAGTTAAAATACTGCGATTAATTATGTGGTACAAACTCTGTGTTATCGGACTGAAGTGTCTTGTTTCTGTGAAAGCTGCTCTGCTGTTCTGACAGACGAATATGTGATTATGATACTGATAATGAATGTCATGTGATACTGATTCCTGAGTGGTGACTGGTTTACGTGATCAGTTATGACATGTCCCTGTATAATATTCTTGCTTGTAATGTTTTATGCAGAAGTATCTGGGTTTATCTGTGTTTAAATCAACACTATGTACCACGGTACTCTCATGGTGTACACAACACCCCCTGCTGCCCAGAGCCCAGCTCACCCTATTGTTGATGTTGACCTCACTTTACATTATGCATGACATAGGCCTATAGCTGGTTTAATATGAACCGAACTGTGGCATTGGTATAGAACATAACAGTAAATGTAATTGTTGTAGAAAACTGAGGGATGATTTAAAATTATTCTACTGGTTGAAAGTCTCTTCACATCCTGACAGAAATCATCAAGTAAAGCACTCTTAATATATTTTATATAAATGTATATTTTCTGTGGAGGGTGCAGGACCATAAAATGTTTGTTCAATTATTGCATTCGGTCTGAATGTCCTTGCCTGTTAAACTGTGCGTGTTCATGTGTTGGAGGCAGCGTGGCTTTGGAAAGCACTAAAGGGTGGGCGGGATATGTTTGTTTTGTTTGGTTTATGGTTTGTTTTTTAGCTAGTCTGCTATTGCTAGCCTTTTTGAAATTGCCTACCCTGCCTTTAAATCCAGTCAGTTATATAGGTGAAACTTAATTTACCATGGACCAGATATTTCGGGAGCTTCCTAATCTTCACCTGAAATCATTTTTCTCTTACAGGTGGAGGTTTCCCCATCCTCGGCAGTGACTCCACCCCCCTCACATGAAGCTACGGCCCCAACATCTAAAGCCCAGCATTCAGTGTTTGTATTATAACGTGTGTGTGTGTATATATATATATATATATATATATGTTAAATAAACATGTGAACAGTAAACCATTTGTCATTGTATGTCCAAAGATTCATTTAAATTATTATATTGATTTATTTCCATTTATGTTTGACGATTAAAGTGCTGAAGGTTACTGTACTGGTTATAGTAGACATTTTTACTGGACAGTGGTATCAAACTGTATCAGGTGACATCTGCAGCCCCTTTAAACCCCTCCAGGATGTGGCGTCTGCTGAAGGTGTTATTGTGTTGAGCCCCCACAACACACAGCTGTGTGTGTGTGTGTGTTTGTGTTCTGTTTGTGCGTGTGTGTGTGGTAAGTGCTTCAGTGTGTGTGTGTATGCAGTCTGTGTTATTCAGTGTGTGTGTATGAAAGTGGTTGTAGGAGTGACACTGAACGTCAGTAACGCAGCAGCTGCTGCATGTAGACAGGTGCTGTGACAGGGTTTGTGTTCTCTGTTTCAGTTCATTATTTCAGAGCACATGGAAGAACTGTGTGTGTGTGTGTGTGTGTGTGTATGCAGTCTGTTATTCACTGTGTGTGTGTGTATGCAGTCTGTGTTATTCAGTGTGTGTGTGTATATGCAGGCTGTGTTATTCAGTGTGTGTGTGTATATGCAGGCTGTGTTATTCAGTGTGTGTGTGTGTATATGCAGGCTGTGTTATTCAGTGTGTGTGTGTGTATATGCAGGCTGTGTTATTCAGTGTGTGTGTGTGTATATGCAGGCTGTGTTATTCAGTGTGTGTGTGTATGCAGTCTGTGTTATTCAGTGTGTGTGTGTATGCGGTCTGTGTTATTCAGTGTGTGTGTGTGTGTATGCAGGCTGTGTTATTCAGTGTGTGTGTGTATATGCAGGCTGTGTTATTCAGTGTGTGTGTGTGTGTGTGTGTGTGTGTGTATGCAGTCTGTGTTATTCAGTGTGTGTGTGTGTGTATGCGGTCTGTGTGTGTGTGTGTGTGTATGCAGTCTGTGTTATTCAGTGTGTGTGTGTATGCAGTCTGTGTTATTCAGTGTGTGTGTGTATATGCAGTCTGTGTTATTCAGTGTGTGTGTGTATATGCAGTCTGTGTTATTCAGTGTGTGTGTGTGTATATGCAGTCTGTGTTATTCAGTGTGTGTGTGTGTGTATGCAGTCTGTGTTATTCAGTGTGTGTGTGTGTGTGTGTGTGTGTATGCAGTCTGTGTTATTCAGTGTGTGTGTGTGTGTGTGTGTGTATGCAGTCTGTGTTATTCAGTGTGTGTGTGTGTGTGTGTGTGTGTATGCAGTCTGTGTTATTCTGTGTGTGTGTGTGTGTGTGTGTGTGTGTGTCAGTCTGTGTTATTCTGTGTGTGTGTGTATATATGCAGTCTGTGTTATTCAGTGTGTGTGTGTATATATTCAGTCTGTGTTATTCAGTGTGTGTGTGTATATATTCAGTCTGTGTTATTCAGTGTGTGTGTGTGTGTATATATTCAGTCTGTGTTATTCGGTGTGTGTGTGTGTATATGCAGTCTGTTATTCGGTGTGTGTGTGTATATGCAGTCTGTGTTATTCGGTGTGTGTGTGTGTGTGTGTGTATATGCAGGCTGTGTTATTCAGTGTGTGTGTGTGTGTGTGTGTATATGCAGGCTGTGTTATTCAGTGTGTGTGTGTATATGCAGGCTGTGTTATTCAGTGTGTGTGTGTGTGTGTGTGTGTGTATGCAGGCTGTGTTATTCAGTGTGTGTGTGTGTGTGTATGCAGGCTGTGTTATTCAGTGTGTGTGTATGCAGTCTGTGTTATTCAGTGTGTGTGTGTATATGCAGGCTGTGTTATTTAGTGTGTGTATATGCAGGCTGTGTTATTCAGTGTGTGTGTGTGTGTGTGTGTATATGCAGGCTGTGTTATTCAGTGTGTGTGTGTGTGTGTGTGTGTGTGTGTGTGTGTGTGTGTTATGTGGTCTGTGTTATTCAGTGTGTGTGTGTGTGTGTGTGTGTGTGTGTGTGTGTGTGTGCGGTCTGTGTTATTCAGTGTGTGTGTGTATGCAGTCTATGTTAGTGTGTGTGTGTGTGTGTGTGTGTATGCAGTCTGTGTTATTCAGTGTGTGTGTGTGTATGCAGTCTGTGTTATTCAGTGTGTGTGTGTATGCGGTCTGTGTTATTCAGTGTGTGTGTGTGTGTGTATGCGGTCTGTGTTATTCAGTGTGTGTGTGTGTGTGTATGCGGTCTGTGTTATTCAGTGTGTGTGTGTGTGTGTGTGTGTGCAGTCTGTGTTATTCAGTGTGTGTGTGTGTATGCGGTCTGTGTTATTCAGTGTGTGTGTGTGTGTGTGTGTGTGTGTGTATTCGGTCTGTGTTATTCAGTGTGTGTGTGTGTATGCGGTCTGTGTTATTCAGTGTGTGTGTGTGTGTGTATGCAGTCTGTGTTATTCAGTGTGTGTGTGTGTGTATGCAGTCTGTGTTATTCAGTGTGTGTGTGTGTATATGCAGGCTGTGTTATTCAGTGTGTGTGTGTATGCAGGCTGTGTTATTCAGTGTGTGTGTGTGTATGCAGGCTGTGTTATTCAGTGTGTGTGTGTATGCAGGCTGTGTTATTCAGTGTGTGTGTGTATGCAGGCTGTGTTATTCAGTGTGTGTGTGTGTGTATGCGGTCTGTGTTATTCAGTGTGTGTGTGTGTGTATGCAGGCTGTGTTATTCAGTGTGTGTGTGTATATGCAGGCTGTGTTATTCAGTGTTGTGTGTGTGTGTGTGTGTGTGTGTGTGTGTGTGTGTGTGTGTGTGTGTGTGTGTATGCAGTCTGTGTTATTCAGTGTGTGTGTGTGTGTGTATGCAGTCTGTGTTATTCTGTGTGTGTGTGTGTGTGTGTATGCAATCTGTGTTATTCAGTGTGTGTGTGTATATGCAGGCTGTGTTATTCAGTGTGTGTGTGTGTGTATGCAGTCTGTGTTATTCAGTGTGTGTGTGTGTGTGTGTGTATGCAGGCTGTGTTATTCAGTGTGTGTGTATGCAGTCTGTGTTATTCAGTGTGTGTGTGTATATGCAGGCTGTGTTATTTAGTGTGTGTGTGTGTATATGCAGGCTGTGTTATTTAGTGTGTGTGTGTGTATATGCAGGCTGTGTTATTCAGTGTGTGTGTGTGTGTGTGTATATGCAGGCTGTGTTATTCAGTGTGTGTGTGTGTGTGTGTGCGTGTGTGTGTGTGTGTGTGTGGTCTGTGTTATTCAGTGTGTGTGTGTGTGTGTGTGTGTGTGATCGGTCTGTGTTATTCAGTGTGTGTGTGTATGCAGTCTGTGTTATTCAGTGTGTGTGTGTGTGTGTGTATGCAGTCTGTGTTATTCAGTCTGTGTTATTCAGTGTGTGTGTGTTCGGTCTGTGTTATTCAGTGTGTGTGTGTGTATCAGGCTGTGTTATTCAGTGTGTGTGTGTGTGTGTGTGTATGCGGTCTGTGTTATTCAGTGTGTGTGTGTGTGTGTGTATGCGGTCTGTGTTATTCAGTGTGTGTGTGTGTGTGTGTGTATGCGGTCTGTGTTATTCAGTGTGTGTGTGTGTGTGTGTGTGTGTGTGCAGTCTGTGTTATTCAGTGTGTGTGTGTGTGTGTGTGTGTGTGTGTGTGTGTGTGTGTGTGTGTGTGTGTGTGTGTGTGTGTGTGTGTGTGTGTGTGTGTGTGTGTGTGCAGTCTGTGTTATTCAGTGTGTGTGTGTGTGTGCGGTGTGTTATTCAGTGTGTTTGTTGTGTGTGTGTGTGTGTGTGTGTGTGTGTGTGTGTGTGTGTGTGTGCAGTCTGTGTTATTCAGTGTGTGTGTGTATATATTCAGTCTGTGTTATTCAGTGTGTGTGTGTATATATTCAGTCTGTGTTATTCAGTGTGTGTGTGTGTGTGTGCAGTCTGTGTTATTCAGTGTGTGTGTGTGTGTGTGTGTGTGTGTGTGTGTGTGTGTGTGTGTGTGTGTGTGTGTGTGTGTGTGTGTGTGTGCAGTCTGTGTTATTCAGTGTGTGTGTGTTATTCAGTGTGTGTGTGTTATTCAGTGTGTGTGTGTGTATATGCAGGCTGTGTTATTCAGTGTGTGTGTGTGTATATGCAGGCTGTGTTATTCAGTGTGTGTGTGTGTATATGCAGGCTGTGTTATTCAGTGTGTGTGTGTATATGCAGGCTGTGTTATTCAGTGTGTGTGTGTGTATATGCAGGCTGTGTTATTCAGTGTGTGTGTGTGTGTGTGTGTGTATGCAATCTGTGTTATTCAGTGTGTGTGTGTGTATATGCAGGCTGTGTTATTCAGTGTGTGTGTGTGTGTGTATGCGGTCTGTGTTATTCAGTGTGTGTGTGTGTATGCGGTCTGTGTTATTCAGTGTGTGTGTGTGTATGCAGTCTGTGTTATTCAGTGTGTGTGTGTGTATGCAGTCTGTGTTATTCAGTGTGTGTGTGTGTGTGTGTGTGTATGCAGTCTGTGTTATTCAGTGTGTGTGTGTGTGTGTGTGTGTGTGTGTTGCAGTCTGTGTTATTCAGTGTGTGTGTGTGTGTGTGTGTGTATGCAGTCTGTGTTATTCAGTGTGTGTGTGTGTGTGTGTATGCAGTCTGTGTTATTCAGTGTGTGTGTGTGTGTGTGTGTGTGTGTGTGCAGTCTGTGTTATTCTGTGTGTGTGTGTGTGTGTGTGTGTGTGTGTATGCAGTCTGTTATTCAGTGTGTGTGTGTGTGTGTGTGTGTGTGCAGTCTGTGTTATTCAGTGTGTGTGTGTGTGTGTGTGTGTGTGTGTGTGTGTGTGTGTGTGTGTGCAGTCTGTGTTATTCAGTGTGTGTGTGTATATGCAGTCTGTGTTATTCAGTGTGTGTGTGTATATGCAGGCTGTGTTATTCAGTGTGTGTGTGTGTGTGCCAGTCTGTAATTCAGTGTGTGTGTTGTGTGTGTGTGTGTGTGTGTGTGTGTGCAGTCTGTGTTATTCAGTGTGTGTGTGTGTGTGTGTGTGTGTGTGTGTGTGTTTTTCTCTCTCTCTCTCTCTCTCTCTCTCTCTCTCTCTCTCTCTCTCTCTCTCAGGGTTCTGGGTGTGTCTCTTCCATGTGCTCTGAAATAATGAACTGAAACAGAGAACACAAACCCTGTCACAGCACCTGTCTACATGCAGCAGCTGCTGCGTTACTGACGTTCAGTGTCACTCCTACAACCACTTTCATACACACACACTGAATAACACAGACCGCATACACACACACACACACTGAATAACACAGACCGCATACACACACACACACACACACACACACACACTGAATAACACAGACCGCATACACACACACACACGACACAACACACACACACAAACACTGAATAACACAGACCGCATACACACACACACACTGAATAACACAGACCGCACACACACACACACACACACACACACACACACACACACACACACACACTGAATAACACAGACCGCATACACACACAAACACACACACACTGAATAACACAGACCGCATACACACACACACACACACACACACAACCGCATACACACACACACACTGAATAACACAGACCGCATACACACTCACACACACACACACACACACACACACTGAATAACACAGACCGCACACACACTAACACACACACACACACACACACACTGAATAACACAGACCGCATACACACTCACACACACACACACACACACACTGAATAACACAGACCGCATACACACACACACACACTGAATAACACAGACCGCATACACACACACACACACACACACACACTGAATAACACAGACCGCATACACACACACACACACACACACACTGAATAACACAGACCGCATACACACACACACACACACACACACACACTGAAAAACACAGACCGCACACACACACTGATAAACACGAATACACAGACCACACACACACACACTGAATAACACAGACCGCATACACACACACACACACACACACACTGAATAACACAGACCGCATACACACACACACACACTGAATAACACAGACCGCATACACACACACACACACTGAATAACACAGACCGCATACACACACACACACACACATGAATAACACAGACCGCATACACACACACACACACACACACACACACACTGAATAACACAGACCGCACACACACACTGAATAACACAGACCGCATACACACACCCACACACACACACACTGAATAACACAGACCGCATACACACTCACACACACACACACACTGAATAACACAGACCGCATACACACTCACACACACACACACACTGAATAACACAGACCGCATTCACACACACACACACACTGAATAACACAGACCGCATACACACTCACACACACACACACACACACACTGAATAACACAGACCGCATACACACACACACTGAATAACACAGACCGCATACACACACACACACTGAATAACACAGACCGCATACACACACACACACACACACACACACACACACACACACTGAATAACACAGACCGCATACACACACACACACACACACACACACACACTGAATAACACAGACCGCATACACACACACACACACACACACTGAATAACACAGACCAACACACACACACACACACTGAATAACACAGACCACACACACACTGAATACCACACGCACACACGCACATACACACACTGAATAACACACACACTAAATAACACACACACACAACACACACACACTGAATAACACACACACACACACACACTGAATAACACAGACCGCACACACACACACACACACTGAATAACACAGCACGCAGCACACACACACACACACGTTATTGTGGATGCTGGTGAATCCAGACGTCACAGTTTATCCGCTGCGCTCCCTCAAACGCTGAACTTGTCCTGGACTTTTCTTCTGTTAAACATGAATTCCTGCCGCTTACATTGTTTCATGTAGTCATTTATATATATATATATTCTCATTTTACAGTTATTGTTTCTATTCGTAGTATTGTAGATTACTATGGTAAATATTTTTAATATTAGTGAGACTTTCGGGAAATCATCACAATAACAAATTTTTGTGCCCAGTTAGATTCGATCTTTAAAACACTATATTATCCAAACATCGACTGGATTTTTATGACTGAGTATGTTTTTTTGTTTTTTTTGTAAATCATCAATTTTGTGTGTACAGGTTTATCTATATTTGTGTCCTCACTAACATAGTGAAATATTATGACAACCAACTTATGAGAAATGAAAAGGTTCATAAATCAGCCAGATCAAGTATTTTTTTATATCTAATGTCAGTCACATGTTTGTATGAGGGTTAGCTTTAGGTTTGGGACATAGAAAATATCATTAGCCTGATATCAAGTAAAGCAATATTACAAGCAATATTGTATAGTAAAACAAACGTGTGAGTGAGTGTGTGAGTGAGTGTGTGAGTGAGTGTGTGAGTGAGTGTGTGAGTGAGTGTGTGAGTGTGTGTGTGTGAGTGTGTGAGTGTGTGAGTGTGTGTGTGTGTGTGTGTGTGTGTGTGTGTGTGTGTGTGTGTGTGTGTGTGTGTGTGTGTGTGTGTGTGTGTGTGTGTGTGTGTGTGTGTGTGTGTGAGAGAGTGTGTGAGTGTGTGAGAGAGTGTGTGAGTGTGTGAGAGAGTGTGTGAGTGTGTGAGTGTGTGAGTGAGTGAGTGAGTGAGTGTGTGAGTGAGTGAGTGAGTGTGTCTCCTCCCACATCAGTGAGTGTGTGTGATCAGTCTGATGTCTGTGGTCACACACAGCACACAGCTCTATCAGTTCTTCTGGAGACTTCAGCTGGTTTGTGGAGAACATGATGTTTCTGTCGGTGGTTTTACTGATTCTAATACAGAGTAAGTTTTTTGTTCATGTGATAACGTCTGATGATCTGCTTTTGAGAATAAGATTAGAAGGATCTTGTGTCTAATCTTGGATATTATTTGACACAGTTGCTCTGCTGTCACTGTATTTTATGAAACAGCTCTGAAGTTTGTTTGGAAAATTAAAGTTTGCATTAATCAGGCTGTGATTTAGATGTTGTTAAATTGCTGGAGTTTCAGGGTTTCTTATGTTGTTATAACAAACGTCATTAATAACATTCATCTAAAGGGCTTCTGGTTTTGGTTTGTTTAAATATTCATTACTTATTATGACCTAAAGCTGAAGTAAACAGCAAACAAGACTGACCAATTATATTATCACTAAATTCCAATGTTTGTGATTTTTCTTTTTCTCTTTTTTTACTCTAACGTTTAAATTCACATAAAGTTTGGGATTCTTACAGGTATGGAAAATAGGAAATGTCTGAGAATTTTAAATATAGAAATATAGATCTATAAATATAGACATGTTTTTGATTGCTTGTGTAAGTGAATCTTTATAAAGTGTTTTTTTTCTGAATCTTGTATTCCACTGATGGTATCAGGTGGTAATGCTATGTTTTTCATACACATTGTGGTACTAAATGGTTAAATGGTATTTCAGAGAGTACCCTGATATATATTGGATTATAATTGGGTGTGGCAGGTGTGTAGTTGTGTATGGGTGGTCACTGGCTTGGTTCTGGCCCGTGATTGTTATTGTTGTCATATTTGAGGGTTTGGATCTATGAGAAGAATCTCTGGTTTGTGGACATCTGTTGATTCTGGCATGATTCTTGTATTTACTGTAATTCTGCACAACATGAGACGTCGGGTACAGTTGTGTCAGCAGAGAGCTGATGGAGTGATGTGTCTGTGTGTGTCAGTAAAAGTGAGACAGAGAAAGGGCTTTAAACTCTGGTGTGTGTGTGTGTGTGTGTGTGTGTGTGTGTGCCAGCTGTTGCAGGGCAAAGTTACACACACACAGAAGCTCTTTGTTCTCTCTTGAGCTCCACAGATTCACAAACATTCAACCAATCAACACAACAATCAGTCAAACTCATCTACTGTCTTGGTCTGTTTACTGACGTTCAGTTCTGGACACAAACAGTCACATTTGTTCATGTTTTGAATTAATGAATTTTGCAGAATCTACTGAGAACAGGTTAAAAGAATATATGATTTTTTTTGTTGTTTTATCAAAATATATTTTTATCAAAAAAAAAATTTAAGAAACGTAGAATTTTTTTGCAATTAAGCACATTGCACCCCCCCCCACACACACACATCACAATAGTAATATGTTTGTAATGCTTTAAGTCACTGTATTAAAGTCATTTTCATCTTTAGAACTATAGTCCTAAATTGTCACATCACAATACAAAGAATCGAAATAGGGCTTTAGTTTCTTTGTTAATTATAGTTTTGTTTTTTTATAATAGTTTTACATTTTCACATGTACAAAACAATTGTTTATTTCCTTTGTGTTGTTGAGATTTACACACTAAGTAAAATATGACTGTGTGTGTGTGTGTGTGTGTGTGCTGACTCAAACTTTGAAGTGTCGTACTGTGACAGGTGTGTTGTGCACACAGGGACAGCTGCGGTTGTTGTGTGTGTTTGGAAAACGTCTCATTTCTCATTTTCTAGCTGTGTCAGTTCCTGCAAACAACTATCAAATGTATGAAAGCAACCATTTGTCTCAGCAAACACAAAGATTCTGTTTCCTTACCTGCTCAGATCCTGCTATCTCACCAGCCGAAAGAGAGAGAGATGAGCTGCTGGTGCTTGACACAGAGAGAGGAGCTGATAACACATCTCTCTGCTGCAGGTCTGAGACCAGATTAGAGTTTTTTTAAAGGTTATTCCAGCCCATGAAAAATCAAAGCATTGCAATGGTCACTTGTGATTCTGCGTGTGTTCATTTCTATGATTTCATTGATCACAACTGTGTGATGAATTTCATGTGTGGAGCCTGACAGCCTCTGACCTCTGAATGTGGAACAAAGCTGAACATCTGCTGGTGTTCTACATAAAAACATAAGCTGAGAAATGAAGCAGGGCTGAAGTAGATGGTGGTGAGAGACTGAGACAAAACAGATGAAGTTCAGCACTATGTCCATACAGATACGGAGGAAACTCCACATTCCTTCAGTGTTGAATAATGAAGATTGAAGCAGATGATAACAGCATCACAAGCAGGTACAGAGACTGTAGAAGCTGTCAGGCTGGTTTCAACACAAGACCTTCACAGAACAATGTTGTTTTTCGAATAAGATGCAGGTTTTTATAGTAAAATACCGTGAAATGAAATTGTTTCTTATATGACAAATTTATTAAACACATCAAAGGTTGTCAACTTTCAGCATCTATCTGTCAGCTCCAGACACGTGACGTGTACAGAGATAATGATGGAATGTGACATTCTGACAGGATGCTGCGCTCCTGAAATTCTGAACACATCAACACAGTGTGTCATAAAGCCCTCTGATCAGAACAACATTCTGCTTTGGTCTTAACCTCTGTGATCTCCAATCCTGACTTTAGTTTTGTCTTCTGTATTCTACACTGTGATTAATTTGATCTTTTTTGATTTGTGCTGTTAATATTGTTCGACTCCAATCACTCGTGGGGAGAAACAGGAAAACAGACAATGGCTGTGACTCTGGAGGGGAAGGGCTGCAACTAATTCCTCTTCCTGTCAGGAAATCAGAATCTTTCTTTAGCCACAAACACGATTGGGAAAACTCACAGAGAACAGTTGTATTGTGTTTCCTCTCTCTGTTTAACACAAAGTTTGACTAATTATGAGATCAACTATGTATGAAATGGCCTTTTTTGCCTGTTGATTCTAGTGGGAATTCTGCAGCAGTTCCTGGAGCATTTGGAGCATTCAGAGTGCTGTGTCGATACATGGCAAATAATTTGTGAAGAATATGATGGAGATGCAACACTTCTGTTATAGACAAACTAATGACATTTACTCTGAGTAAAACTACAGTTTATTTGTCTATATTAACAAATTCAAGATGTTTCCTTAAGTTATAATTCAGTTTGAAACACAAATCTAGTTTTGATTCTTGATTCATTCACAGTCTCTGTTTCAGTTGTCTCTGTTGCCTCAGTCAGCGTGAGCAGCCGGAACCCAAGAGTTCAGGTGCAGGAATATTCAGGTGAGTTTGTGTTCTTCATAAGACACCAGCATGATGATCTGATCTCACAGGCTTCTGTCTGATCTCATAGGCTTCTGTCTGATCTCATAGGCTTCTGTCTGATCTTATGGGTTACTCTCTGATCTTACAGGCCTCTGTCTGATCTCACAGGCTTCTGTCTGATCTCACAGGCTTCTGTCTGATCTCATAGGCTTCTGTCTGATCTCACAGGCTTCTGTCCAATCTCACAGGCCTCGATCCGATCTCACAAGCTTCTGTCTGATTTCCTCCACAGATGCTGAGCTCTCCTGTGAGTTTAAAACTGAACGAGAGAACAATCCTCGCATCGAATGGAAGAAGAAGGACCAGGAGGTTTCCTTTGTGTATTTTAAAGGAAACTTCACAGGTGATCTGAACATCTGCACTCACAGTTCTGTAGAAACATCTGCACATTCTGCAGGATTTTAATTGTGTGTTTTGTGTTTTATTAGAAGTGTTTACTAAGGCAGGAACTGAGGGGTGAAGTGTAGGGAACATCAGAGCACTTCTATTGTTTTGTGGTCCTGATTTTTGTTTTTTTAGGGCCCTTTCAGGGTCGTGCAGAGATTATTGGCGCCACGGTACGACTGCACCGGGTGACTCAGGCGGATGCTGGCGAGTACCGCTGTGAAGTCAGTGCAGCCCTCGACACTATCAAACTGGGAGAGGCCAATGTCACGCTTAAAGTGCTGGGTCAGTTCTGTCTTGCATTCAATGTATTTTGTTTTCTTTTGAGATCAGACCTGTATTAAATGTGTTACGTTGTTTGTGTGATAGTCCCACCCCACACCCCATCATGTGACATCCCGAGCTCTGCCCTGACGGGCTCAAAGGTGGAGCTGCGCTGTAGAGACCAGCACAGCATCCCTCCAGCCAGATACACTTGGTTCAAAAACAAGACACCCCTGCTGCCCGGTCGGCTCGCCAATGCCACGTACACATTGGATGAACAGACAGGCGTGCTGGTGAGATCAGCACACACAGATGTGTTTCTGTTTTGATGAGTTCTGCCAATGAACATGAGATGAAATATGTTTATGTATAATACACACATTTAATGATTCTTCTGATTTCTAAAGAATTGTTCACATACACACTCGCTTGTTTTACTCTCTTATTGAGGTAATTGCATAGACTTTCATTGATGTGATATCAGATTAATAATATTTTCTATGCCCCAAACCTAAAGCTAACCCTCACACAAACGTGACGGATGTTAGATATAAAAAAACTTGATCTGGCAGATTTATGAACCTTTTTTTTAGTGAGGATCAGTAAAATGTCTCACAAGTTGCTTGTCATGATATTTTAGTATGTTAATAAGGACAATTGAACATCACAAATATAGATAAACCTGTACACACACACTCAGTCACTGGTGTCTCTCGGTTAATAATGGAGAAACCTTCTGAATGTTTTATTTATAAATAATAAAAATTACTGTCACATGCAGACCTAGTTGAAATCTGGAGGTGTTGATGTTTGAAGAGTAGATCTGATTCTTCAGCACTGACAGACCAGCTGAAAGTGTTTCTAACACACACTGACTGAAGGAGGAGAAAGATGATGATGGAGGTGTGTGATGTTTCTCTGTGTGTCAGATCTTCCAGACGGTGAGCAGAGCTGATTCAGGTCATTATTACTGTGAGGCCAAAAATGGTGTGGGAGCTCCAAAACGCTGTGAGAGCACTCACATGCAGATTGGTAAGTGTGTGTGTGTTTGACCTGATAAATCTGAGGACATTCTGACAATCTGAGCAAAACCTCCTTTTGGGCATGTCCTTATTTGTAAAAACATTATAAAAATCTAGTAAACAAAGTTTTTTATTGAAAAAATTGCAATAATACCATATATTGTGCACTTTATATTTTTATGATTGAAGATTCTCTCTTCTGTTAGATGATTTGAACGTTGCCGCGGTAATCACAGGGGTTGTTTTGGTGGGTGTTCTTGTGCTGTTATGCATATTTGGGGTGTGTTATGTCCATCGGCAGGGATGCTTCAGTCGTAAGTTTAATTTGTGTTTGTTTGTGATGTTCTAACTGTAAATAATACGTATAATGTGTTGAAAATGTATTAGATTTTCTCTGTATGTGTATTTATATTTTTGTGTATATTTTGTATATATATTTTCAATATAACAACCAAACAGAATGAAACAGAATTAAATCTGCCAAACACGTTCAGTATTCTGTTAAACATCTCAGTAGTACATAAAGGAAGTGTAAGAATTGTTTACTTGTGACGTTTTCACTTTGTCTCTTTTCTGTCTCTGACAAACATTCACAGGACACAGGGGAAGGTAAGAACTACAATTTTTCCTAACAGTGTGTGTGCATTTTATTGTGTGTGAGACTAACAGTCAAACATTTTCGAATTCAGGAATAAAATCGTTCATACAGAAATGAATCTCCAAGCACAACACATGAAGTTGTTAGTCAGTCACTGTTGGTTTGCTGAAGCTGAGCTCTTTTGGTTTGGATTGGTTAATACTGGCTTTCTTTCCTGCATGTAAATGGTTGATTACTGTGTGCCTCGTCTCTGTTGATGGTGATCTTGCATCTGGAGTTCTGCATGTTGCACAGTGATTTCTTATCACTGATGGTAATGTTTGATCTTTGACCTTAACGGTCCATTATTGCAGGTCATTCTGGATCACACAGTGTCAGAGTGTAGCACACATAAGCAGCCAGAACCTCAACAGAACCGAGCACATGTGAGTCAGACGCCAGCCTTTCTCAACTGATATCTATGACTAGTTGCTTATAAGCAGATTAAACTGAAGAACTCATTATGTATCTGCTGAGATTAAACGTGACAAATATTCATGAAATTTCATTTGTTAAACCCTTTCGTGGTTTTGTAGTTGCCTGAAAATTTAAATTCTATCATCAGTGATTAAACCATATGTTCAACCACTGAACTTCAAAAAAAGCTGATTTTGTTTTCCTGTCCACCTTTTAAGGACTAAGGCTCTAAAAATCTCAAAATAAAAGTGAAAGTTTTTCACAGGTCTGATACAGAATTCTTTTGAGGCCATATGAAGAATTTTGGTCCTTTTCTCAAATTCATTCATTGAAAACGTTTCTTCTGCTGGAGCTTTGAAATGAGCTACAGGAATCACGTGATAGGAGAGCAGCACTGCGGCTGCTTCTCACATCTGTGGAAGTTTCAATGTCTTATTTTTAGTGCCTTACTGAGAAACTGTTTTTTTCTGAGAGAGAATATGTGCTTTTAAGCAAACAAGTATGTGTGTGTGAGAATTTGTGTAACATTATTTTCTTGATAATTATGTATTTGTTGATGACTATTGATTATAACTATTTATTTTTGTTTTTTGTATTATGTAATTGTTCAGCGTTTGATAAGTTCATTTGCTCCTTTCTTTCAGACAACATTCAGGGTACAGTCACCCCCCACAAGAAGTAAGTACCAGTCTTTAGAAGGTTATAGGTCTGACAGTTCAATCTGGTCCACTTTACACTATACAAGAACAGAGAGTTATTGCCGTGTAATGTGACCAGTCACAGTTTGGTTTGAAATTATATAATTGTATTTCTAACAACTAAATTAGTATTCAGTAGCATTAATTTTGAAGTTTTTAATTGTGCTGCTGACGTTCAGCATTTGGCTTTTTTTCTGTAGTTTTAGGTTTTCTGAATGTAAATGTTTTAATGGTGCTGTCGTGATCATCTGTAGTAGTTTGAGGTGTCACACTGAGGGAATGTTTTTTGTTTAGTCTCAGGATTTCAAACACACCCAGTCGTTCATGTTGTGAGGAGAACAGATGCATTGTCTCTGGATCTGTAACTGGATGGACGTGACAAACCATTAAATCATTTCTTGCATTCCATCTCATTAAGGCCTTTGATGGAAAGGCTGTTTTAAGAGCTGCTACCATCAGATTCTCTGCTTGACCACCATTGATTGTCACATCCACTGCATCCCCTGCTGGCTGACAGTGGTAATGGCCACTTTTGCCCCTCATGGAAACTGCAGCAGTAATAAGAGCGAACGTCCAGTAAGACCTGTGTGACCGTGTGCCTTAAGAGCAGCAGAGACTCTGCTGTTGAGTGACAGTCCATTAAACGTTCTTGTGCCTTTTGTTTTTTCACTGAATATTGTCTCTGGAGTGTGAGAATGTAAATCACTGAGTGATTTGCTGTTTGTTTTCTGTATTATATTTTTTAATAAATATTAAAAGTTGTGAATTCACTTCTGTCTATTACAGTAACAGCACACAAATCGCAAAGACACAATAAAAAGGATTTTAATCCATCTTCATTTATTAAGCATTGATCTCAGGCAGTTATGGGCAGATTTATTTTGTTGTCACCTCCTCCAGCTTCGGTTCTGTGGAAGACATAAGAAATCTTGAATACCTTGTAGTTCAGTCACTGAAGATTAAACAAATCAATGACTAGTTTAAGTGGGTAAATTAGCCTGTAACAATTTAAGTTCAGATACAAACGTGTAGGATTACCTTCAATTTCCCAAAAAATGAAAATGCTGATTTACTGACAACTGTGTGAGCCAATAGTGCACTCCATTTTTATTCTAATGTTAATGTCTGAGTGCTTAGTGCTGTGTTTAGGCTACATGATAACCAGTTCAGTGTTTCAGTCAGAGATCTCAGATCCTGAAATAACAAACACCCACCTGGGAATTTGAATTGTGGGAATTTGGTTAGATCTCCTCCACCATACAGCCGCTGTAGTTTGGTCATCTCCTCTGTCAGGTTCTTCTGGTAAGCTGAACCAGCATCCACCACACCACCTGCAGCCCTACCAGAGAAAATACACAATCATCATTACAACACAAAATCCGTAAGACTCGACCCAAATACCACAGAACTGAAATAAGGTGCAGTGTGGGACACTGGAGTTTAAGGGGACATTGTGAGTCACTCACTTGCTCTTGGAGTTGTACTCTCTGATCTTGTCCAGGAAGAGTTTCTGCACAGGGTCCAGATCTTTGGCCTTGTTGAAGAGCACAGCAGACAGGCCGATGTTTCTGCGCAGAGTCACTGACACTGACGAGCGGAGGAGAGACGACAGATGGAAGAGCCGGTGAAGAGCCATGCCGCTGCTGCTGCACACTGCAGAAATAACATGCATTAAAGAACACATTCATGACTGTCTGACAATGTCCACTATTGAGTTGCAGTTGAAGTCCCTAACTTTTGACTCTCTATCGCCATCTATGTTGAGTCATACAGGTTACTTTAAGTACGTTATACAAAGCGTCTTACAGTACATTCAAGCTATACTTTTTGTCAGTACATGTTCCCTGAGAATCGAGCCCACGACCTTTTGCGCTGCTAACACAATGCTCTACTGAGCTACACGAAATCAACGTGACATTGCCGCAAAATCGGACCGAGGATTCACATTTTAAATCATTATTATAAACTTACCGCTGTGAATCGGGGTAAGGAGACCGTTTAAACACTGATCTGTTATGTATTCGCTCAGTAACCGCTTTACTTCATTTTTAAGACAATAACGTTTTTATTGTTCGACAATGTGTTGATAACACCAATAATACGGTTTACTAACGTTCCTCCAAGAATACGTTACCATGGTAGCTTAAAAACATGGTAATATCATCACTGGTCTCGTATGGTAAGAGATTAGGGCATGTAACAAGTGAAGAGCAGCGCGTTTTATAATGATGATGCGTTAAATGAAGAAGACAGCGAATGTTTCGTGCCCTTACATCACACAAAAACAAACAGAAACCTGATTAAAACCACCGTAAGAGATGCTGCTGCAGATATATCACCTCACACAAACACAGAACAAACAATAAGACAATAAACACGACAAGTGAGTAACGCATCAGTCACCTTGTGTTTGACACTCCGCTCCAGAGAAAGACGAGCTACTGTTTCCGGTTCACCGCGAGGGCCGATGGGTATGACGAGCCGCTGACGTCACCGCGCTGCTGATCGTTGTCATGTATGTTCAAAGCGGTAGAAATGTCAAATGATAAATCATTATAAACTTACCGTGGTGAACACTCGTATGTTATATACTTGCTCAACAACTGATTTTTGTTCATTTTAAACGGATTGCAGCTTCAAAATGATGTTAAAGGTGGTAGAATCATGACCTTAACAATGTATATAGTGACTGATTTTGTCATGTAAATAAACGTTTTTTATTCGCTGTCATTCGGTTATTATACTATACAGAAATCCTGTCAAAACGATGACGGCGTGCACCAAACACATTTAAAACAAGAACTGTTTTGTACAATGTCAATACAAACGACCAGTTACAGTATAAACTGTCATTTGACAGAAATAAATTAACCCCTAAAACATCAACAAATGAGTCTTTTATAGAGTCTTTAAACTTTAAATCTTTTCGTATCATTTCGATATTTAGATTTAACCACTATGTTCAAAACAGAACTAATTTCACATACTGCTGTGCATATAAACAGATAAATTCAAGTTTTAAATTTAAATAAACTGAAATGCATTGATCAAGCTATGATCTGAAAACAAATCAAAGAAGAAGTGACATGTTACAGAGAAACTTATCCACACAATCAATGTGTTTCATCTAATGAAGACACAAGTAGTCAGAACAAAGAAAGCCTGTGTGTACATTCAACACTTTATTTATGGAATACAGTGTAGAAAGCGCAGTTGTTTTTCCAGTCAAAGCAAATAAGATAGAAAAAAGGAGAAATGCCACACCAGCACATTAGCTTTCTGTAGATGTACAGTCCTGTCAGTACACAGAACCGGTCCAGTCCAGATCAGACTGAACCACACAAAGCCAGATGCCTCACTGTTGGCCAGACTGTTAAACTTCAGACAGACAAACAAAGAAACAAACAAACAATAATTTAACATTCATCAATGAACTGAAATTTTTAATGATGAGCTGTGTGAAGTTTTAAGTCCTTTCTGCCTGAGCACAAAATTCTAAACTAAATTCTAAACTAGTGTCATTTTCATTCAGTACAGTAAACACTATCATATTCTATAATTATCACTGTACTCACATGATGTCACTCTTCTTGTACTGAAAATGTAACATCATCAGTTTTTCTGAGTGAGAAAAACAGAGACCACAGTGAGAGCAAACCAGCTTCAGCAATGCTGCTGAGTTTTGTGAGACAAACGAGACAAAGAGGAGAAAGACGTATGTCTACATCTGTGGACACACAGTAACTGACTGCAGAAAAAAAAAAAACACAGAATGACACAAACACCCGACCTCCCGCACACCCGCCCACCCTGACCCCAGAACATCCACAAGTCAAATGGAAAAGCCAACTTAAATAGCTGTTCATAAAGAAGAGTAGATAAATCTCTAAAATGCATAGAACAAAAACATTTTAAAATAAAGATAATAATGTACATCGACCGGCCACAGCTGCATTTACTGCAATTTAAAACCACGGTAAAGAAATAAAAGCATGGATCACTTTAATGGTGTTTAAATTAAATCAATGAAAGACAATTTAGTTTGAACGCAAAACACATATTCACAAGTTACTAACTGTTAAACATGTTAAAGTGTCTCTACATGAGAAAAGACCAAATTTTTCTTATTTTTCTATCATGCACTACATAGTTACAACTATTCTCTTTTTTGCTTTACTTCCAATATTAACATAACTAAAAATGTTTTTTTGTTTTTGTATAAGTTTCTTTGTTTTTAATATTATTTTTCTTTTTTGAAAAACAAACCAGAAATAATCAAATCAAGATCTCATTCATAAAGACCATTTTACCAGTATAATCTCTGTGTTTTTTTGTGAACATTTAAATGGTCTGCGTCACCAAACACAGCACAGCTGTAGGTGTGTGAGAGAGAGAGAGAGAGAGAGAGAGAGGAGAGCAGGGTCTCTGTCCCAGTGTCTTATTGGTTTAGTAGTGTGAGAAAGAGGTGCAGCAAACACCAGTAACTAACAAACCTTTAAAACAAAACCAACTTCAACTGAATCAAGTCCAGTTCTAACCCAGACCTAAACTGACCTGTCAGAGTTTTAATTACTGAACAATCAGTCTACTGATCACATTTACTGCAGACTGAGGGAAGATGAATGAATTTCATTAGATGAAAAATCTATAGGGCTAAATGTAGTGAATTTGAATTGATGTCACTGGTGGCTTTAATCTTGTCATGCCAATACTTTTCCAATAAATGGGAGCATGTCACAGATATGGTCTGCACTGTCCAGGAGGCGTGGAGGAGGGTGGAGTGAAGGTTCAGTTCTGCATCTGCTCAAAGAACTTGTAGGTGGGGTTCTCATAACCGTTCTGCTGCATCTTAGACAGGTGATGCTCCTCTGGGGCAGCGTCCACCTGTGAAGAGAGAGAGAGATGTTCAAAACCCAACATCTCAACATCATAAGTCAGCCTGAGATAATTGAGGCACTTGAAACTAAATTTATGTAACAACTGTGACAAGGTCTCCAAGAGGCTTTTCTTCATCCACCTCAAAAAACTGCAGGTGTGATCGCCCAGAACTGATGCTTTGGATACAAAGGACAGTCACCAAATACTGATTTAGCTTTGAATATGTTTACTGCACTTTGTATGAAGTTAATTGATGAATAAAAACAATCCATGACATTATGTTTATACAACTTCACTGTACAGCATCAAATTTCAGCAAACTGAACATCTGAGATGTCAAAAGCCTTCTGATGGACCTACAGATTCACTCACCTCGATGATGCCGTGGTGAATGGATGTGTACTTCTTCTTCCTCAACATCACCAGAGTGATGACAATGATGGTTGCTATGACAACACCTCCAACCATCAGGCCAATAATAGCTCCTTTATTAGAGCTCACATCTTCAGCAAAGAAAACCTTGAACCAGAGAACCGCAGACACACGTGCATTAGCATCTTTAGCTGTCAGCACATGTAACTTGTGTTACCATGGTAACGTTGCATCCTAACGCATCCACAAGGATAAAGATGAACAAGTGTTATAGTTTAAACTGTTTTTAACTCCTCAAAAGCACCAGTTGTTTCTGTCTGTCTATGAGGATACTGCACTTTCTCAGGCACTATACTTCAGAGCACAACAGTGTGTATTTGTGTATCTGTGTGTGTTTTTGTATCTGTGCGTGTTTTTGCATGTTTACTTACCAGTTTCTGGTGGTAAACTTCACTGTGTCTCTCTTCTGCCTCCATCCTCAGTTCAGGAACATCTCCAGGCTTCAGTCCAGACACTAAGCAACCAATAAGAACACAGAAAGACACTCATGAATTCACAGAAGTGATTTGAGATGATCACATGACAAACACAGAATGATTTTGTACTGGGTCGGGTGGGAAGGCCTCTGTCTGGAACGGGACGAGCACCTACAGGTTCAACTGCAGACAGATGAACAAATGAGTTACTGACTCCTGATTCACACGACAGACTGTTGAATGAACACTTGAACTATCCGTGTGATTTGAGGATCATTCATGTATGTAGCACAAACAGTTCAGGAAGAGTTTCACACAGTTACTGCAGGAGTTTATTCAAATTTATATGAGCTGTAGTCTGTGGCATTAGTAAACAAAACTAATTCAATTCACATTTATTTGTAGAGTTCTTTTCACAATACATATCATTTCAAAGCTGCTTTACAGAAAAATGAAAGTCTAATGACATCAGTGCTCATGAACTGCTCACTGAAGGCTGCGAATGCTCCCTTACAGGAAAGGACATGTGTCCATATGGTGCTCACAGTGTTGAGCTGGAGCACACGCTCATGAAAAGACTGGACTGCTGGGACATCTCCAGCTTTGTGTGTGTAAAACAGAATGTGTATGTGGGAGAGTGTGTATGTTTAAGAGTATTTGTGTGTGTGTGTGTGTGTATACCCTCATTCTGTGTGTTGGGCTGGTTGAAGCTCTCGGGATGAATGAAACCAAACTCCGGTGTGTCCTCAGCGGGCAGCAGGTCCAGACTGGCGGTGCTACCGAGCATCAGAGCGTCATTGCCATAACTCACCCGCACATCACTTTGCAGGTTGGCCAGCTGAGCCGACATTTCCTGCTGCTCTCTCTGCAAAAGATCTGAGACACAGAAATTCAGAAGAGTTCCTCTACCAAACTGTGTTCAGCATTAACACCTGTTAAAACTGTGTTCAACATTAACACCTGTTAAAAACTGTGTTCAGCAATAACATAATGAACACAATTCAAAAGTGTTGTGGCCTTCAAAACTACAAACTTTCAAATTTGTTAGAAAGGCTAACAAGCCTTAAAAAAACAAATTTACTGAATTTAATGAACAGAGACAGAGAGAGAGAGAAAGAGAAAGAGAAAGAGAGAGAGAGAGAGAGAGAGAGAGAGAGAGAGAGAAACACACAAAGAAAACATACAAATTACACATGCCTAATGACAGACAAGCTGCTTTTTAAGAGAGAGAAAGAAAGAGAGAGAGAGAAGCTGACAGATGGCTCGTAGATGCACACAAACGTGCACACTCAAACGCTCGAACACACTCATGTGAGTGGAGTACTCGTGGGTGTGTTAGTCATGTGTCCATGACTATGTTTGACATCTGTAAAAACTCACCAACTTGGTCTTGAACCTGGTCAGTGACTCCTGGCACCTTGTACAGCAGCCCGAGAGACTGATTCATCCTCTCCTCAATCACACGCAGGTGGGTCAGCACCTGAGGTCAAAGGTGACAGACAATCACAGAGTCTTCTAGGTTCAGCTGACTCATCATCAGTTTGCACATCATCTTCCTATCATGAGCTCTGTTTCAAACCCAGAGAATAAAGATAGGATGCCAACAAGAATTTCATAAGTGACTGATCTGAAGGGCTCTCTGTGAACTACCCTTCTGTGGGCACATACCTTCAGATAAGCCTTTGTGTCAATAACCTATGATGCCTTTTAATACTGTAGGTGACTCATTAGGTTTGACAATAAACAATGAAAGTGTGACGTAACATCAATCCAAACATCAATTCAAACACATGCACGCTTCTGATGTTCATATAAATAAGGAATATACATGCAACACTGTGACACATTTACACTAAATAAATTATATTCAACAGAAAACTTTATATCAGCTGTGCTTCTTTCAGGATCAGTCCTGTACTGCTTTAATAATATTAAACAAAACACCAATATCATCACGACTAATCTGAGATCAGGGGTTCAGTGGCACACAGCACAGAAATACAGACTGTAAATATTAACAAATGTAACTCATTACGAGTCATTTTTGCTCTGACTTTCAAGCACAAGAGGTTGTGCAGGTAACAGGGTTGGATGAACACACCTGAGGGCGAATCTGAGCAGCTTTCTTGGGGTCGACCATGCGAACGTGTTCGAAATGTTTGAGCGTGTGCTGTCTGTCCTTCTGCTCGGCGCGCACATACTTCTTCAACAGACTGAACACATGATGTGGCTACAAGCAGACAAGAACAAGACAGAGATTGAGAAGAAGTTAGTGATGGCCTCAGAGGAACTGAACACACAGACTCCTGCAGATCACACATCTGTTCAAAGTCTCGCCTGCATGCAAATACAGCTGAAATCATAAATAAAGGCTTAATTTTTACATGGTGGTGTTTGTACACACAATACCAGAATGTGTTGGTGGTTCCATTCCTAAGTGTGCTTGTTAAGGTATTATGGGCAGTTTTTAGCTCATTACTATGTGGTTTCTAGGGTGTTTCTAGGATGGTTTCCAAAGCATTGCTATGCATATAATAAGTGTTTTAAGTGTTTTTAATGCATTGTTCTTACTGCAAACAGGGAAGACAGAGAGGATAAGAGAAATTGGAACCATTTTGGCTGGGTTTCAAACTCTTGTGTGCTACATATCTAGACAGTATTGAGACATCCTAGATGATAATATTGTTAAGAAAATAATGTAAAATACAGTTTCACAGCTGGTAAAACCTGCACTGTGATAAGAGGATTGAAAATTGTCATAGTTGCAGTTGTGTGCGTTTACTCTGGGTGGATCGGCCTGCAGTGCGGCGAGATAGCTCTCCAGAGCCAGACGGCGCCGGTCATTCAGCAGAGCCTCAACACGTGCCATGTGCATCTCTACCAGCTGCTGTCGCTCACTGGCGGCTTCCTGCTCCAACACCTCTACCTTTTCCTGAAAGTGCTGCGGTCCAGAGGAAAGAAACAGAGAACTTGAGCATCACAGAACATGAAACAATGTTAAATTAGAGTGAGAAACTGTAAAGAAACTTCCTTGAGGGCCTCAGGGGAAACTTGACATAATGAGATTGTGCTACAGGCTCCTGTGAAAGGGAACATGCTGTCACAGAAGCCAAGAGCAGCGACTTACCTGGATCACGGCCTTCTTGTCATTATGCGGGAGACTTTTCGCTTGCCTCTCTGCCTCCTCCCACTCTCTCATCACCTGCAGAAGAGGCACAAAACACAAACCTCTTACATCTTCTGCATCCACCTTTATAAACCTCCCCAGACAGCACACATCCTCTGGAAATCATGATACTTCAGTGTCTGAAGAACATCTGCAGAAGAGTCACATGCTGATGTTGTGATGTTCTTTTGTCTGACCTGAGACATACGCTCACGATGTCTGGCCTCCAAACTCTCCTTGGCTTTCAGGAAATGAGAGTGCTCATTCTCATCTGCAGGCATCTCCAGGTATCCATCCACGGTGTCTGATGGACTGGGGGAGGGGGTGGGCACTGTGAATCAAAGATGGTGGATGGATTATAGAGCACAACAAGAGAAGTCAAGAGCAACAGAAAGCTTTGGAAAGTTAGTCTTGTAGAACAGAGAGTCACACCACATAACAAAAGAAGTATCACCATGAGAGAGATTAATAGAGACTAACAAATGTTTCTTGGCATTTGAACTTGAGTTGTGAGAACATGTGAACTTGCTCAACTCCTCTGTCATGTATCGCAGTCTTTCAAAGAAGATGTCTTATCTGTAACATCAAAACTCTTAGTCCTACACAATGAAAGTGAAGAGAATTTTACAGCACAAAATCTGCTGAGCAGGTCACACACACCTGACAAAGTAACTGATATAAAGGATGTCAGCATCACAGTGTCAGCAATGTAATGCATTCAAGACACACACACACAAAATTAAAGAATCTTTGTTACTGGAGAGAAGCCAGTAAAGAGCCCTGTGTAAATCAGCACCCAAAATCAACACACCCCAACACAGGCCTCAGTACACCTGAACACACCTCAATTTAACCAAACACCCCAATGGACCCATCAACACACCCCACAACAAACACTACTCAACACACACCTCACACCTGTGTTTTCACAGTTGTGTAAGCAGCTGTTAGTGTAAGAGACAGAAGATCATGTCAGGTGACACACATGTGTGAGAGATCAGATGATTGGTTCAGATCATGAGAGCAGCAGTTGGAGTCAATCTGAGGTCAACACACAACATCACAAGCCCTTTCACAGTTCAGTGACACAGGTCTCATTCAAACTGTGGAGCAGGACGAGGTTTAACCTTCAGGATCTGATGGGAAACTGAGCCTCCAGATCACCTCCACATACACAAACTTTTAAAAATGAATCAATTAATTGCTATCATTTTATGTTATTAATGCAAATAATACGATATTCATATTAACTGGGATTAAAGTGCTGTTACTACAGGCATGAATTCATAAAGAATTTATCTATAACAGCAGCCTTAAAGTCTGAATAGCTTTTACACTACTGGTTAATGTTAGCCAATAGCACACGTGGCCCTGTTGATGTCATCTGGAAGTCAAAGCATTTAAACTGTTGAAATGACTCAGTAGTGAGCAGACTGAGCTGTGATGTCACATTGACTGCAGGGAGTGTTACACTTGTTTTACACCGCACGCGTATGCAGTATGTATGCGGTGCATATCTGGCACATAAGCGGAGCTGAAGGCATACGTATCTGTTGTGCTTTCAAACCGGCTGTATTTGCTGATCCACAAACTTTGTAGAGAAAACTCTATAATGGGAAAGTTACTTTATTTTGAAAATTGTCAAGAAGCTTATAGTTTATATAGCTTTGATTTGTTTAATCAAAATCACCTTTTGTTCTATGTTTTCCGTGTAGTTGTAGATAGATAGATATATAGGTCATCTGATATATAGATAGATATATAGGTCATCTGATATATAGATATATAGATAGATATATAGGTCATCTGATATATAGATATATAGATAGATATATAGGTCATCTGATATATAGATATATAGACAGATATATAGACAGATATATAGGTCATCTGATATATAGATATCTGATATATAGATATATAGACAGATATATAGGTCATCGCGGTGTATTTGTTGAGATATAGCATAAGATGAACCTTTGTATTCACCCCCTAAACCAGCGCAGGAGAGAGTTTGGTGTTTATTACCATCTTGTCACTGAAACTGCCCCTCATGCCTTTTCCTTATCTTGCAAGTCTTTATACGCAACATCATGCGTATCATAAAGTAGGATCATTTTGTTGCTCTACCTTGACAATTAGACGTCATGACGTCCGTTATGTCTGCTATTTAGATGTACTCTGAAGATCGCTGCACTGCTGCACCGTACCGCTCCTGGAACGGACCAGATGCACCGCATCTGAATGCAGTGTGATCTCTAATCTCTTAACATGGGCACGAGAAAAATATGCACTACATACGCACTGGATATGCATGCGATGTGAAACAGGCCTTAGTCACACACACATGTGCCTGTTGGTGACTTACACATGCTGCTGCAGACTGACATGCAATACTCCTCAGACTCAAAGTTATTGCGGTTTCCCCCGCAGCCTCCGTAGATGAAGGGTGCGCAGTGGCCCTCCTCACGCACAAAATACCAGCGGGGCAACATTGCCCTGCAGGGGCCCGTCTCTGCATTCGCATAACACACCTCTGAACAAACACACAAACGCATGAGGACTAGGTGATGTCATACAGGAGCAGAAATGACTGGATGAACATCCTAGGACACAAATGTTCTCTCACCTCTGACCACCTCCTCCACAGACTCTGTGGTGGTTGTTGTGGTGGTTGTCATTGCAACGCTGCTGCTCTGCCCATTGTCGCTGTGCTCATCGATGGCCTCATCGTCCTCATGTTCATCTTCATCTCCGTCTCCATCCAGGTCATTATCCAGAACCTCCTGGTGTTCTTTATTAGCATCTTCATCGTCCTCCACCACCGCAGGTTTACTGTCTGCCTCTCGGGTCATGCTACATGGAACACAGTCTGTGTGTCACTGAATCTGACTTTATTTCTGTTTTGGAATTAGATATTTGATCATACATCTTTGTGTCCATGTGTGTTTTTGTGTGCGAGTATATGTGTGTGTCTGCGAATGTGTGTGTAGAGTGTATGCGTGTAGAGTGAGGCACACACACCTGTTCTCAGTGTAGTCACTCTCGGCTCCGCCCCACCACACGTCTGAATCATCTTCCTCTACAGCCGTGCTGTCTGATTCCATCTCTGTTTCCACAGGGCAGCAAACGAACTCAACGCCACAGAAATGATCGATGCCGCATGGCAACAGCATCCCGTAGTCATGGAGATTCATGCTACGGTCACCGCAAGACTGCAGAGAGAGAGAGAGAGAGAGAGAGAGAGAGAGAGAAAAGAAGGGGGGGCGTATGATTGGATCTGAAATAAGCCACTCTTACAGAACAGCACTGTGGTGGTACAGTGCAGATATTACACTACTGTACTGCATAATTCATAAACCTTTTAATGGTGTTCCAACAAAAATACCATGAAATGATCATTCATGTGCAGTAATCACTACAGCAGTGATTTCTTCAAGCGGGGTTTACTTGTGTACACAGTGTGTGTATGTGAGTGTGTGTGAGTTTGTGTGTGTATGTGAGTGAGTGTGTGTGTATATGTGAGTGAGTGTGTGTGTATATGTGAGTGAGTGTGTGTGTATATGTGAGTGAGTGTGTGTGTATATGTGAGTGAGTGTGTGTGTATATGTGAGTGAGTGTGTGTGTATATGTGAGTGAGTGTGTGTGTATGTGAGTGAGTGTGTGTGTATATGTGAGTGAGTGTGTGTGTATATGTGAGTGAGTGTGTGTGTATATGTGAGTGAGTGTGTGTGTATGTGAGTGAGTGTGTGTGTATATGTGAGTGAGTGTGTGTGTATATGTGAGTGAGTGTGTGTGTGAGTGTGTGTGTATATGTGAGTGAGTGTGTGTGTATATGTGAGTGAGTGTGTGTGTATATGTGAGTGAGTGTGTGACTCTGACCTCTTTGGCGACAGTGTGCCAGTGCAGGTGACTCTCACACATGTCCATCTTCTCCTGATGTAGGAACTTACACTTGTCAGGAACCAGCAGAGCATCACTCACAAACTCCCCGACTGCCATAGACAGAAACACACATAATCAGTGTATGCGTGCAACTTCAGAGCAGAGTGTAATTGAACACACTCACCCAGGCAGCGGTACGGCACCACAATGTGCATGTGACTGCGACACTGCTTGCGTCCCCTCCTGCACCAGTTCCAGATGCTTAGTGGCTGATTGGCCTCCACCACATTTGTGATCTGTAGCTCCGGATACACCTGAAATTAACAGTTCCCCTTAAAATAAAAATGTACTCACCCTCAAGCCACCCTAGCTGTTTATGTATCTTTCTTTAGCCAAACACAATCTGTGTTAGTTATTAAATGATATTTTGGCTCTTCATAATGGCACTGAGTAGTGCCAGAGATTTTGAAACTCCAAAAAGTGCATCCATCCATCATAAAAGTAATTCATGCTACTCCACTGGATTAATAAATAGTTTTAGAAGCCAAATTATACAGTTGTGAAAAAAAAGATCAATATTTTGAGTGTTGCAATCGATATGTAACTTTCGAATGTAAACAGATCTGTATGAAAAAGTACAGCCAACATGGTGGCATGCCTACTCCACATCAATAACTTTGAATCTCACTGGATCTTGCATGTCTCATGACTGCATGTTTCTTTACAACGCATATAAAGACTAGTCATATGACACGTGAGAACCAGTTAGATTTGTCGTTATTGACATGCCTTAGCCTTTTAGCGCTCTGATGTTTGTTTACATGAATACATGATGCATCACTTAAGCTCAAAATATTAATTGTTTTCTTCACAAACATATTATTTCGCTCAAGTATAAATTTATTAACAAACCATATGGAGCCATATGGATTACTTTTATGATGGCTGGAATGGATGAATGGAGCTTTTTGGAACATTAACTAACACCGGCCCTTCTGGGCCATGTTGTCTTCACTGGTGTAGTTTCATGGTCTGTGGATTAGAAGCATGTTGTGTTGGCATCTCTTGTGGCTTTTTTTGTGGATTTTGTTTTACCAATGGACAAAATTTTTTTCTCCCTTTTAAATGTTAATATATTTGTTTTGCAATCCTGAGGCTGCATGATTATACGGTTACGTACATTTTATAATTATTTCTCTCTGAATATACAGAACGGCAAAATCACTCTCTCTTTACCTCTTGGCAGTACTGCAGAATTCCCTCCTTAGTTCCAATGCAGCTCTTGGTTCCAGATGGATCAGATTCCCATTTTCTGGTCTGAATGTTGATGTGCATGTTGAGTTTTCCACAGAACATGGCGACCTGTGGCTCAGCCTGCAGACCTGCACCTGCGTCTGACAGCACCTGAAACACAACGACATCAGGCAGCTAAAACAAACCTCAGGAAACAAACTTCAACACGCTTCACTTTTAAAATCTGAAACACTTATTTCAAACAGCACAGAAAAACATGTAGGGTTTAATGACATCATTGTTATAGGCAGATGAAGGGGACAACGCATTTTGTGTCACAAATCTTGTTAGCACACAGAACGTATGGGCAAGATGACAATGTCCTATGAGGCAACAATGTTATGAACAGAGAATCCATCTGATCCACAGACCGGACTGAACTGGACACTCACACACACAGACACATTAAAACATTCCATATACTGGCATTTCTACACACATCAGCACATGTATTTAACACACAGATATCAGTGGGCAGACACACAATAAATGCACACACTTCAAACATGTGTAAGCAGGTGTGTTACAAGAACAAACTCCTACAGTCACCTCTGAGCTTCTTTACAGCTCTCTTATCTGGACTGCAGGTTATCTGTCAAGCTCTGTGTGCAAATCTACAGTATGTGATTTTTTGGCAGCAGCAAATCTTGCTGTGTCAGGACTCGACACAACAAACATTAGGAAGAAATCTTGTTAGATCTGAAAACAGTAACTGAGGCAGGTGGGATTCAGTGGAAATTGAGAGAGAGATCCGAAAAATGAAGTTAAAAGAGCTTGCAGGAAGTAGATCCTTCTGTCTGCACCTGCCTGCTCACCCTGCCCACTCTGATCACCCAATCAGAGAGCAAGCAGATATTGATGAATTTGTCCTCTGACCTCCTCCAGTAAACTGGAGACTGTTTGTGTAACTGCAGGTTGCACAGAGCACACAATCTGAGGGTGTGTTCACACTTCAGTTGTCTGGACCAAAAAAGAAAATTATAGATTTTAGTGCTGGTTCACTTTATACCACAAGGACAGTCACAGCCTGATTAGTCAGTTTTTATTACATATTTTACGTCGGAACTTAAGTGACAACATCCAAAGTGATGTTGTGTGCTGGGCTAAACACGCTCAGTACATGCACATTATAAACATTTTATTTTACCAGAGAACTCACAAAGAGCCTGAAATACATAAAGTTCAAAGGGGTCAAAACAGTTTGAGCCAAGTGTGAACACACCCGATTCTGCTAAAACATCAATACTGACACCAAGAAATATAAGAACTCTGTTCTTGTATCTCAGGTTAATATTCTGTCAAATTCATTCTTTCCCTCAATGGTTTCTAGAAAACTTAGTACTGTGTCATTCGAGATCTTTGTTGTTTTAGTTAATCATACACAATGTGTGCTTTCATGAGAAGATCTTACTTATCAAACATTAACCTGCTGAAAAACTCCCCTCATAACAACAATGGTTATTAGTCATGACTGATCAATTATTAAACAATAATCATCTCAATCAAGATACAAAAGTCTGCAAATCAAAGTCTTGAGCATTTCTCATTAACTCACCCAGATCTGAGTTCTGCTGTACACCTTCATTTTCTGCAGCCCTAGAGTCTAACTGTACATCATTTCAAAAACGGAGTCAGGTTTCTTCAAGAGAAAGACCCTCGAGTCAGGTGATGATGTACAGTTAGACTCTAACTACAGTTAGAGGCGAAATTTATAAAAACAAATGAAATAAAGTTGAAACATGACTGAGCACTTAAGTGTGTTGATCAATGGACTGAGAGCTCACAGCAATAACAGTCATGTCCTCTGAAATGTTTCTAAGTTAACCGTGTTTGAAAGCACAGAAAGTAAATGTATGACCAGATGACTTCAATGTTATTAACTGTGCCGGAGTCAACAGTGTGAACATTAACTGCAGTCAGCCACTAGAACTCATCTAGAACCAACTTCAGTTCTAGTACAGACCGACAGAACCATTGCCATCAGCCCTAATAACAACACAATCTTATATCAGGTTCAGAGCCATTTTATAAACCAGTGTTTTACTGAAAAAAACATTTGTCATTTGATTATTTTATTTACATCATAAACCTTTAAACTATCCACTTCTGTAACACATCAGCCCCTCTGACCTCATGTTGAGCCACACAGAGCATTCTGATTGGTTCTGTGGGCTGATGAGTATCTGCTGAGCTCTTACCTCACCTCTCATCTCATTTACACGTTGTGTAATCTGCACCAATCGCCATGGGCCGCGTTTGATTGGGAGCTGGTGTTATCACACCAGTGCAGGTCACAGACAGAAGAACACCCTCAGGAGACAGCACACAGTCACTGCTCAGAGACACGCCTGAAGGGGGATGAGACGGTACCGCTAACTAACAAGAGATCAGGATTGGGGAACATGGATGAGAAAGATAAACGTGGTCTGAAAGAGCCCAACGAGCTGCGTTCCACTTTACTGTCTACACAGACAGCTGCCTTTTATGAAAGCATCCGAGGCAAACCAGAACTTCAGAAGTGAGTGATGTTAAACACACGGATTCACTCACAGGAGACTCAAATCACCAACTTCAGTTGACTTTCAGTTTATCATGTTGCCAAGAAAAAAACACACAGAAATTAGGTAAATGAGGCTGTTTTTATAGAGACATTTCAGCATTTCTTTCAGTAGAATCCTTCAACACCTCTAACTGATTTTCAGGATGTCAAAAACACTGCAGAAAAGTTTGTATTGTGTTATGCACCTATTCGGTGTTACAAATGCTCGTATCACTGAACAAAACAACAGCAGAAACACACAGAGCAGGTTTAATATCCGATGTGTGCATGTGTGTGATCATTTCTGTCCCTGTTTAAGACTGGATTTGCAGGATGTGTGTGGAGCAGTGATTATAAACATACACTCACAAACATACACATGCATGTTCACACACACGTGTGCTCACGCCTTCGCACGCTCGCACTGCTGCATTTGTATCTAGTTTTTCAACACAAATAGTGGACATCCGTTCTTTGTATAAACAGCACACAGATCCGCCTGTGTGCGATCAGAGGAAATCTTAAATTAAACACACATTCATTCACTCACTTTATATGAGTCTAATCCCAACAGAAATCAATGCTGTGTTATTAATCAAAGTGTTTTGCACTCTTACAGTTTTTTCAATTGCTTACAAACATTGTTCAATACTGAAGCCACATTTTCAAAACTCTTTTGTCATTCATACTCCACAGCTTGCAAAATGCTATACTATATCATACCATACATTTTCAGCACGTTTCAGATGTTAATACACTGCATTTACAATTGTTAAAACACATTCCAGTATGATGGCAAATTTCATGCATTTCTGCAGTAAGACATAGAAACAGAAAAGTTTCGCAGAAAATGAAATAATATTCATTCTAAGCTGGTTCATTCATTGCAATTTCAGCTGAAGGCCTACCGAGGTGTTCTGCTTTACATTTAGTTAAAGGAAATACGGATCAGAGAAGACATTTGGTGGGGAAGGAAGAGGGAGATGTTTCAGAGAGGGAGAGTGCATGGAGGTTGTTGTTAGTTCCTAGGCATATGGAAGCTACCATATTCTGGGTGGTTGTTAGGGTGTTTCTATGTGGTTTCTGGGTAGGTGCTTGCTGGCTTAATTAAAGAGCCCAGCCTGAAGTATTTCTGGTCTGTAGAGATGTCTCTGAGCTCTGAGTTTGTCTGATCACTTAGAGCAGTAACATCACATCTGAAGAGGTCACATGATGTGAGAACCAGTAAGTGTGTAACACACACGCTGCAGGATGAGACACACACTGAAGTTTAACACTGAAGGTTCAGGGGTTTGTTTATCAGTGACGCTAACAGGCACCACAGCTCAGAGTATTCACGTTTCCCAGCCAATGACACGCAGCAGGCTGCCACCTGTAGTGATCTCATGCCCTGTTGTCAGGGTTACCACATCATTAATCTTCCTGAGGGGTGAGGCCATAATCACACCCCCTTGTTTCAATGAATGTGGAGGTAAGAGGTCAAACCCAACTACAAGAAACATCTGTCAACATATGTCTGTGTGAACCACGGCACTCACCCTAAAAGACCCCTGCAGGGCTATTGCAATGGAAACAGATGCTCAGGAGGACATGAGCCTCCTATACATTAAAACACCTGCACCTTAACGTAAGCTACATCCATATATCACTGAGAGGAGAGGCCTGGCGAGCCACTCAGTATCACTGAGGTTTGTTTTTATTTTACAAACATTTCCAAGTACATTTGAAATATTTCATGCAGTAATTAAAAGTGTAAAAAAATCTGTAAAAACTGTATCATTTAAAAATAATTAGGAATCATATGTTTTTTCAGTGAAGGAACCTGTTTGATATTTGATCAAATAGAACAAACTGCCATAGAACTATCACCTGCCTGACACACACGCGGTGGTCACCAAAACTGTCTATTCAGCATGGACACCTGCAGCTCGTCTCAGCACTGAGCTCTGAATGCAGCCCATAGCAACAAGAGGAACGTGACCTTTATACACCTACAGCTCTGAATGGACCCAGGGCAGAGTAATGCACAGCTTACTGGAGCGCAAACCACCAGCAGCAGGAAACATGCTTTTCTGCATCAGATCCAGCTAAACACACATAATCGCAACAATGTTCCAGTTCTAATACTACCCAGAGCTGAGCAATACTGAACAATCATACTGTTTTAGTGATGTTGTCTGTGATATAAAATAAAGTGACATCATTAATAGTAGTGTTAAAGTTTAAAATGCACATCATCATTCTAGATTCACGATCTGTCCTTCTCTCATGTTTTAACAGTGTCTCAAGATTAAACTTCAGAAGAGAACTGTGGGCAAGTTCAGCATTATTGTGTAGAAGGAACATTTCTGCAAACTGAACCAGCCTTGTTTTTCTGCTGGACCATTTGTCCAACACCATGACATCTGACAAACAATTAAGACCATTTGGTGTCAATCAGAGAACGTCACACATCACAAAATGTAACAGTAAACAAAAAAGCTACTGATGTAACACAACCATTAAAGACCAACCCATATCTCATCGGCACAGACAGCACAGACTATTATGAATATAGATTGTTATAAATCTTACATTGCTTCACTTTGTTTGATCTTGATTTGTTACAACAACTTCTCATTCATTCACTCACTCATTCATTTACTGACTCATTTATTCATTCATTAGCACACTGTTCTTCACAAAATGTTCAGTAATACAGTCATGGTGTTAAATACAATGGTACTCTGGGGTTTACAGTTGCTGGGGAACAGTGACTGTGTTTGTATACTATTAAGAATATCATGGTATGCCCTGTTCAGCTTTAGGTCATGTGTATTTTAACTCGGTTTAAAAACATTAGAAGAACAAGTCCTTTACACGTATTGTTACACTACCATTGTATGTTGAATGCTGTCACTCCGCACAAGGTATTTCAGTTTTATTTTACTATGTCCAAAAACAGTAGAGATGGTGAAATACAGACACACAACCCACTTAGTGTGGAAAACTACAGCACAAAAATCCCCGTATAGTCCTGAAATAAAAAACTGAAAACAGGGGTGCTGCGGCCAAAGGCGTCCGTTCGTACTAGTAATGTAAATGTTAATAATAATAATAATAATAATAATGACAGACGTGAGCGACGCGGTCAAGTGCCAGCGCGTCCATTACAATACACATCCCAAACACAAGCGTCTCGGGAGTGATGTGGCTGTACACACTAACACGTCAAACGCCTCATACACATCCCAAACACAAGCGTCTCGGGAGTGATGTGGCTGTACACACTAACACGTCAAACGCCTCATACACATCCCAAACACAAGCGTCTCGGGAGTGATGTGGCTGTACACACTAACACGTCAAACGCGCCGCTTGTGAACGCGTGCTGGCGTCACAACCACCTCTGTTCACGCCTCAGACAACAACACGCACGATATTACCTGAGGTTACATATTTCCAAACAGTCAAACAGGAATGCCAGTGTCATTTCTATGACCATTTGACCCCAGATCCTAACGGGATGCGACGAGAGTCCACCTGGATCCGATAAGATCCCACCCAATACAGTGAGATTCCCATCTTCTTTTATTCCACAGTGAACGTGTAAGCCGCTGTAAGATGTCACGTCATCAGTCCACCACAAACCCAAGAAACTCGTTTTAATACGCCACACTGTGCGTCTGCAGATCTGAAGAGCCATACAATAATAACACGCCAACAAAACGATACACGTACACGCGTAGCGAGCGTCAGCCTCTTGTGGATTTCTCACCTCGACCCCGAGCGTCGACGTCGCGAACATCAGCAGTATTAAAGCTCCGCCGCGGCCCATCGCGCGTCACCTCAGCACGGACACCGCCGCTCTTCTCCGCGTGCGTTTAAACGTCGCTGTCGAACCCACGAAGGACGCGATGTGAGTGAGAGTGACGAGCGCGTCGCGTCGCGTCGCGTCGCGTCGCGTCAGCTGACCGCGCAGCGGGGGAGGAGCGGAAATAAACATGCTCCACATAACAAATATAATATAAAATAAAATGTGTGTGTGTGTATACTTCACTTTCATCCACCAGCCTTTTCTCATTCATGTTTACAGTTCGCTTACGTTATACTTGTACATGTAAAACTATTAAATAATTACGATTTTTTATTTAATCTAGTTTTTTATTTTATCCAGTTGATGGCTTATCACAGTTGTTATTCTTTATCCGATGTATATACTACACTGTAATATAATAACAATGTTAATAAATATATTCCGTTTGTAAACTAGAGGTTTTTTTACTGTTTTGTTTTCTGCCACCGTGTGGATATTCATGGCACCGCAGCTCCTCATCTACTGCATTGACAGAATTTATTAACACAGCAAGATTTCTTTTTCTATGATTATAATTTGAATGAGTGGAATTTGTATATATTTAAATTGTACACTCTTGGATCTGTGTAAAAATTGACCAATGGTTAGAGAGTCTGACTTGTAAACCAAAGATCACAGGTTCAATTCTCACAGCAGGCAGGAAATGACTGAGGTGCCCTTGAGCAAGACACCTTTCTCCAGTTGCTCCCGGGCACTGCAGTGATGCCCACTGCTGTATGTGTTCACTTCTCACTGATGGGTTAGAGTTTAGAATATTGATCTACTTTTATGTGCACCACATTAAAAATAATAATTCAGACTTCAGTCTTGTAATAAAGATTAAATTAAGAAATTCAGAAAAGTCGTACATAATGTGGACTCATTTCACTGTTTGCTGAGAGGTTTTCTCTGTCCCGGGCATGTTTCATAACAAATCTAGGTCCCACAATTCCTCTGTTAATCATTCAAATTGATATTCCTATGAATAAATAGATGCATCAAATGATCTGGAATTCTCAACATTCTTCCCCCAGTAGACATAGAATTCAATACTGATCAGAACCTGTTCATATCACACAGTCATTCTGGAGTTACAAGAACAGTGTTTTATTTCCTCTTTAGCCATTTATTTCACTGAATTTTATTCACAACACTGATTTAAATCAGTACACAATACACCACAGTAAAGCACATTTATCAGTTTAGATCACATTTGTATTTAAACATGGATTGAGTTTTTACACTGTCCTGGTCTCGTGGCCCATTATAACAGTGTTCAGCAGATTTTCATAACCATACCATCAAAAATATTCAAATTCCCTCACTTTGATTTCTCCAGCAATCCTACAGAATTTTTGCTGCAGGCACAGGCCTGAGATCAGCGGCCAGCTCATATGAGTGACAGGGCTGTTTGATTCTGTGACAGAACACTGAAACATCGTTTCTGAGGGCAACGTTAGAATGAAGCTCATTTGCTCTTGTATCCTGAATAAGGTGGAGGAGGCAGGTGGGCCATTCTGTGTGAAGTGGGTGTGTGAGGTGGCCGCAGGTCTGTGGGATACATCTCATAATCGTAACTGTAAGGAGGAGGTGGGCCTGAGAAAAACATGCATGAATTAAACTTTAGAGAAGCAGATCAGATTAACTCATATAAATATATAGGATGTTGTTTATTCAGTCTCGTCTCTAAATGGAGGAAATAGAGGTGCATGGGTAACATTTTTTTAATCAGAATATAACTTTATAATAAAAGTTTTATATAATAAAAGAATAAAAATTAAAATATCCAAAACAACAAATTTTATGTATTTTAACGTTACCCATCGTACCTGATTTACATATTTAAAACATTTTCATATTAAATATTTACATATTTGCATATCAAAGGGATACACAGAAAGTATCAACGTTTATTTTGTGACCAAAAACTCAGTGATTTGGTGATTATCAGATCATTTGCCAAAAGGTTAAAAAAAAACATTTAAACACAGTTTTTTAAGATAATATGCCAAAAAACTGTAAACACTGAATTAAAATAATTGGCAAATCAGGGGTCTGTAGCCATTATGAAATAATTATTTTTAATATCTCATGACAATATCTCCCTCTGACTGTTTGTGAACTAAACCTGCTGCTGCTTCTGAACTAAACCTGCTGCTGCCTCTGACTGTTTCTGAACTAACCCTGCTGCTGCCTCTGACTGTTTCTGAACTAACCCTGCTGCCTCTGACTGTTTCTGAACTAAACCTGCTGCTGCCTCTGACTGTTTCTGAACTAACCCTGCTGCTGCCTCTGACTGTTTCTAACTAAACGCGCCTGTTTGAACTAAATGCTGTTGCTTTTGACTGTTTCTGAACTAACCCTGCTGCTGCCTCTGACTGTTTCTGAACTAACCCTGCTGCCTCTGACTGTTTCTGAACTAACCCTGCTGCTGCCTCTGACTGTTTCTGAACTAACCCTGCTGCTGCCTCTGACTGTTTGTGAACTAAACCTGCTGCTGCCTCTGACTGTTTGTGAACTAAACCTGCTGCTGCCTCTGACTGTTTGTGAACTAAACCTGCTGCTGCCTCTGACTGTTTCTGAACTAACCCTGCTGCTGCCTCTGACTGTTTCTGAACTAACCCTGCTGCTGCCTCTGACTGTTTCTGAACTAAACCTGCTGTTGCTTTTGACTGTTTGTGAACTAAACCTGCTGCTGCCTCTGACTGTTTGTGAACTAAACCTGCTGTTGCTTTTGACTGTTTGTGAACTAAACCTGCTGCTGCCTCTGACTGTTTGTGAACTAACCCTGCTGCTGCTTCTGACTGTTTCTGAACTAAACCTGCTGCTGCTTTTGACTGTTTGTGAACTAAACCTGCTGCTGCCTCTGACTGTTTCTGAACTAAACCTGCTGCTGCCTCTGACTGTTTCTGAACTAACCCTGCTGCTGCCTCTGACTGTTTCTGAACTAAACCTGCTGCTGCCTCTGACTGTTTCTGAACTAAACCTGCTGTTGCTTTTGACTGTTTGTGAACTAAACCTGCTGCTGCTTTTGACTGTTTGTGAACTAAACCTGCTGCTGCCTCTGACTGTTTCTGAACTAAACCTGCTGCTGCCTCTGACTGTTTCTGAACTAAACCTGCTGCTGCCTCTGACTGTTTCTGAACTAACCCTGCTGCTGCCTCTGACTGTTTCTGAACTAACCCTGCTGCTGCCTCTGACTGTTTCTGAACTAAACCTGCTGCTGCCTCTGACTGTTTCTGAACTAAACCTGCTGCTGCCTCTGACTGTTTCTGAACTAACCCTGCTGCTGCCTCTGACTGTTTCTGAACTAACCCTGCTGCTGCCTCTGACTGTTTCTGAACTAAACCTGCTGCTGCCTCTGACTGTTTCTGAACTAAACCTGCTGTTGCTTTTGACTGTTTGTGAACTAAACCTGCTGCTGCTTTTGACTGTTTGTGAACTAAACCTGCTGCTGCCTCTGACTGTTTCTGAACTAAACCTGCTGCTGCTTTTGACTGTTTCTGAACTAAACCTGCTGCTGCCTCTGACTGTTTCTGAACTAAACCTGCTGCTGCCTCTGACTGTTTCTGAACTAAACCTGTTGACTGTTTTGAACTAACCTGCTGCTGCCTCTGACTGTTTCTGAACTAACCCTGCTGCTGCCTCTGACTGTTTCTGAACTAAACCTGCTGCTGCTTTTGACTGTTTCTGAACTAAACCTGCTGCTGCCTCTGACTGTTTCTGAACTAAACCTGCTGCTGCCTCTGACTGTTTCTGAACTAAACCTGCTGCTGCCTCTGACTGTTTCTGAACTAACCCTGCTGCTGCCTCTGACTGTTTCTGAACTAAACCTGCTGCTGCTTTTGACTGTTTCTGAACTAAACCTGCTGCTGCCTCTGACTGTTTCTGAACTAAACCTGCTGCTGCTTTTGACTGTTTCTGAACTAACCCTGCTGCTGCCTCTGACTGTTTCTGAACTAACCCTGCTGCTGCCTCTGACTGTTTCTGAACTAAACCTGCTGTTGCTTTTGACTGTTTGTGAACTAAACCTGCTGCTGCCTCTGACTGTTTGTGAACTAAACCTGCTGTTGCTTTTGACTGTTTGTGAACTAAACCTGCTGCTGCCTCTGACTGTTTGTGAACTAACCCTGCTGCTGCTTCTGACTGTTTCTGAACTAACCCTGCTGCTGCTTTTGACTGTTTGTGAACTAAACCTGCTGCTGCCTCTGACTGTTTGTGAACTAAACCTGCTGCTCCCTCTGACTGTTTGTGAACTAACCCTGCTGCTGCCTCTGACTGTTTCTGAACTAAACCTGCTGCTGCCTCTGACTGTTTCTGAACTAAACCTGCTGCTGCCTCTGACTGTTTCTGAACTAAACCTGCTGCTGCCTCTGACTGTTTCTGAACTAAACCTGCTGCTGCCTCTGACTGTTTCTGAACTAAACCTGCTGCTGCCTCTGACTGTTTCTGAACTAAACCTGCTGCTGCCTCTGACTGTTTCTGAACTAAACCTGCTGCTGCCTCTGACTGTTTGTGAACTAAACCTGCTGCTGCCTCTGACTGTTTGTGAACTAAACCTGCTGCTGCCTCTGACTGTTTCTGAACTAAACCTGCTGCTGCCTCTGACTGTTTCTGAACTAAACCTGCTGCTGCCTCTGACTGTTTCTGAACTAAACCTGCTGCTGCTTTTCTCCCCTGACTGTTTCTGAACTAAACCTGCTGCTGCCTCTGACTGTTTCTGAACTAAACCTGCTGCTGCCTCTGACTGTTTCTGAACTAAACCTGCTGCTGCCTCTGACTGTTTCTGAACTAAACCTGCTGCTGCCTCTGACTGTTTCTGAACTAAACCTGCTGCTGCCTCTGACTGTTTCTGAACTAAACCTGCTGCTGCCTCTGACTGTTTCTGAACTAAACCTGCTGCTGCCTCTGACTGTTTCTGAACTAAACCTGCTGCTCCCTCTGACTGTTTCTGAACTAAACCTGCTGCTGCCTCTGACTGTTTGTGAACTAAACCTGCTGTTGCTTTTGACTGTTTGTGAACTAACCCTGCTGCTGCCTCTGACTGTTTCTGAACTAAACCTGCTGTTGCTTTTGACTGTTTCTGAACTAAACCTGCTGCTGCCTCTGACTGTTTCTGAACTAAACCTGCTGTTGCTTTTGACTGTTTCTGAACTAAACCTGCTGCTGGATGTCTGCATCTATCTCTGCCTGTAATGTCACCACTTAGTGTTCAGAACACTGTATACACTCACATTAGTATTAAGTTTTTAGTATTAGTATTAGGGGTTTAATGTAGTCTAATGTTAATGGACACAGCACACATGTTCTTTGGTGTTCAATTGTGTTTACTTTTTTCAAACACTAAAGTCAGAACACACATGCTTATGATAAATGCCTTGAAATAGCACCAGAATTAAGTTCTAAATAAAACCTAATGCCTTCCTTAAACAAACAAGAGACTTATGCCGAAAATAACCTTAAACCTTACCACAAAAGTCTTTAAGAGCATTTACACATTATTAATTCTACACAAATCAAACCTTCTCTGACAATTAAAACAAACCTATATTCACAGACGTCACTACATAACTGGTATAACTAACTCTTCTGAAGTGCCGAAATTTGGCTTTGAGGGGCGTGTTTTCATCTGCCCTTCCGGAGCAAATGCGAGGCCCCGCAGACTGGGTGCTCCCCGGATTTTCTTATCCAGCGATACGATGTTTGCTGATACGATTTATTCGGGAGCATATCGATCGATTTTTTTATATACTTGGATATTTTATGCCTAGTTACACAGCCCGTTTTTATCCTCACAAAAGCAACAAAAATAATAACGTGATTTAAAATACACTTTAGTTGATATAAAAAATAATAATACTGGGCACATGATTTGAGGTGACAGTGACTGTATTTCTTCAGTTCCATGTTTTCTTTTTAAATGCACTGACACGTTCGTCGTATTTCCAGAGTGTTTATAAATGACACGGATCATCTGTCTGAAATATTCCCGCGCAGGCGGACAGTACAGCGAGCCAATGAAAAGACGCGCTGTGGCGGAAATGCGTAGCGGACGTCACGTTACGTGAGATGTGGACGGTGTCAAAATAAAAGTACCTACATTATACGCACCTGTATAAACGCGTAGCTACTATATAAAAGTATTGATATTGTATGTATGGCATCGTATCGTTAGACATTTGATCAATGCATCGATCCATATAGATGTACTGTTGCACCCCTTTAACAATATCGATGTATTTTTACACTTTACTTCTGGGTCCTGTCGGTCAACACAATGAGCCTTTTGAAGAGCTGATGCTACAATGTTGCGCATGCGTGCGATTGCTCTGTATCTGGTGGTATAATCACACAATGATAAAAGTATTCTCATGTGGCTGTAACAGCACACTCCGATCCTGTGTGATTAGCATATTCACATACCCTGGTGTTTACATGGTCCTCCTAGGTATTACCATGATACCATGTAAAATCATGTCAGCTGTAACATTGTACTCTCAGTATGGCTTTGTTAGAGTGGCAAACTCAGATGCCATTTGTTAACAGAACTTAACTACATTATTTAATATAAACTAACAATGAACAACACTTCTTCAACATTTATTATCTAAATATCTTAACATAAATCGTAATATCTAATGTTTATTTCAACATTCACTAATATATATTTAATTTAAAAGTATATGTTGACATTTTGTAGTTAATGCACAATAAACTAACATTATGAGTAAAAACACAAAGTAAGTAAATCACAAAGATTAGAGATTAAATGTTGTAAAAATGTTTTTATTGTTAGTTTATTTTAACTAATTAACTACTGTGACTACTGTGAATAAATGGGACATTATTGGAAGGCCTTACACCGATAAGAACATTTAGATACATTCATACCTGACAACAGAAAGTGTTTGAAAGTTAAATAAACGTATGAGGCAATTCTTGCGAAAAAATACATTATGAATATTTCAATAAAGCAGCCTTTTTTAAAATATCCATTTTAATACTAAAATACTTGATATGTTTTGTAGAAGTGGTCGTTATAAAAAACCCACGTTACCAGCGAATAAGCAGAAAATGAGCGAGTGCCTCAAACCGTCCGGTTCGTCTGTGAGTCCATAATGTCCCAGAAGAAAAATGTTCAGCTTTCTCTCTGTTGTCAAAACTTACGGCACGTTTAAATGAAGCAGATCTTTTATACGTCTGTCACTTCTCCTGTTTTCTCTCTCACTTCTTCCTTTCGCTATTTTCTCTCCGCCAGGAACATCGCCCAGATGAGTGTGCGGGAGTCTGGATGAAAAGATCCAGCGCCTCCGGTCCACTGGATCCACTCACCCCCGCCGTCACGACCGGTCAGACACGCGTCCGGTTACCGGAGAACAACTAATACATATCTAATATAAAGGCACACACACACACACACACACACACACACACACACACACACACACACCCTGTTCTATTTGATCAGTAAATATATAATGATATATACTGGTCAGATGTTGACTGTAGATTTACAGTCACTTTTAATAAAAGCAACTTAGTAAAGAAGGTTGTCAAATAATGGACATACACGTGTTTTTCATCGATTTTATGTTACAATGCATATATGAGAGAAACGGTCCTCTGGTAAATACATTTATAAATTTAGATTACAAATTGTACAGATTACAATTGGACACGCAGTTAGATATTCAATTCATATTGAGTATTGTGTTAGCAGGGCAGGGTTATGGTTCGAGTCTCGGGGACACACATGCTCATTAGATGTATATGTTGAATGCACTGTAATCACTTCAAGCAACTGCCAGATGCATGAAGGTAAATAGATGCAGGACGTGTCATGTCAGCGATCTGTTCAGAGAACAGATCTGATGTGATCTGTTCAGAGATTTCCTTACAGAGTGGTGTTCAGAGTTAAGGTACAAGGCAAATCCATAAATCACTGTCTCTGAAGGCATTTAGCTTGTTCTTTTGTGCTACTGTTAACTCTCTCAGATGGTTTCAGAATTATAAAGTGTTATATATATATATTATACAGTATTATATAGGCTTTGGTATATGCTTATTTTTTGCAGAACGGTGGTTGTATGTTTTCAGGGGCGGCACTTGAGGGGGGCTAGCAGGTGCTTTAGCATCCACACAGCAACCCAAAATAAACAAATTGTTTATGAAAACAATTCTATAACAGGGTGTGACTTAATAATTTAAAACTACAAATTCAATTAAATCATTTTACTTGATACTGATGTCTCGTTTCTAGTGAAAATGTGACTGTAACGCTGTTAGAAACACTTGTGAATCGCTGTTAATAATGGCGCATATAAAGATGGCGTCATTAACTTGCAGAACACCCGTCGATTTCTTTGACTCTTCCTGTGACCTGATCTGTCTCCTGTGAGAGATCTTTCTCCTGTCATTAATGCATTTCCTGTCAACCATCCTACATCAATTCAGTTTATACTGCTGCTTTTCACAATCCTGCATTGGTGCAAAGCTGCTGTACAAATGATAAATAATAAAAGATGGCACAGAAAAAGCAAATGACATACATACATACATACATACATACATACAAACATCTCTCTGGACTGGAGCAGAATAAACTTCCATTTAAACTATTACTGTAACCTAATGACAAAAGCCCACAGTGTACTCTTTAATTATCAAAGCTTGTTATGTATTTCATTGTTGTATATTTATATAAAATTACAGTGTATATGTTTATTGATTCTAAACTATATCAGTTAATTGATCCCCAGCAGTACCTTCATAATACCATGTATTTGGTATTGTAATACCATGTAATACTTGAATCTCAAAAGACACAATCATAACAACACAACAGTCTTGGTCCACAAATCAATGTGATACTTTATTCATAAATCTAAGATCATAGACACTATATAAATACTTTAATATAATCTACATCCTTCAGTTATTTTAATACAACAACAAAAATTACAATACTTATAAAAAAGCAAAAAGATTATATTAAATGGTCTGTACAAAAATAAATAATGTTAGGATATTCTGTACAACAAAGAAATACCTCATTACAAAGATACCTTCTTGGAAGGCGGAAGAGGATTACTTATGAAGTAGCAGTAGGAGACAACACACACACACACATTCTTCCCCAGTATTGAACTCATGGTCTCCCTTCCCCTTAAACATATCACCTCTCTTGATCAGATATGACTTGACACAAAATGGTGAAACTACATATCTATGAAACTAAACAAAGCTCATGTGCATTGTGAATGTTATTTATATGTGAAAATGCATCATTCCTGTTGTTGTGTTAGCTGAGGTGATATATAATTATGGCAAGAAGAAACGTTTGCCAGCGTTTACAATTATTGGATGAGACCCACTAGAGAGCGATTTTAACACTCTGAATAATAAATTCAAGAACTGATCTCAAACAGTTCCAGTAGGTGATTATCTGTACTAAACCTCTTCCAGTCTAATATATTTGCTTGCAACAAATGAAACCCACTTGTCCAGTCCAGCTCAAACAAATGGTGTAGCTTTTCTTACATTCTTTCATTCCTCATACACACTCATGCACACTCAAAATCTAACATGCATGCCATTAGCATCCAAAGCAGCAGAGGGGTTTGTATTCTCATAGTCCATCACAGGTGATATGACAGGTACACAGTGTACCAACTTTATGCCCTGTACCCATTGATGGATGGGTGGGATTTGAAACACTGAAAAAAGTTTGGTTGCAGTCTCTGTCATAAAGAGTCATTTCAAATTCCAAAACCTGTGTTGTTCTGCACCAGATGCAACTTGCAGGATAACAGCCATGTTTTAGTTTTAACAGGGAGTCAGGTTGCACAAGTCCAGGAGAGGTCGCGGCCGGTCTTTTGAATTACAGCTCTCATGAGGCAGTGTGTGGCCATCATGTCCTATGCAGCGAAGTGGACGCTTGCGAAAGCCTCTGCCGCATATTTTGGAACAAGTAGACCACTCACCCAGCAGCCAGGATGGGCAAGACTGCAGAGCACAAGGCTGTGAGCATACAGGGCGCAGCTCTTCCGGACAGTCTTTTGATTGGCGGCCATAAGCATCAAGGCAGAGGATGTCCCGCTTCTGTAGGCCACCACCACAGGTCTGTGAACAGGGTCCCCACTCAAGCAGGGTCCATTCTGCACCCCCTGCTTCACTGATAGCATTAATAGATGGCCGGTTGGGAACCGAGGCAGGACGGGGAGCAAAGTAGCTGTATTTTACTCGAGGTCGGGGGGAGATGCCAACTGACAACACTTGGATAGTTAGAGGCTCGGGTAACGGAGCAAAGCTTCGCAGGCGCTCCAGGGTGGCAGAGGAACCACTGTATCTCAGCAGTGCGCCTCGCAAAGAGATATCCATCTCTAAAGTGTTAAGCTTATAGTCGCCATTCAGCAAGTACGTGCCATCTTGTCTACGCGCTGCCAGGTAGCTGTTGTCATGGCGACGACCTCCAAGAGAGCGCTGCTTTACATCTAGGTGTGTAGCTCCAGCTGGAATTGTTACTACATCCTGATAACCTGGTCTGAAGTGCAACAACAAGGAGCAAAGGTCAATATTACGTGCAATTTCATTGTACTTTTGAAACTCAAACAAGTTATAAAATCTTTTGATTAAATTGTAGGCTTACTTGGCATGTTCCATTGATCCAGATACTTTCTTGCAAGTAGATCCATCTCCTCCACAGATACCACACTTGTCAAAGCGTTTGTTGGAGCCAATGACCCGGTCACAACCAGCCCTCACACACTGGCCTTGGACGCACACTGAGGTGGAGTCTGGGGTACAGGGAGTTCCATCAGCCACCTGAAGGCAATAAAGAGAACTAAATTAAACATCATTGGCTCACACACTTGTGTCCGAACTAGTGTTAGATTTTACAACTCATGATGTGGTCAGTCTAGTTGAGACACTAACCTTGGGTTTTAGAATAAAAAAATAGCCTGTTCCCTTTGCTCGGCACACCAACTTGCAGCGGTCTTTGGGAGACACTCCTGCATACTTGGGCACCCACTCGACACCTTCTCCAGAACCAAATGACACCTGAGAGATGTCATTGTGGGCCAAACACTGTTCCTCACGGAATGTCAAACCTGCACAAAGTTAAACAGTTGAATGTCAAACAGCTAACATGTCACTCTTTCACTGCTTATGACAGGATTATCCTGTACCATTGCCGTCAGGGCATGACTCTGTGTTGCAGGAGCGGTACTGAATTCTTTTTCCCTCACAGTATTTGCCTCCATTTCTGGGGAGAGGACTGTCACAGTCCCTGAATGAGTATTGCACACCTCCTCCACAGGTACGTGAGCACTCTCCCCAAGGACCCCAGGATCCCCATCCACCATTGACTGGAGTCTTAAAGGTAACAAAACAAAAATGTTGCAAGTTGAAAGGACACAACTAGAGGCAAGTCAATGTGTAGCACATTATGTGCAACAAACAGTTCTCACCTGATACTTGGCTGCCTCATTCTTGCTCAAACACTGGCCTGCCATACAGTAGCTGTCTGACCCACAAGGTGTGCCATCAGCCCACGGGAAGTTCTTGGTTTGGCAGACCAGTAAACCATTTGCAGTTGTGATGGTGCACCAAAGGGCAGCACAGGTGGTGCTTAGGTCGGGACAGTGCTGTGACTCCTCTCCAAATGTGAGGTGGCACTGTCTGTCAGCATCGTAAACGGTACCTGGCAGAGCTTGGGGTAACTGCTGTGGCCTCTGGGGTTTGTCCAGTAAACACTGACCGTGACCATTATCCAGGAAGGACGTGACCATCAGAGCACTGCAAGGAGACCAGGGCTGAAGCTGGTTCAGATGTGACAAGGTTGAGGCCATCATGTGGGCACTCCAGTTGTCACCATTAACACTTGCACATTGCTTGGCATCATCATGGGGCATGTTAAACACGTGACCTTAAAATGGAGCAAAACCACTGTCTTTAGTTCAATGTGGTGTGTTTACACATGGATACAGGGATATGCCTTACCAAGCTCATGTGCTACTGTGAAGGCTGCCTGCAGGCCATCATCTTCAATAATGGAGCAGCTTCGATCGGGATCACACACAGTGCCGACATCTGCCATACCCAGAGTGTCACAGGAGTGAGCTCCACAGAGATCCTGAAAGGAACAGGGTTGACCATTTTAAGCCACAATTCTGAATTCATGAACATAATGAGTGACCTGATAAAAGAAAGTGTTTCATTTAATAAAATCTCACCTGTCTGGTAAACAGTACAGCTGTGTCGTAGTGCTCTGGGTGGCGGTCACTAGATGGGTTGTGCTGTTTCTGCCACTGACAGAAGTTTCTAAGCGTGAGTGCAGCATTGGGAGACACATGGGGACCATGTTCTTCTTCATACACGACCAGCAACTTCACAACAGCCAGAGTGATGGAATTATGGATTGTAGGGTGACGGTACAATCGAGATGCCACCGCCATGATTGTCAGCAGATAGGGTTTGAGTCCAGCACCATGAAACTCTGCCATTGACTGATCTGCCACAATCATGATCTCTAGATAGCGAGGAGTGGACACAAAACGACGGGATCTGTGTTGCACTAGGGGACGGAAAAATTAATCCAGTGGTCAGAAAATAATTCTTAAACTGAAATCTAAATATACCATTCTTACTAAAATGAAACAGGATTGTGGATTAAAGTATCATAGTCCATTTAAAAAAACATGAACTTAAACAGGAAGATGGGAAGGGACATACCAAAGTTTTTGAGTTTTCTTCTGTTTATTGTCAGGTAAAATTATTCCTCTTGAGACCATTTTATTAGGAATTTTTTTTACACACTCTTGAATGCAAGATGTCATAAATATAACGTGTATATATATATATGTGTGTATATATATATATATATATACGTATACGTAGTATACATTTTTTCCTTAACTTTTAGGAACAGACAAGCGCAAATATCATCACAATGGTAATCAACATTAACTACTATCAGAAAAGTCTAATTAAATAGTGAAGCAAGACGGCATGCGTTGTCATAATTAACAAACGAGAGATCGGTGCGTTTTAAAGGAATAGAAATATATGGTGAAGGGATATCAGTTTAGTGCTCAGCTTGAGTATTTCTCCATTTGAATAAGCTTCTTTCTGCTCCGCCCTGTTAATAACTTCTCCAAACTTGCGCACTTTCAAGGGGAACATTGGCGGAAACACGAGCTGTCTGCCACCCTTCAGCGGTGATCTGCGCAACATGCGGCACCAGGAGCGGAACCTCCACGTCCCTCTATCGCCTCCCACTCCCCAACCTCAAGCCCTCCTCCAGCTACATCTCCTGCGTATGAGGTGAGCTGTTAACCCTCGCCTCGCCTGGGACAAACGCTCGTCCACTTTGAGGAGGAAAACAGGCTGTTTACATATTGTCAGAAATCACATCTTTCACATTAGCGCTCGACACATAATTGTAGCAAATCTTGCACTAAATTCCGCCGTTTGGTGTCTTATGCGTCAGGACAGACTCTGTAACCCGGTTCATTCGCGGTCACCGAGTTTATTGGGGTTACCGGAGACCTTCGTGAAATATTAGCGGGGAATTGATATTAATGTGTATCTGTAATTCTGTATCTGCATTTACAATCTGCACAAAGTAACTTCACTCACAAGTGCACGACATATGAATAAAGAGAATAAGAAAGTTTTACTTTGTAAAGGTGTTTACCTTTCGATCTCACGGGGACGGGCTGCATGGATCCTGCTGCATCTGATCTGACGGCATCGGGGACGCGCTCCTCCTCTTCGCTCACTCCGCACTTGGAGCTCTTCTCCTCCGTCGGTGAGACTCGTTTTCTTCTACGAATGATATGGACGTCTCTGTTTGTAGACTGCATCTCTCCACTGGCGTTTCTGGGTTGAATGAAGTACTCTTCACCCCCGACATAAAAGCCGCCCCTCAATCCATCGCACACATTGATGGCCGCGGCAGAATGTTCTTCACCGTTCACGGTTCCTGAGAAAAAGCACCGCGCCTCCCCCGCGCTGTCAGAGTCCTCGGACCCCGGTTTCCCGACCATCTGGAACACAAACCCCGGCGCTAAAAAGGTTTGATCCGGTTTCAACACCAAGACCATTTGATCTCCAAAGACGTCCAGCCGATAGACGCGCTTCTCCGATTCTCTCGTCCGTGTCTCTTCTGTATGCGCCTGTTCGGTTTCGTACGAGTCCATCCGGACCGGTACCGCCGTTCTTTCCTCCCATGAGCTCTGCGCCGCGTTAACGCACAGCGCGGCAATGAAACCCAGTACAACACGCAAGAAAGACATTGTAATCCCGTGGGGTCCAGAAAAGACGAGACTCAAATGAAAAATGCTTGCAAAAATGAGTTCTTTCAAGAGTCTGAAGCTGGTAAACGAAATATCACAGAAACAAATCAGAATTGGAATTGGACCAATCCAGGGCTGATGACCATATGAGATGGCCTTAATGGAAATAAATAAAAAATGTTGGACTAAATGGACTAAGACTCACAGGATCTTTTATCAGTTTTAAAGTTAAATAGCAACTCCGCTGCCTCTGGTAGTCTGAACTCTCGTTCTCTCAGAGTCGAGCATCGGCCGGCTCTCTATATACACACCCGAGCAGGACCACCCCTTTCCTGAAGCCCCTTTGATCTGCTGCTGCCAAATCTAGTGCGCAACAGAGAGCTGGAACACAGCCACGATAATCACTCATGAGAGCACAACATTAAAACATACACAATTAATAGTAATACACACTTAATACAACACTTACAGAGCTTTAAACTCTGGACTCATGTCTATACTTCTCTAACTCACACACTTCATTCATACTCGAGCACTGAACATCACACACTCACACGAGTGGGTGAGCAGCGATGACAAGCGGCAGACTGAAGCTTCGGCTGCGGGACAGACGCACAGGCGGATCGGGTCGAGCCGAACCGAACCGGGGGCTTGAGTGTGGACCGGTCTCAGAACTAGCGATTCACAGTGGCTCAGAAAGCGGTTCGTTTCGGACGCGTTAACTGGTGAGAAAATTAATGAGACCTTCAAAAGAAAAGTACATACCGTCCGAACCGAGTAAAACGGAACATTATAAGCGCCACATTGAGTTTTTACTCTATCATTACATAATCAAAGTTTCTTTTCATGGTTCTGATACTACAAAGCACAGATTTGATGTTCAGTATTTTTCATAACACATTACATGTTAAATTATGAATATATCAATCGAGTTCATAAATGCACGAACATTTAAGTTTATATTTATTAAATAAATTGTATTAAATTAACAGAGTTGACAGTCCACCTTAACTGCTAAAAATCATCAGTTGCAGTAACACATACATCCGGAAGATGGCAGCAGAAACCAGCGATTTATTGACGCTGTTTCTCTGTCTGACAGATAAGGACATCATCAGGATTTTATATAAAATGCAAATCATTCAGTTAATTAGTGTATAATTAAATACATTTAAAAGGAGGTATGAGGGATCATTCATATTTTTATGGACCTGAAATGTGGAATCTTTTAAAAATACCTAAATTGCACAAAGCACATTCATATGATCTCATTAAAACTGCACATATAAAAAACAGACAAGCCTAAATAGTTTAAATCGTATTAGATGAACATGCCACGATGCTGAAAACTAAATTTGGAAATTATTCCTGAAAGTGGTTTGATTAATTCAGTTAAACCAATAAACACATTAAGTTAAATTACCAGTTTGCTTCACGAGTTGAGTTATTTGAATGAAAAAAAGACTCGAGTGTTCAGTTTTCTGGGGGTGTATTTGGCCCTTTCCTAATTTAGCAGCAAATGGGGTGAAAACATCATGAGGTTTTCATCTCTGTTCTCTCAGCGTCATGTGTGCAGATAAAGCCACATCTGATTCTGTGCTTCAGACCTACACAAGATACACAAGATCTGAGTAACAGAATGCTCCTATATGTCAATTTCATGTTTTCCCAGCGTGTTAATTACTCTAAACCTTTCTTCTTTAAATATATATTTTTATTCAATCCTTAAAATGAATTAACTATTTTTTTATCAGAATAACCATGACATTTTGACAATAAACCCAAACTGATAAGACTACACTAGACAGATTTACTTCAGGTTAAAACTTTAGGTTCCTATTGTGACAACATGCCCCACTACAAAGGGACATACATTTAATGAACTGCGTATTTAGGAAGCAGCTGTGGACTTTTATTGTTCATTCAGATCCCTAAGATGAAAAATCTACAGTTTGCATCATGTTTAACAGAAGTTGTGCTTCTGATGCTCTATAGATGTCATTTGTGATCCTCCACAGTAAAATCAACTGAAATGGCTCATTTGATTTGGTCCACACAAGAAACACACGAAACAACAGCAAAATTAACAATTGGCAATAAATAAATCAATAAAACATAAACTTTTAAATAGAGATTTTTATGTACAAATATATTGAGGAAGATGGTTAAAAAACGAATTTGTTTTTTGAACAAATGAACTTTTCTGCTCAAATTCCCAGTTAAATATTAATTATGAGACAAAATACCAAAATAATAAATAAATTTATGTTTTTTCTTGTTTTTCACATGCCAGTACACAATAAATTATAAAGTCAGTGCTGTGCGTGTTCAGTAACACGGCAGTGATGTTGAGACAATCACGTATCAAATCTTAAAGTTCATACCTGAACATCAGTTCCAGAAACACTAAATTAATCATTCAGTAAATTACTGCACCTGTGCTGAAATGAATCCACCATAAAGGTGCAGAAAGTGATTTCATGAAATATCATGGAACAGGTCTGGAAACAGGTGTGGAATGATTCCTAATGCCATTGGCTGGAAACTGAGTGATTCTGAGTGTTGATTGGCTGGCGTCATTGTGAGTGTTCAGTGCCAATGTCGCTCCCAAATTCCTCGACTTTGTCATGAAGAAAATGATGTACAGTCACTGCGTCTTCACATTTACACAGCTAAAAACCCTATTTAGTTTTTTCATAGTAAATGAAGGGAAGCAACTAAAAACTGAGACAAACTTACAGTCAAGTACTGAGATGGTATTAGATGTTGATATTATTGGTCTGAAATTCATGCACCTGGTACTACAATAGCACATGGCCAAAATACCATGGTTAGGGTTAGGGTTAGGTGTAGTGAAGTGCAGGGGAACATACAAACACACACACAATCAACGTTTTCAACATCAGGTGTCTAAATAACTCCAGAAGTATGACACAATCCTGAAAGTGAAAACAGGATTAAACATTCATTGTCATTTAATTTGATGAATTAATCAGATTTCTGGACGTCTACCTCTAAACGGTCAGTGTTTGCTCTTTCTGCAGTTATTTCAGTATGGAATGACCTTTAATCCAGAGATTCCCAGCGACAGAGCGACCAGAAGTCAATCATTCCATAAGCTGCAGTCAGCACTGAGATTAGTTCACCTCAATGCAAATGAGAAAAGACAACGGCCAATAAATAAAGCCTGAAGATCTTGTGACCTGATATATTTACTGCTGTCGAACAAGAATGCCTACCAGCACAAAGACTAGCAGTTATGAACCGGCTAATGTGAGAATGTACTGAGGTAACGCTGTAAAATGGGCAGTGCTGAGGGGCATGTCTGTGCAGTATCGTTAAAGGGGCGAAGCTACATTTAGTGATCAATTTGTGGGTCACTTTTGCACATTTTGGCAAGATTCGGAGCTCTATGTCAAAATACAACACAATTGTGAACACTAGTGGGATTCCACAGTAATTGTTTAGAACAGCGTTTATACAAACACTACTGTCAGTAGAAGTGGTTCAGTTCTGTGCAGTTCAGCATAGTTCAGTTACGTGGTTCTATGCAGCCTGGGTCTCTGCCGGACACTTGACATGGTCGAACAGGAAATACATCCCTCTTTAGTTTATTTCCTGGATGGTTCCTCAGCACTTTTTAATCAGGCAGTGTTTGAACGCTGTTGGCCTGGTGCTGAGTGGGCAACTCTTGGCCAGCTTGTCCTGTGAGTCTTTGCACTGCACTGTGCGACTTTGCCAACCTGTGTCGCAAGTTCTTGAGCACATCATCCACGTGCCCGTCACCCAGCGGGGTCCCGCAGTCATTGTGGACATAGGAACCTCTGTGGTAAATGTCCAGATCTCTGGCGACGACAGTGCCGCAGCTGTGGCTGAAGATGTGACGGATGTCGGAGGGGGAAGCGGCGTTTTGCGGGGCATGAAGAAACTATAACGAATGTCCAGTGGCTTCTTTGCATCTGTGGCGAGAATCTGCACCAACAGGCTCTCTTGTAGGGACCCGGGGCCCATGCTGTGAAGGGCCTCGTCCCTCTGGCTCCACCCACTGTAGTTGAGGACAGAACCATTGAGGGGGATGATCGTCTCCGATGTGGAGATCATGAACTTGCCATTCAGAAGGTATTCTCCGCTGGGCCGACGCAGAGCGAGGTAAGCTGTGTAACGTGTCTGGCCTTTAGGTTTGTACTGTCGTACTTTGAGGTGCGTGGAGCCCTCGGGGACCTTCACAACATCCGTGTAACCCTTACTGGAGCAGAACACACCATATATATATATCACGTGTCATAACATGCTCAAACATAAAGCATTGTGCTCACTTATAACATTTAACAAACCTATATGACAAACTCCTGGGTCAAAAATGTTTCCTGGAGCAACATTCTAATCCAGTGATCATTGCTCTCCGCTTTGAGGGATGTGATTGGTTCCCAGATTTAAATTGCTCAGAGGTTGCTATTAAATAAATCTGTCTCAATTGTTTCTCCTAAAATTTCTTACATATTCCTGACATATAGCTAATGTGTAGCTCAAATCATCTGGTCTTAGCAGAACTTCATGAGAAATGTTTGAGTTTATTGACATACTTTATTGACAGACATTGAGACCTGTTCTGAAATACCATATGTTCTGGGTATTTTATAATTTTTCTTATTTCTTCCTTTTTGTTTTTTTTCTAATTTATACACAGTTTATTTTCTCTTATGTCTAAACTGTTCTAAAATGTATTTTCTGTAAAGCTGGATTTTTTGAAAAAAAAAATGGGATGTCAGGAACAACAGAGAATGCTGACTGCTGATCATATCTGTAAATCACTTGAACTGTTCGGTCTGTCTGTTATTTCCTTTACAGAGAGAACGGTTTTCTAACCTCCTCTTGGTGAAATTTCCAGCCACTTTGATGCAGCTGGTGCCGTCTCCTCCACAGATGCCACACTTGTCATACTGAAGTTTAGACCCAATGATTCCATCACAGCCTGTGCGCACACACTTTCCTTTCACACACACAGAGCTGCTGTACGGTCGACATTCGGTTCCATCAATCACCTGCACAATCATAACACAAAATGAAAGGAAATGTGTTTGGTGTTAATCTTTACACAAGAACTCTCCTTCATAAATAAGTCAAAGTAACTTCACACCTGGTCAAGGAGAAACCCAGAACATCAGACTCACCCTCTGGGAGAACACAACGTAATATCCCGTGCCTTTGGCCCGGCAGGTCAACTTGCACATGTCTTTGGGCAGAATTCCGGCAAACTTTGGTATCCATTCCACAAAAGTCTTTACTCCTTTGAGGTCAGTTTGAGGGCCATTACGAACGGCACATTGTTCCTGCCTAAAACTCTTATCTAACACAGACATGATACAAGTGCAATTGCCATTAAATAGGTCAAAAATATATGAAACCCTGTGCTGCATCTATGATGCCCCACTATGCTGTATAGGGTAGTGCTGTAATTGTGCTTGCTATGATGGTGATTTTACTGTGCTGTGATTGTGCTGTGATTGTGCTGTGATCGTGCTGTGATTGTGCATATGATGAAACACAGAACACTCACTCATTGATGGACATGGGCTGACGTTACAGGACCTGTAGATGGCTCTCTTTCCTGTGCAGTAGCGGCCGTTGTTTCGTGGTGGGGGGTTATTGCAGAGACGGTGTGCAAACTGGACGCCGCCACCACAGGTACGAGAACACGAACCCCACGGACCCCAAGAGCTCCAGCTGCCGTGGTTAGAGGTCTGCAACACAGAAAATCAGACAGAGTAAGAGAGATAAAGACGACAGGAAGTGAAGCATCAGGTGAAAGTTTACATCTCAGTCATGTTCATCTTATAACTGTCTGAAGCAGCCGTGACTGCAGTGAGTGACAGCACATGTTTGGAATAGCATGTTATCACACTAGTAGATCTTCAGTATATGGTATGAATGCAGTGCATAGCACAGCAATGAGCTACCAAATTTGCAATAAACAACACAGCACACGGTATGATGATCAAACAGACATAATATCACCCACAGCAGTCATGCGTTTAGTAGTCTGGGTTTATCTGACTATAGAATGTCAAGTTAACTGCACTGCATCATGGGATACAGAATAACAGAATAGGATTTGTTGTATTCTGCACATTTTGTAATATGTCATCCTGAAACAGTGCATACAGTAATTTTGCACACAGCATACATACTGCAAAAACAGAAATAGCACGTAGTATGCTATATAGTAGTATGCTATATAGTAGTATGCTATTTCAAACACTGCCTTGATTTCTTGGGACATCTACAGTAAAATTGTACTGGTGCAAAACCTTCCCCTCAGAACTGCATATTGAACATCAAGCCTGCTCTGATTGGCTGTGATTTAATTGTGCCATGCAGCATTTGCGGTAATTTAAAGCAGCTGCTGAAGGAGAGGGCCTGAAAAAATAAGAAGACTCCTTTTTCCTAAACAAGTAATTACTTGCTGAAAGATTACAAAGACAATTTTTTACTTTGAAGTAGCTTGTCTCTATATTTCATCCACAATAACACCAGTAACACATATTAATATACAACACATAATCAAATATGACTTCACATCTCATAACTTTGTAACTTCTGTTCTTACATGTCATCACAAAAACTCATCCAAAAACCTTCTAATGGTTTAATGATTTTGAAATGCCATGAGTGGAAGGAATAGACAGTGAGGCTGTAGAGCGGAGTGGAAAACACATTTACTGAGCTGAAATAAAAAGTTCAACAAGTTTAAAAATGAGCCACAACAGCAGTGGTGCTGTCTTCCGAGTGTGTGAGATTCTGCACATTTTCAACAGAGGACACAGCGTTAGTGTGTGTGTGAGACAACAGAAGCACATTTCCTAATTCTATGTGACACACACATGCATGCATAAAGAAACATACGCACATAAGAAGGACATTCTTCTGAGACAAAAACGAGTCTCTTTGTAACTTAATGATTAGTGAGATGAGCATAACAAATAACCAACTTGCCGATCAAGGAGAGGATGGGAAATTCCTGCCTGTTAAGTATTTTTAAAACTAATGTGACTCATTCAGAGCAGGTCTGAGACAGATGAAGATCATTCTGTTCAAATGAGTTTATTTCTGAATAAAATGTGAGTAGTGCTTGCCATGGTAAAAGTCATATTTTGAATAGCCAGAATATTATTTCAATTATGTTAACATGTTTTAACGTGATGTCAGCATGTATTAGTGTGATGCTAGTCTCATTTAGCATGATATGAACATGTTTTAGCATTACTTAGCATGACGCTAGCATGTTTAACATGATGCTAACATGAATTAGTATAATTAGCATGATTTAGCACGTAAGCTAGAATGAATTAGCATGATTAGCATGGTTTATCATTGTGCTGACATGTTTTCATATGACAGATATATTGGAATATGGCTTATCCATGATGTTATGCAGTTAATATGCAGTTATGCAGTTCATAGGGTAAGGTGTGGGTAGGAAGTTGCCAGGGCAATGCCTAAAACCCACTCAGCGCAAGTCAAATAAGCTCACCCACATGAACATTAATGCTGAGATATGGCTTATTTCATTACAAGGTTGCTAGGGAACTGTAAATGGTTGCTAGGGTGTAGATAGAAAGTTAAATGACTGAATGTGTGTCTGAAACAAAAGAGCCAACTCCCATGTCTGTCTCTATGATATTCTGGTGCTGAGATACAGCTTCATTCATGTTGTTTGCTAGGGTGCTCTAAATGGTTACTAGGGCATGGCTATGAAGTTGTGACATCACCATTTGCTCCTGTTTGCTAAGCCGAGCCGATATGAGTCCACCCCCAAATTTCTACATTTTGATGCAAACAAACCAACTTAAGTACTGCATCAGACCAGCATGAATTTCCCACTTAATAATGATGGGTGTTGGACTAGTTAATAAGGCTGAAAGTTAGCTGGTAAATCTGGTCTGCCATTTACATTTATGGATTTAGCAGACATTTTAATCCAAAGCAATTTACAGTACATTTAAATAATACATTTTGTCAGTACATCGAACCCATGACCTTTGCGCTGCTAACGCAATGCTCTGCCTACCAACTGAGCTACAAGAACACCAGTTATCAACAAGTTGATAACATTTTGACAAATGACTACAAGGACAAACATGTTTTATTTGGAATGTGAAGTGTGATTTGTGCACAAAAAACAGGAGTTAGTATTAGGAAAGTTAATCAGAGGGAATTCTGAGTTCAAACTCTTACTGAGTAGTGTCTCTTGCGGGTTTTGTCCACACACTTCCCCTGCAGACAGATTCTTCCCTTGCCGCATGGCGTACCTTCAACTGCTGGGAGTTTCTTGGTCAGACAAACCATCTGTCCCTTCCTGATCACTGCACACCACAGGCGGGCGCACACGTCCATGCCCGGGCACACAGTGTATTCCGGTCCAAAGGCTAAATGACACTGCTGCACGGCGTCGTAACTCTGGCCGGGCAGCTCCTCTGGACCCAGCAGAGGCTGGCGTGGAGAGTCCAACAAACACTCAGCTACAACCACACACAGCACCAGAGCACAAGTTAATCTGATTTCCCTTCAGATTGGAGTTCCAGTGTGAACACTTTTAAAGACACAATCTAGATTATAATTATTGTCACACTGTATTGTAGCTGCAACTTAGACAACCATTAATCAACCAATTCCTGCATTATAAGCTATTGCTTGCGAGTTTGCCATATTTACGCAATATATGCTACAATGAATTTGAGGAGAAAATAAGGCAAATCAAGATGAAAAACTCGCAGGTCAATGATACTGATTCTCACCGTTTTCGTCATCAAAGAAGTCTGTGATTGTGGCGGATGTGCAGCGACTCCAGGGTTTGGAGGTATCAATAGAGGTTAATATGGACGACATGAGACGCTTGTCTTCTGTGGATCCGAAGCGTTCCTCACAGAACTTAGAGTCGTCATGGGACAGGCCCAGAAGGTGCCCTGAACATACACACAGAAAAATGATGTCATGAATGCTCTGGGTTTGCACCAGTATGGATTCATTCTTTGTGTGTGTATGCAGCTCTCTGTGATAAATACCGATCTCATGCGCAACAGTGAAGGCCGCGTGCAGTCCGTCGTCCTCGATGACAGCGCAGCTTCTCTCTGGAGAACACACGGTGCCCACGTCAGCCATGCCAAGAGTGTCACACGAGTGATGTCCACACAGATCCTGCACAGATCAGACACACTCATGAATACATAAGATCTGAAGACACACCTCAATTATTCAAACACACAAATACACTCATACACACACAGATTCCAGCTCTTATTCCCAAACACACGCATTGGCATATGTGGTTTATAAGGACTCTCCATAGATGCAATGGTTTTTATGTTGTACAAACTGTATATTCTATCCCCTAACCCTCACAGAAAACTTTTAACAAAGGTAAGACAATTTTGGTTTAATGAAACTCTGTAATAATTAAATCCTTCAGTAACCCTGAAGAGCCAAACAGACAACAATCCCCAGACAGAGGGGTGATCTAACCTGTGTTACCAGACCTGTTCATTCTGACATCACAGACAATAAAGAAAGACAAAGCAACAGAACATGGACAGATATTTCAGTAGCCTTCGGGATTCTGGTCCAATGGGAATCTGGGAACCAAAGCAGGCATTAGAAGAGAAAGAAAGTGTGTGAAATATTGAAGGTTAATTATTACACCAGCTCAAATGAAGGTATTTAATCAAGAAATGGCCAAAACAGATCCAAGATATATGAGGACTCTTGGATGATGCCTGAATATCCAACTTGCACACAAACACACTTGGGAATGTTTATACGCTCATGGGTCTCACTCTTGGCAAGCTATTTGAGCAAAGAGCAGCGGTAGGTGGAGAAAACTCTGGATATTTGATTCTAGGTGTGACAGGCTGAGAACACTACAAGCTTCTGTCAGTTGGCCCTGATTTATGGGGCGTTCCAGGGCCAAGCATATGGCCTTGGTTATTCATTAAACTGATCTGGGGTCTGCTTACAAAATGTCCCGCCTTGAGACAACAGGGAATATTCTCACTTTGTGATGGGGGCACTAAATGAATTTTTACTAAAATAATTTAAAACAGACAGATATTCTGTATCACACAGCACTTAACATCAACACCGACCTGAAACAAAACCAGCTCCTCGTGTCAAAAACAAATTCTTCATTCTACTGAGCGACTCCACAGAGTCCTGAACCAATGACAGACTGTTACTACCCAACGCTGGCACGGATCAGAAGACCTCAGACAGTGGAGTGTATAGATGCTCCAGAATATCTGTGAGATTGTCAGTGCACTGTTAACATATAGACACCACGGTGCAGGACGTGTGAAATACCCCAGTGCGTTACAGCTAAAAAACTGGGGGCAGACAGCGGTGAATGTGTGCAGAGGAATCTCACACTTTCAGATTACAAAACAGACATCCATAAAGCTTTGCAAACAAGAGCAAAAACAATAAAGGCGTTCAAATGAAGACATCAAATAATGTTTTCAATTGTTTCTTCTAAACAACTTTTCATGACAAGTGAATGATGAACCATTATAACACAATGGAATTGATTCTGGCTGACAACTGTCCTAACACACACACACGCCCTAACACACACACTTACTCATACTAACACACACCCTAACACACTTACACACCCGAACACACACACAGATGATGACGTGAGTCTCATCTCTGTTGGACACATGTCTCATTGTCTCTGGCAGGCTCAGTGCAGTCATGTGTCCGTTGCCTCTCTGATGTAGCGACTAAACACTTTCACCCTAAAGCCTGTCTGCTTTCAATGTGGCCCTTGTTTTAGCGTGCTGTGGTGTGCAGGAGCCACATCCACATGCCTGCACTCTTTCTGCTGTTACACAGAACTGGGCCCATCTATCAAAACATTACAAGTTTTGATGATTTTGCAGGCAATGTAATGCCTTATGAACAGCACTATGAATATAACAATGGTTTTAATTTTGGTCTTTTATGTTTCCTAAGCAAGAGTCACAAACCTTGCTTTACGTTAAACTTTCCCAATCTACTGAAGGAAACCATTTTTACACAAATTTGAGATACATATAAAAAGGTGACTTATCAATATGATTGAGGAGTAAAGAGGAGGTGGTTTACACTAAAGAAGCTCTGATGGTGTGTTTGACAGAGATGAATTCTCAGTCTCTGTCAAAATGGGAATACAGTGAAGTGGAAAGCACCGAAGTCTTTAGATACAGTGCAAACTGTCTCATGCAACACGCTGTCAACAGAGTCTCGTGTTAAGAGAAATTCATCTGAAGCGCAGATGTAACCTTTAGTTGTAGTTCTCTAAAAATAAAAATTCCCTGATTATTTTCACCTTCATGTCATTTTAAGCCTGTATGCTGTTGTTTCTTGCACTGTTTGGTTACAACACCTGCAAGAACCACCATCAGTTCTTGTCGTGTGTTACACAGAATAAAAAAGGTTATACAGGTCTGAAACAACATGAAGGTGAGTATAATTAACATAGTAACATGTTTTTCATTTTAGGGTGCGCCATTCCTTTAATCTTTTAATAAAATACTCTAAATCACTTCTTAGTAAGTTGTCAGTCCATGAGGTGTTGGCATCTCTGTGGAAACAGAGATGCAGAGAAGAGGAAATGATGCTTTTGTCAGCCCACAGTCTTTGTGCTGGTTTGGCTACAGCTGTGTGGCTGTCTGTAGGAGTCTGTGAGATTTTTATGCCCACCATAGACTGTTGACATGGCACTTCACAACCACAAACACTCCTATACACACACACACTCTAGATTGGCAGGTGGTGCCAGGATGTTACACCTCTGCCAACACACTCTGCCCCTCGACGGAATCTGGTGGTGATCCTAACTAAAGGGAAACAAACGTCAGCATCACTTACAGATGTGCCAAAAGAAGAAACCAGGGACAGATTTCTGTTTGAGGTATTCAAAGTGAGGTTTCATCCCTATTCTGCTGGATCTGGCTCTTCACAATTCTCTTCATGATTTCAATCCCATTATCAATTCTGGTTCCTTAACAATTCAGGTAAGTTTCTCTTAGTTAAAGTTTTGTAAAGTTTTATAGTAAAACAATTCCATTACATTCACAACCAATAGAAGACTAAAATAATTTCAGAAACATGATCATCAGTGAGAGAGAGAGACTGATGCTCCTACAGTAGATGGATGTGTAAGAGTCAGCTGAACTGGATACTGGAAAATGTAACTGTTATATGAGGTGCAAATTATACATAAATGTAAGCAAGCATAAAGATCCTAACCCTGAAACAGATCATACAACTTTATACAAATTGGCCACCAGTTGGCTAAAGCGGAAAATAGTAACAAATTGCCATTAAGCTGTGTTGCGTACACAATGATATTTACACAATACTCCAACATGTTGGAAAAATACTATAGTGTTACCATAGCACAGTATCAGTACCATGTTTAAAACACATTTCTGAACAGATTTCTGACATGACACGGTACATTAATATATATATGCAGCCTCACCACACAATTCCCGAGCAGACACAACGCAAGTTCCCAAAGGGGTCTGCACTGATCCGCTTCACTTTTTACCTGCCTGGTGAAGAGGATGGCCGCGTCGTGGTGATGCTGATCATCTTCATCCAGCGGATTCTGCTGATTCTGCCACTTACAGAAACTCTTGAGCGTCGCGGCGGCGTTTTGAGACACTTCGATGCCCTTCTCGCCTTCTGCCAGCACAGCGACTTTCACCACGGACAAGCGGATGGGGTTTTCAATGCTGGCGTGGCCGTACAGCTTGGACGCGATGGACGCGAGCGTCAGCAGGTAGTGATGGAGGTCCTTCCCGTATTTCTGCGTCATGGAGTCATCCGCGACCAGCAGGAGCTCCACGTGCCGGGCGCGCGACACGGACCTCTTGCGTCGCGCGACGGTGCGCGTCGCGTCGGATGTCGTAAAGCTGCTCCGGCGCGCAGGCTCGTCCAGCTGGATTAAAGCTCGACGCGGATGTTTCCGCTCGCGTCGGCCGCGACGCTTTCGTTTGGGATTTGTTCTGTCGCGTGTGCCGCAGCTGTGACGCGCGGGCATCGCTTTAAAACTGAAGCGCTCGCGAATGAAACGGTGAGCAGCGCGCGTCGCGTCAGCATCCTCAACGATGTGCACGTCATTGTCGTGTCCTGTCGCCCGCACGAAAGGTGTGATCGTGTACCGGGCGTGATTAACGGCAAAAAACCCGTGAAGTCCACCGCCACACAGATTAAACACCGCCAGAGACTCCACACTTGTATTTACGGTGCCGCGGTAAACGCATTCCCGGCGCGGCGGCCGCGTCGCGTCTTCTCGCGTATTCAGTAGCGCGGCCACATCCGAACTGAAGCGCTGAGACAATATCGACGAATCCCTCTCCAGATCCAGCTGAAACCGCTGCTCGTCCATGTATAACAGATAACCGGCTTTTCCTCCCCCGTGATATATCCGATCCACAGCGCGCACGATGCCGTCGGTCCGGTGGGCAGGTGTGCGCAGAGACGCGTCAGCAGGTGTGGAGAACACGCCGGACGCGACGCAACCAGATCCGCGCAGCGCAGCGCACAGCGCGCAACACATCAAGACAATCCGCCACATCTTTCATCCGACGAAGAAACGTGTTCAGTTGATATAATTCAGTCCAACAACACTTTCTGGAAGACTTTCGCAGACATTACAACCCAAGTGAAAGAGTTAAAATAACTTACATGAAGAAATGAAGGAATGGAGAGTAACGGGTCCTTGAGTTCTGGTGCGCGTCTTTCCTCCGTTCCAAACTCTGAGACACGAAGAGGTCAATAAAAATGAGAGAAGAGCTAGAACTGACGACCAGGAAATAAAGTGAACTTGTAGAACAAAACACAAAGTTTCCTCTTAAAAGCACCAGAGAGAGAGAGAGAGAGAGAGAGAGAGGCCCAGCCCCTTTGCGCTAACTCTTAAACCAGTCCTCCTCCTCTTTCTTTCATCCCAAATGTGTGCGTGTGTCGGAATCGAAGTGTTAAAAGCTGCTGGGACCGACGGGCCGGACCCTCGCATCCGCAACTGAGAGCTGCAGTACATGCGGTGTGATGCTTACACTGTAAGTCCATTAGACCTCTTCCTCCCCATGCGTGTGTTAATGCAGATGAACATGAGATGTGAGAAAACTTACAGCTTGAGAAAACTTACAGCTGAAGTTAACATTGCATTTCTATTTCCTGTATATTTTCCATTTTCTTCACAAAATCAGCTTGAAATAAAACTTTTAGGCTTCAGAGTTGGCACAGAATTGTCACCACAAGCTCATCATGAAACACTGAAATGTTGAAGATTATCTAAATACAAACAATGAAGTAACTATGACAAAAAATAGTGAAAGTCAAAGCGGAAAAATAATAGCATAATGAAAGATTTACAAATGATCCTACCAGAAACAGTAATAAAAATGTGTCCATAATTATTTTATTACGTAGCAACTGTCTTACAGAAGCAACTGGGCCCTCGAGGTGTGTGTACTATGATTATGACATGAAGATGTGAGCGATCTCTTGTACCTTATTACATGATGATGATGGCTGTAAGAGACAGAAGCAGTGTGTCACAGAGGGATTCCACTGCTGGGAAACCCAGTTCATCAGTCCCTGCAGGCAGCAGCTCCACACACAACACACTGTAGTGTGCACACTAGTGAGGCTTTATTCTGCTCATTTATTCTGCTCATTCCATCACTGTACGATGACATCACCAGCAACACAACAACAATACAGTGTCAACATCATCACAAATGACATGTTAAAGGGGCAGGTGATCATTTACTCACCCTCACACTGTTTCAACCCTGCATGTCTGACACTTCTGAAAAAAGACTGGAATTCAAAGATCTGAAGTTATCAAGCTTCAAAAGTGACCAAAAACCCACAACAGAAGTGTCATAAATGTAATACATATACAAATACAGCACATAAATTACACAGAGTGAAATGTTTCTGTCCCACAAAAGAAAATGTCACAAGTCTGAAATGACATGACGGTGAGTAAACAGAATGTTTAGAGATGAAAACAGAAGATTCTTTACGGCTTCACCTCTCAGAATGACCTCTTTGAATGATTAAATAAGTCATTTGTTAGTCTGAAAACACACAGATGAAAACCAAAATAGATCCTTCAGAACAATACACACACACACAATAGATTATTTAGTGTGTCTTCACAAAAACAGCTGTTTGATTCCAGTGCTGTCCGTCACATTGTGTAACACAAGTTTTTATTCAAAAATCACAGCTGTTCCCCAAAGGATCAAGGAAACAATTAATTTTCCATATGCAGCGAGTCTAAATGTATTCACATTCACAGACAGCATTAGACTGCAGCCAATAATATCCATTTACAATGACCTAACGAAATATGTCACCTAAAAGATGAGCTTTCATCATCATTTCCTCACCCTCATGTCATTCTAAACCTGTATGACTGCCCTGTGTCTGTGGAACAGCAGATGTTCTGATTTCTGCACAAGCATACAGTGACAATCATTAAAAAACCCATTCAAGTGTGATATAAGAAGCTCATCTGACTGTGTTCTGGGTTTGAAGCTTTATGTGAGCATCAGATCCAGACAGAAGTGGTTATTATCTGAGAATCTTATAAACCTATGCTGTATACACTAACACTATACAGGGCACTTATATGATACTTTTGTCATATTTAAATGTTAATATTTGCCAATATTTTATACAGGTTTCAAACTAAACAAGTGAAGATGAGTAAATGAAGACAGACTCTCTGTTTTAACTTTCAATTTTTTCCATTTTTTTCATTCTTGCTGCTTTTTGTGGTTATGAAAGAGTTGTAAAGAGGCATTTCTTATCATCACCGACCTGCCAGAGCATCACAAGAGACGAGCGTTTCATAGGCCCAGGGGCAGCGGCCCACTGCTCGCCTGACCTAACTGGAGCGGATGTTTGCTCGGGTTACGGTGGCAGCACTCTGGTAGATGTGTGTGTTTGGGTGATGAATGCTTTAGAATCTTTTAAGGTGCTGCTGAAATCCAGAGATCACTTCCAGCTCATATCCTGACCTGCAAACAAACGTAGTGAGATAAATATGAGCAAGCAATGAGGTTTGGCCATTTCTCAAACACTTCACTGACATGTTTTCTGAGTTCTGACAGAGCTTTTCACAAAGACTGAAGATAGAACATTTGTCTGTCAAATACATCATACAGAAATGAAGTTCTCTGAGAAAATGATGGAGACATAGGCAGGCAGGCAGACAAATCTGTTTCTATTTTAAAGTAAAATCTTCTAATACATAAGAAAGAACATTACCAGTAACTAAAAAACATTATTTACAAACACATTGTTTGAAAACACATTGATTCCAACATGCATCTACACATGCATGGACACACACTCGCACAGACAGTCCAATGTGCCACAGCTTTGTTTCTGCCGGAGATGCGCTTGTTCTTCACTGTATCAAACATCAGATCACACATTAGAGGATCAGATATAATCTTTATCCACTACAGTCCACAGAAGCACACAAACAAACAAACACAAACACACACACACACACACACACACACACACACCAGTCCATTAGAAACCATCCATCCTTATTCTAAATATAGAACACACACACACACACACACACACCATCAAAACATGCCTACAGACATGCATGCTTGGACACGTGCAGACAGCACATGTGCACACACGCAGACAGACATGCGCACACACAGAGTGGATAAAGTGCATGCAGTAGACAGCACTAAAGGACTCTATTTATAAAACTAGAGTGGTAAAATGCAGTTCTAGCTTAGCTCTCACACTGTGTCCCATCTGCTCTGTACCATCATCCTTCATTCATAATACATCAGGTCTGACATACACTTTAAAAGACAGTAGCATTCACTAATCCATCATATACTGTATATATCTGTGTCCTGATATATGGTAATACAAATAATCTGTATCATGCCATCACCTTATTCACTGTCTGTACAGAGTATATAGTATCTATTATTATCCTGAGAGAGAGACAGAAAGAGGTTGTTTTCATGTGTAGTGTTTGGCTTCTGTTTTCATGGTTTGTCTGACTGTTATGTTACTGTCTGCCTATGAGGAAACTGAAAATCTAGTCTGGGGGACACAGTGACAGAATAAACACACACTCAGACACTCACAACACTCACGCACACTACCTGAATGAGGACAAATCACACTTATATTGAACCCCAGAACAGTGGTTTTCAAACTGGAGTCCCCCAGGGGTCCTTCAAAAGGATCTAAGGGGTCCCCAGAAAATTTCAGTAAAAAAGGACAAAGAAAAATGGTAAAAGTCAACTGAAAATTGTCACTGATTTATTTCTAAATGTTTCCAGTAAGTTGTTTATCATCACAGTCCCCAGTTTTTGGTCACTGCAGTATGTAAAGCAGCAATGAAACAAGCTTTATTGTGAAAGCTGTTGCAGTAATACATCTGAACTGAAAATGTCTGACAAAACACATGAATGTTCTGGAAAGAAATTGCCAAATGATCAAACTAATAAATGCCAGTGAAGATCTTAGTTCATATTTCATATATTTCCTTTAATTTTATACTGAACAATGTCATCCCAGTTTCTTTTACACTTTCCTCAGGAAAACCTTTACAGGATTATAATTTACCGAAACACTAGACTTACTGTCTGCGTGAGCACTTTTCTTTAACACTTACATAAACAATTATCATTCTCTTGGCTTAGACATCTACACAGGTAGTTGATCTATCTGGTTAACCTCTGAATTAACTGCTAGTGGTTTGAGTTTTTGGTTAAATAGTGTAAACTTTTCTCCACACACTGTCACTCTCTCAGCAGGCCTTGCTTCAGTGTTCAGTGTTTTTTGCATTTATTTTCTCTGAGCCATGAACCAAAGAAATCAGCTTTGATGAATCACAACAAACAAATTTTAATTTCAAACTAAAAAGTCAGAAAAAATGGTAAAGACTATGTACCTGACATCAGATTCAGCGGGTGGTCAGATTTAGTGTGGGATCAGATTCAGCGGATGGTCAGATTTAGTGTGGGATCAGATTCAGTGGGTGGTCAGATTCAGCAAACGGTCAGATTCAGCGTGGGATCAGATTCAATGTGGGATCAAATGTTAAGGTGTCAGATGTTAATGACATCACTGAAAGACAGAGAAGATGGAGTCTGATTCTACCGTTAATGACATCGTTAAAAGACATGGCGGATGGGGTCTGATTCTATTAAAGACATTACATGAAAGATGGAGCAGATTGGGTCTGATTCTATTATTAATGACATCACTGAAAGACAGAGTGGATGGGGTCTGATTTTACTGTTAATAACATCACTGAAAGACAGAGTGGATGGGGTCTGATTTTACTGTTAATAACATCACTGAAAGACAGAGCGGATGGGGTCTGATTCTATTATTAATGACATGACTGAAAGACAGAGCGGATGGGGTCTGATCCTACTGTTAATAACATCACTGAAAGACAGAGCGGATGGGGTCTGATTCTATTATTAATGACATGACTGAAAGACAGAGCGGATGGGGTCTGATCCTACTGTTAATAACATCACTGAAAGACAGAGCGGATGGGGTCTGATTCTATTATTAATGACATCACTGAAAGACAGAGCGGATGGGGTCTGATTCTATTATTAATGAAATCACTGAAAGACAGAGCGGATGGGGTCTGATTCTATTATTAATGACATCACTGAAAGACAGAGCGGATGGGGTCTGATCCTACTGTTAATAACATCACTGAAAGACAGAGCGGATGGGGTCTGATTCTATTATTAATGACATCACTGAAAGACAGAGCGGATGGGGTCTGATCCTACTGTTAATAACATCACTGAAAGACAGAGCGGATGGGGTCTGATCCTACTGTTAATAACATCACTGAAAGACAGAGCGGATGGGGTCTGATCCTACTGTTAATAACATCACTGAAAGACAGAGCGGATGGGGTCTGATCCTACTGTTAATAACATCACTGAAAGACAGAGCGGATGGGGTCTGATTCTATTATTAATGACATCACTGAAAGACAGAGCAGATGGAGTCTGATCCTACTGTTAATAACATCACTGAAAGACAGAGCGGATGGGGTCTGATTCTATTATTAATGACATCACTGAAAGACAGAGCGGATGGGGTCTGATCCTACTGTTAACGACATCACTGAAAGACAGAGCGGATGGGGTCTGATCCTACTGTTAATAACATCACTGAAAGACAGAGCGGATGGGGTCTGATTCTATTATTAACGACATCACTGAAAGACAGAGCGGATGGGGTCTGATCCTACTGTTAATAACATCACTGAAAGACAGAGCGGATGGGGTCTGATTCTATTATTAATGACATCACTGAAAGACAGAGCGGATGGAGTCTGATCCTACTGTTAATAACATCACTGAAAGACAGAGCGGATGGGGTCTGATTCTATTATTAATGACATCACTGAAAGACAGAGCGGATGGGGTCTGATCCTACTGTTAATAACATCACTGAAAGACAGAGCGGATGGGGTCTGATTCTATTAATGACATCACTGAAAGACAGAGCGGATGGGGTCTGATCCTACTGTTAATAACATCACTGAAAGACAGAGCGGATGGGGTTTGATTCTATTAATGACATCACTGAAAGACAGAGCGGATGGGGGGTCTGATCCTACTGTTAATAACATCACTGAAAGACAGAGCGGATGGGGTCTGATTCTATTATTAATGACATCACTGAAAGACAGAGTGGATGGGGTCTGATTTTACTGTTAATAACATCACTGAAAGACAGAGCGGATGGGGTCTGATTCTATTATTAATGACATCACTGAAAGACAGAGCGGATGGGGTCTGATTCTATTATTAATGACATCACTGAAAGACAGAGCGGATGGGGTCTGATCCTACTGTTAATAACATCACTGAAAGACAGAGCGGATGGGGTCTGATTCTATTGTTAATGACATCACTGAAAGACAGAGCGGATGGGGTCTGATCCTACTGTTAATAACATCACTGAAAGACAGAGCGGATGGGGTTTGATCCTACTGTTAATAACATCACTGAAAGACAGAGCGGATGGGGTCTGATTCTATTATTAATGACATCACTGAAAGACAGAGTGGATGGAGTCTGATCCTACTGTTAATAACATCACTGAAAGACAGAGCGGATGGGGTCTGATTCTATTATTAATGACATCACTGAAAGACAGAGCGGATGGAGTCTGATCCTACTGTTAATAACATCACTGAAAGACAGAGCGGATGGGGTCTGATCCTACTGTTAATGACATCACTGAAAGACAGAGAGGATGGGGTCTGTTCCTACTGTTAATAACATCACTGAAAGACAGAGCGGATGGGGTCTGATCCTACTGTTAATAACATCACTGAAAGACAGAGTGGATGGGGTCTGATTTTACTGTTAATAACATCACTGAAAGACAGAGCGGATGGGGTCTGATCCTACTGTTAATAATATCACTGAAAGACAGAGTGGATGGGGTCTGATTTTACTGTTAATAACATCACTGAAAGACAGAGCGGATGGGGTCTGATTCTATTATTAATGAAATCACTGAAAGACAGAGCGGATGGGGTCTGATTCTATTATTAATGACATCACTGAAAGACAGAGCGGATGGGGTCTGATCCTACTGTTAATAACATCACTGAAAGACAGAGCGGATGGGGTCTGATTCTATTATTAATGACATCACTGAAAGACAGAGCGGATGGGGTCTGATCCTACTGTTAATAACATCACTGAAAGACAGAGCGGATGGGGTCTGATCCTACTGTTAATAACATCACTGAAAGACAGAGCGGATGGGGTCTGATCCTACTGTTAATAATATCACTGAAAGACAGAGTGGATGGGGTCTGATTTTACTGTTAATAACATCACTGAAAGACAGAGCGGATGGGGTCTGATTCTATTATTAATGACATCACTGAAAGACAGAGCGGATGGGGTCTGATTCTATTATTAATGACATCACTGAAAGACAGAGCGGATGGGGTCTGATCCTACTGTTAATAACATCACTGAAAGACAGAGCGGATGGGGTCTGATTCTATTATTAATGACATCACTGAAAGACAGAGCGGATGGGGTCTGATCCTACTGTTAATAACATCACTGAAAGAAGAGGGAGGGGTCTGATTCTATTATTAATGACATCACTGAAAGACAGAGCGGATGGGGTCTGATCCTACTGTTAACAACATCACTGAAAGACAGAGCGGATGGGGTCTGATTCTATTATTAATGAAATCACTGAAAGACAGAGTGGAAGGGGTCTGATTCTATTATTAATGACATCACTGAAAGACAGAGTGGATGGAGTCTGATCCTACTGTTAATAACATCACTGAAAGACAGAGCGGATGGGGTCTGATTCTATTATTAATGACATCACTGAAAGACAGAGCGGATGGGGTCTGATCCTACTGTTAATAACATCACTGAAAGACAGAGCGGATGGGGTCTGAGAAATAGAGAGTTTGTGTGTGTGAGAGAGAGTATATTATAAATTGTGCTGTTGTAGAAGACCCTCAATCACACAAAACAAGAGGGAATCATTTGGAAAATAAGATGGAAACAGACATGTTAGCTGAGCAGATCCTATGTTATGAGTCTACAGTAGTTACAGTAATTGTTGTTACCATGTTATATGTTTCTGTGCTCTGAAGTTCCTTTTCATACATCACAGCATCTCAGATGTTTCACTGAAGTAGCACTTCCATTTCTTCTATAACTCTTATAAAATGAATAAGAATAACACAGCTGGTGAGAAATGTTTACACTGAGAGTTCAGACCTTTAACTGCAGTGCTATCATAACAAATTTGAGAGCAGTCTGAGACATTGTTGAGATCTCTTCTGAAACTCCAGTGGAGGCTTAAGATATTGTAAACACAGCAGTTTGACATTCACTTTGAAAAAACGCTACACAAAAAATGTGACCTAGCAGTTCAGTCAAACAATACATGTTGATAGTCTGATTGTTTGGTTGGTTGATCACATTGGAAATGGAATGTCAGGTCCAGAGCAGTGCATCAGTATTGCAGTGCAGTGTGCTCTGGTGTATATTGCACTTTTTGGCAGATGCAGCAGGTCATGCAGACATTTAATGCATACAGAGAACTGACATACGATACAGTACAATGTACTGTAATATTACAGTAATATTGGAGTATTGTAGCCCATGATTTACTTGCTATTGCAGGACAATAACAGGTGGTGTTTATAATAAGGAGAGGGGCATTTTCTTCCAAGAGAATGTTATTGGACAAAAATGTCTATATGCCACTGCCAACAAGATGATGTCATTCTGTTAGCAGTTTCTTTGTTCAGCGTTTAGCAGCAGCCTAGGGTACAGATGATGAGAACTCACATTTGACTCCATGAGGTCTTTAAAGAAAAGTTTTTAAACACTTCTCTGTGCTGTGATGTTTTCTGTGGGTGGGGAGCGAGAAGACATTTCAAGATGTTTGGATAATGGAAATGAACTGATTCAAAAATTCAGTCTAAATCTTGTCCCAGTCTGTTCTCATTACACACGATGATGTGAGTGTTAAGGCACAGAGACATAGCCTACAAACCATCTTTCCTTCAGGACACAGTCACGAGACATTGAGTGTGGAAGTGGAGCTGTGATCAGTGTTCCAGGTTCTCCTGCAGTGGAGAATCTCTGTCTGCAGGCTGACGGTCCTCTAGAAGTATGTTGTCATACACACAACTCATCACCTGACTTTCAGAGTCAGCACTCCCCCAAAAACAAACACACACATGCTGCACTAGCACTAGCACGTCCATTGTCTGTCCCAGTAGCCATCGTGCTGTCTGCACGTTTGCACTTGTGCACTTGTGTGCAAATCATGTATAAATTATGTAGTCCCTTGTAGTTCTGTGTGTTGTTTTTTGTAGCACTCTCCCACTCTCTTGCGCACACTCACTCTCTCGCGCACTCTCTAACACCTTTCAATTAATAACACTTAATAAACTCTCTCCAGCAAGAGCCAAGAGAAATTCTGCTTTACTGACCCACAGGCCACGCCCCTGCAGACCACATCCACTGCAGCTACATCTGACCTCACACGTCATCAGTAACGATCACAGTGGTGTTACAGTAGCTGACACTGTTTGAGTTCTTTAGGTTAGAATGCAGGATTACACCTGCATGAGTAACCAGTAATGTAATGGACTAAACTAGTTCACGACATTGTAATTTTGATTATTTACTAGTTGTGCAACCCTGCAATAATGACACTTTATCATACTGAATAAAAAAATAAACACTGTTACATTCTATGACACTGGCAAAGTGGGCCAGGGTTCGACACAACTGCTGATTTTGTACCGTTGAGCGAGCCACTGAATCCATACTGGATCCTGTTAGGTATGTCTTACAGACATACTGTTACAGTATGTAAGACATACTGTAAGACATACTGTAACATACTGTAAGACATACTGTAACATACTGTAACCCGCTCCTCTAACACAGATGACTATAACCCGCTCCTCTAACACAGATGACTATAACTCGCTCCTCTAACACAGATGACTATAACTCGCTCCTCTAACACAGATGACTATAACCCGCTCCTCTAACACAGATGACTATAACCCGCTCCGCTAACACAGATGACTATAACCCGCTCCTCTAACACAGATGACTATAACTCGCTCCTCTAACACAGATGACTATAACCCGCTCCGCTAACACAGATGACTATAACCCGCTCCTCTAACACAGATGACTATAACTCGCTCCTCTAACACAGATGACTATAACCCGCTCCTCTAACACAGATGACTATAACCCGCTCCTCTAACACAGATGACTATAACCCGCTCCTCTAACACAGATGACTATAACCCGCTCCTCTAACACAGATGACTATAACCCGCTCCTCTAACACAGATGACTATAACCCGCTCCTCTAACACAGATGACTATAACCCGCTCCTCTAACACAGATGACTATAACTCGCTCCTCTAACACAGATGACTATAACCCGCTCCTCTAACACAGATGACTATAACTCGCTCCTCTAACACAGATGACTATAACTCGCTCCTCTAACACAGATGACTATAACCCGCTCCTCTAACACAGATGACTATAACTCGCTCCTCTAACACAGATGACTATAACTCGCTCCTCTAACACAGATGACTATAACCCGCTCCTCTAACACAGATGACTATAACCCGCTCCTCTAACACAGATGACTATAACCCGCTCCTCTAACACAGATGACTATAACTCGCTCCTCTAACACAGATGACTATAACCCGCTCCTCTAACACAGATGACTATAACTCGCTCCTCTAACACAGATGACTATAACTCGCTCCTCTAACACAGATGACTATAACCCGCTCCTCTAACACAGATGACTATAACCCGCTCCTCTAACACAGATGACTATAACCCGCTCCTCTAACACAGATGACTATAACCCGCTCCGCTAACACAGATGACTATAACCCGCTCTGCACTGATCTGTGTTCTGTGTCCTGTACATAGAATACATGGATGAATAGGTAACAAAGTTAAACAACACAAATATTCACTGCTGTTTCTTTCTGGTTCAGCTCATATATGTGCAGTCTACATGTTTTGTCAATTTATTGTATTTGTACAATGAATAAAACAATGATTGAAACGGTTACACAAATGAAGATGAGTAAAGAAGTCCACCTCTGTCAGGGGTGTTTTGTTTCCTCAAACAATTGCTTTTGTAAAAATAACTGACAATACAGAAATAAAAAAATGACAAGATCAAATAATGTCTAAAACACAGCCTGTTGAGATCCCTCTGATGGGGTGAGTAACATTTCTCTGAAGAGCAAACAAAACAATGTATGTACACAATACCTTGTGCAGCTTTGTTGGGTCCTTACACAATAAACTTCTCACAGTCTCATGCCACACCCATCAGGCCATGGTGTGCCCTCAGCAGGTCAGATGTTTAATGAGGAAAGACTGCTGACAGTGTGTTAACCAGACCAGACTGACTGAGCAGAGCTTCACGGTGAAAATGGCACTTTATAGCTGAAATGTAGTTTTCACTGCTACTGAGGGCAGATGGATAAAGAACTTTGTTCAACTTTGAGCAAGCTTTTCAGCAGCATATAAACACAGCTATACAAAATCAAACCCTGAACTCTGAGTATTAAACTTTTTTTATACCTTTCTAGATCCAGAGAACAGGAGAGCAGGATATCATATATATGAATATCATTTCATTCTATTATATTTGTTTAGTCTTGATCACTAATAACAAACCGAATATGTTTAATAACAGCTGTAGCAGCCCATTTTTAATAATGTGTTTCAAAAATGTCCATGTTCATTAATACTATTCATATTATAAATGTCAATAATCACTTTTAAAAGGTTCTTCAAAATAATGCCATAGAATGAATGAAAGAAAATAACCATTTCTTTCTTACCTTTCTTTAGTCTAAAGAACCCTTTTTCAGTACAAAGAGCATAGGTATTTAATAAGATCAGTGTTGTCGTGCCTGCAAACAACAGGAAGAGGAAAAGCTCCGGCTGTATGTGTGTTAAAGTCAAGCAGTTGATTCAGCAGTCTGCCTGCACACCAGAGCAAACAGGCGAAACACAGCTGTGGTTTCTATTGGCCCAAAACAGTATGTAAAAGGGCCGTGGATGAAACACACGTCTAAGTGAACATTACATCATCTATGGCAGAAGTACCATGCGACATACTAAACATAAAGGTTACACATAACTGCTCATGTGGAATCTATTTACATTTTCAGGGCAGTTGAGGGACGCAGGCCATGTGTACATTTATATAAAGACTATATCACTCTATTAATGCCTGCGGTTAAGATCAGTGGAAGTGCTACACTATGCATTTGTGCAGCTGTAAGTGGGCAGAATGTTATTTACACACGAGAATGACGATTTAACTTCATAAGATTAAGAGAAAAAAATAAACAAATAAAATTAAAAGAAAATATAAACCATTAAACTAAAGACAAACTCTGCAACGTGTCGCTGTTTTACTTGACTACAGTATGTAACGAGCAACAGACATTATAACCAGGACAGGTATTAGGGAGAGGATTTCTGTGTGCTCCTGTATACACCCACAAAAGACAATTCATAAAATCATAAATTGTACAGTATTGATGGAATGATTGTTATCATGTTTGCGTATTTGTTATGTTACATGTTTAACATATTGTATTTTTATCGAGACAGAAATAAGAGAAATCATGAAAACAAACACTCTGAAGGCACCAGTGTCCTGCTTCCTGTCTACAGCTGTGTGTTATTGGAAGTTTGGCGCTTGTTTCTTCAGATTGAACTCTGCTTTAAACTCTAGCTCATGTTTCAGTGCAGCAGATAACAGCGAATGTTCAGTCATGTCATCACTCACCTTCCAAGAAGTTTATCACGAACTCAGTTCAGCCGGAATATTTACATCACCCTCTGAGGTTTTAATTCTCATATCAAAGTGTTTCTCATTATGTGAAATCAGGCAAATAAATAATAAATTAACTTTGTTGTAATTAGGTCTATACATTTTACAACAGTTTAATTTCTATAAATGTAATTATGTATATCACATTCCACATTAACATATGATGCTGTTTACATATGGCATTTCTGTTTTTTGTCATCAGAAAAGAAAATACGTGATGCAGGAAAACTGACTTGATTATTTCAGTGAACTGGCAGTTTATTTCTCACAGTCAGAAGATGTCTGGCATCATTTGGCGTGACAAATTCACTTTCCCTGATAATCAGATATTGACTGGCAGAGAGATGCTGAAATCTTGGACTCAGACCACCGGCAACAAGCTAAATGTTAATAAATCTTCCCACGTCCAACTTATAAAATATTGCCTTATTTTACAGCTAATAGCATTAAAGATCACATACTTTCTGAGTTGAATTTGAAACAGAATAACCTCTGAGACAGCACCTCCAGTTTACAAAAATACTTCCATTGTGTTGAAACATGTTTTAATGGAAGATTAAATGAGCTCATTTGATCTTTTGCCATTACATATGATGATAAACATGCCCTTAGGAAAATGTTTTGGTGTTTAGTTCAACTCGGCAACTTCAACAGACCGTCAAACATATTTTTTGTCATTAGTTTTAATGAATGTGAGCGGTATGTGTCCCCTCAGCGTTACTCTGCTGGTAAAACCAAAGATGGAAAGAAGTGATGTTCTAAAGACGTATTATAGATCACAGGATGAGAAGCTGATGAGAAGCTTTTTGTGGTAGGTAATAAACATTACGTCTCACTCTTGTGTTTTGACATCTGAAACCATATTCATATTTAAGATTCAACCAGAGTCATATTGTGGTAAAATTTGTCGTGGGGTCAAAGGTAAGCAGCAGTGTTTCTATTGCTGGTGTTTGGTATGTTTTTCTGAATGTTGTTTTGGTATCGTCAGTGCACAAAGAATGTAATGACAAACTGCTACATTTGGAATTGATTGTGGACCTCCACCCACATATTACATAAGTGCTTTAAACAGCTGGAAAGGGTTTAACTGCACATCACCGATCACACTCAAAATATAACCTGTAATACTCACATGCAGAAATGTTAGAAAAGCTCGACTTTCAGTTTGTGTTTGACTATTTTTATTTGCAAGGGAATGAAAATAAGTCAGTATAAGAAACATTTAAAATGTTAAAATAATACAGTAAATGTGTAATTAAAAATAATTCAAGCATGTTTTCCACCCAATTTGTCATTAAATGAATAGAAGAAACATTCATATTAAATTATTTTAATTTATCTGCACTAAAGCAACAACACACAGGAGTGTCACACACAGTCATGAAGGTTTGTGAGCATCTATCTGGCTGCGGGTCTGAGCTCTCCTGTCTGTCCAGAGTGAACAGATGGTTTGTTCTTCATCCACATAAACACAGTATTATGACTTCAGTAAAATTCACCATATCCCACAACACCCATGACATCAGCCACACAAAATGCACCCATACAGAACACACACACATACATACACAGAATGCACACACAAACACAGTACGCACATACACACCGACAAAATACATGCAATGACAAAGCACACACACGTTTTTGAAGAAGTCTGACAGTCTGAAGCATGGCAATAACAAGGCTGTTGTGATTGGTTGGCCTGGCACAACTGAAGAAGGACTAATCACTGAATTTTACAAGGTTAGAGGCATCAGATCTTGTTACGGGCCCTAAGCAGTAAGTAAACGTTGTATATTCCGCTTTATTTTTTAGCTACATCTGTAAAATATTTAAATAAAATATTTACATAAAATTCTTTCTGTACAGCTGGTTGCAGACTGACACAGCGTTCATTTATGATGAAATCAGCGTGATAAAATTAAGATAAATCCACATAAATCCGCAGTGAAAGACCAAACTGTGGCTGGTGTGTTTATATGTCAGTTGGTCACTTCCTGTGTACAGTAAGTGGGTGGATCTTTGGCTGTTTTACTGTAATACCAAACACAGTGATGTCATTAGATGAGCTAAACCTTTTGATTTTATCCCAGATCCACATGTTTATAATTTAGTGTTAAATTACACACTGTGAACTATTAACCAGACTGCTTACTGTGTTGCCAATGGAAAATCAACTGCAGTTAACTGGTATGATAAACATTTACTGCCGGCCCTTGCAGCATTTAGTGCACCAATACACACAGAACTTTACATCGCTACTGTATATGGGAACCTTTTTTCTAAAGCCAGTGTTACACATGGCCAACAGCACACACACAGACTCAGTAATTATGTGAGAGTGTTTAAAGGTGTTTCACTAGTATATTAGGATTGTACAGTATTAAGAATTTTCTGTGGAGAAATGTGAAGTCTCATCATCTTAAATGTGCTGATGTGAAAGATGTGTGTGAGGTTGTGGAAAACTCCAGGCCTTAGTTTAAATTCAGCAGGTGTGCAGATTCTGCTCAAACTCTTTAAAGTGTCACGTTTACTTCAGCTTTCATGAACTGTGAGGCTAAATGTGAAGTTGTTATTTGCTTCTGCCAAATGTAATGTTCAGCTGAAGCATCATATCATGTTTTGGTGAAGACCTGACATGTTTTGGCTCATAACAAAACACATTATTTTAAGAAAGGGCAACAAACCATGACAGAAATTGAAGACCATCAAGGGGGAAAACAAACTTGAATCAAACTAAAATACTAACGCAAAAACCATCTTGTCTCGACAGGAACCATGATATTACTGTTCAGATACGTTTCACCTGGATAAAAACTAGACAGAAATATATGAACTACTTGGAACCAGAAAGCAGCAACCCTGACAAGCACACTAACAACCATTGAGCAACGTCCTGGCAACCACCCACAACACCCTGACAACCCTCCACAACACTTTATTACTAAAACTAAGTGTCATGATTATAATTCTGCACAACACTGTCAACAGAAGCTGGTGTTGTTTAGGGTGTGTGTGAAATATGTGAGTTCATGCAGAGATGTATGTGATCATGAACAAAGATGTAAATATCTACAGGAAAAGAATGATCTGTTTGGATAGGGAATGATGTCATAGAAAAGCTAGAAAAGAGATTCCATAGAAAAGAGATTCCATGTTCGGCATTCTCATATCATCCTGAAAAATTTCTGCTCCTTCTGTCTGTAATCTGGATGTCTGGATGGAAGCATATTTTGATCTAAAAATACCTGTAACCTCCCAGCATTGATGGTGCCTTTCTAGATGTGCAAGCTGTCCATGTCACATGCACTGATACATCCCTGTACCATCAGAGAATGTGGCTTTCGAACTGAGTGCTGATAACAAGTTGGATGGTCCTTCTTGTCTTTAGTCTGGAGAATACAGCATCCATGATTTTCAAAAAGAACCTCAAATTTGGACTCGTCTTACCACAGAACGGTTTTCCACTTTGCCTCAGTCTGTTTTAAATGAGCTTTGGCCAAGAAAATACAGCAGAGGTTCTGGATCATGTTCATATACGGTTTTATCTTTGCATGGCACAGCTTTATTCTGCATTTGTGGATGGCACAATGGTAAACTTGTTTAATGACAATGATTTTCTGAAGTCTTCCTAAACCCATGCAGTGATATTTATTATAAACGAATGCCCGTGTCTGATGCAGTGCCGTCTGAGGGCCTGAAGATCAAAAGCATCCAATTTTGCTTTTCAGCCTTGTCCCTTACTCACAGAGATTTCTCCAGATTCCCCGAACTCTCATACATCATATTTTGTACTGTCCCAAACACCAGGATCTAAACAACACGCTCTGACACTAAACACAGAGCATGAGTTCAGATCCAGACTCCAAGAAACAAGAACCAAGACTAGAAGAAGTCAGGATCTAAACAACACGCTCTGACACTAAACACAGAGCATGAGTTCAGATCCAGACTCCAAGAAACAAGAACCAAGACTAGAAGAAGTCAGGATCTAAACAACACGCTCTGACACTAAACACAGAGCATGAGTTCAGATCCAGACTCCAAGAAACAAGAACCAAGACTAGAAGAAGTCAGGATCTAAACAACACGCTCTGACACTAAACACAGAGCATGAGTTCAGATCCAGACTCCAAGAAACAAGAACCAAGACTAGAAGAAGTCAGGATCTAAACAACACGCTCTGACACTAAACACAGAGCATGAGTTCAGATCCAGACTCCAAGAAACAAGAACCAAGACTAGAAGAAGTCAGGATCTAAACAACACGCTCTGACACTAAACACAGAGCATGAGTTCAGATCCAGACTCCAAGAAACAAGAACCAAGACTAGAAGAAGTCAGGATCTAAACAACACGCTCTGACACTAAACACAGAGCATGAGTTCAGATCCAGACTCCAAGAAACAAGAACCAAGACTAGAAGAAGTCAGGATCTAAACAACACGCTCTGACACTAAACACAGAGCATGAGTTCAGATCAGATCCAAGAAACAAGAAGGAAGTCAGGATCTAAACAACATGCTCTGACACTAAACACAGAGCATGAGTTCAGATCCAGACTCCAAGAAACAAGAACCAAGACTAGAAGAAGTCAGGATCTAAACAACATGCTCTGACACTAAACACAGAGCATGAGTTCAGATCCAGACTCCAAGAAACAAGAACCAAGACTAGAAGAAGTCAGGATCTAAACAACACACTCTGACACTAAACACAGAGCATGAGTTCAGATCCAGACTCCAAGAAACAAGAACCAAGACTAGAAGAAGTCAGGATCTAAACAACATGCTCTGACACAGAACGCAGGGATGTCAGGATCCTGGCAAGATAATCTAGAAGGACTCAGAACAGGAAGCCAGGATCCTGACAGTTTTGCTTCTATTCAGAATGAAAGATCACGGATCACATCTAACACTTTAGATTTACTGATTAAAAACATCTGTTGAAGATTTAATCTTGAAGTGATGCTGTAAAACTACTAAATCTTTTAATGCTGTTTCAGTTTTTATTCAACAGGTAATTTTATGGTTTATGATTAAATTATACAAATGTTCAGGCATAAGATGGAAACTAGAGTGAAAACCCACAGAAATATGGTATATGTAAAGTATATGTCGATACTTTGTGTTGGCAATGAATTGTCCGGGTTCAGTGGATGGTTTGGATGGATTCATGTGTTACATGGGTGGTACCTTGTTTTATTAGGGAATGTTGAATGTGTTCCTCAGTCTTCAGACTTCCCTAAATGCTCTACATTTACACAAGGACTGTGGACACATTTTTCCATTTATAGATGAAATGTAGGAATTGCCACAGTAAATGAACACTCAAATGTCCACTCACTGCCACTCTAGACCATTTATCAGACCGTTCATGTTCTGGAGTATCTGACTAAAAGATCAGTTATTGTATAGTGTTGTTGTTTTCAGTTACAATGAATGTTTGCGTCTATGTACAGTTCAGTCAACATTGCCTCAGTTAGTGAGGTTTCTGTGAACATCCATCATCCAGAGCTTCCTGAGGAGAAAAATCTCTTCAAACTGAGTCTGTAGGCAGATCTGTGAGAGGCATATGACACAGTCTGACACTTTAGTCACTGCTACAGTATCTGAACACAAAAACAATTGTGAAAACAACTACTGTTGTAGAAACTGTAATATGTATCAGTGTATGTATACAGTATTCTCTAGAAGTATTGGGACAGTAAAGAAAAATAGCTTTGTTTGCTGTGGAGTCAACAAATCTTTTATCATTAAAAGATGAATATGAGACAAATGTACAGAATGTCACATTTTGGATATTTTTTTTCTGTTTTTTTCTTAGAGTCAGCTCCCTCATTTTCATTTGAGCTTATGTGTGTTTTCACTGACTGCAAGACTGAGACTTCAGAAGCAACAGACGGAACTGATACTACACATTCCCTGCTTATAATGGGGGAACAAATAATGCAACTGAACACGGTTATAAAGCAACTGTCCCAATACTTACACTCACATTAGACAGAGGGATGAAACTCTGCTGTTCGTCCAGATTGATTAAATGTGTTAAACAGCCAAATAAACAGCCAAATAATAAAATTCTGCACATTTTATCCATCTTTTAATCATTAAAGATTTCTTAACACCACAGAAAACAGAGCCATTTTTTTTTTCTGTCCCAATACTTATAGAGAGCACTGTAAATTGTCACAAAATCATATTACAGTAGATTATTAAAGGCAGGGAAATCCTTTTTTTCCAGAAGCATTTTGTATTCTGCTGGTTGAAAGTCCTAATATATTTTATATAAATGTATATTTTCTGTGGAGGGTGCAGGACCATAAAATGTTTGTTCAATTATTGCATTCGGTCTGAATGTCCTACTTGCCTGTCAAATTATGTATGTTCATGTGTTAGAGGAGGCGTGGCTTTGGAGATCGCTGTGAAGGGAGGGATCTTATGCTTTCAAATCTAGCTTGCTCTTGCTAGCCTGAAATTGACTACACTACCTTAATAGATTCCAGTCAAACCATGATTTAGAAAGAATCTGAAACCCTTTTTTATATGAAACATTTAGAAATGTGGTTCCCCAAAGAACCTTTCAGTCAAGGTTTTTGTAAAAAACATTTTTTACCTTTTTATAGTTGAAAGAATCTAATCCCACTACAAAGAACCGTTTAATGAAATGGAAAGATTCTGTGGATGTTAAGGGTTCTTTATGAAAACATACAGCCCAATAAAGAAACTTTGAGGAACCTTTATTTTTAAGAGAATATATGTTTTCAACCAGATCTATCTTTGAAAAACCTTCCTAGTCAGCTGAGCAGAGCAAATAGTTGCAGGAAGAAAGTAAATCACCACAATCCCCTGCAAACTCACACTCAGCTCTGACTGTTCTGATGTAATAAAAACACTTTTAATAATCTAATCCATAGATGAAATAGATGAAATCCCACACTATATATTTTCTCTTTTAGTTTTCTGTTTTGCTCAGTAATGTTACATTACTAAATTAAAATGGGTTGCAAATTGTGTTTTATATTGATTTTATAGTTCACCAAAAGAAAACAATAAACTTTAATATAAAAAATTCATGTCATAATTACCATCATGGTAATTACCATCTTTTTTATGGAGAAGAACATTTTTCCTTTTGTAGCTGTTGTCTATCAAATTGCATGAGATGTTTCAATTACTTGTTTTTTTGTGGTTACTAATGTAAATGAGGTGAAGATTCCTACACATTTCTTGTTTTGTGTTGCACAGGAAAAACAAAAGCAGGTTTAGAAGAACATGGATGACTTGTAGATGAACTTCTTGAAGTTAGGATTAGAATGTCTTAAGACTGGAGCAGATATTCTAAACAGAAGCAGCAGACTGGAGCAATGAGAGAGGCATTTTCCTGTGGAGAGAAGATTTTCCACACTCACACAATATGATTTAAAACTCCACCTCAGATCTAAGCCACACACACACACACACACTGATGTTTATTTATCTATCTAACGGGGACATTCCATAGACTTCTATTGTTTTTATACACAGTTATAAACAATATAACCTAACACTAACAAGCATTTCAGCCTTTTGTCTTTAAAAAGAATTTTGCTAACTATATTTTATAGCGTTTTTCTGAATAAGAACATCCCAAAAATGAAGTTTTGCTCACTTGGACAATGTCTCTGCAGGCAGCCAATCAGAGTGTCCTCTGATGCATCATGTGACCGGACACTTTATAAACATTCCATAGCACTCATGCAGGGAGTTTTCATCCATCTACACACTCACTCAAAAACAGCATGAGATCTGAATTTTAAGGAAACGCTGAGACTACATGAATAGTGTGACAAAGCAGTGAAGAGAAATTTGACCATGAACAGACTGCAGAGGGTCAGTGTATGTGTGTTTACCGCTAACTGTTCTTTCACACACAGCAGTGAAGGCAGCTAACCTAATCGTTATATAGCCCCTGTATAGTCTATAAAAGCGTTTCATGTCATTAAAAAACACAAAGCACAAACATTCTGATCGTTATAGTTGTGATTTACACTGTTTCTAGTCTTTTGATTATCAACATAAAGTCTGTTCCACTCTGCATCTTATTCTGTTCAACTAATCCATGATGCCACAATCAAAGATCATTTCAACTGCAGTATGAAAAACTTGTTCAAAACACTGCACAGCAGGCTGCAGAGAAGTAACTAGCAGAAATCTGTATTGTTTTTCCATGCAGTCAGTGAGAAAGTTGTGCTGACAATGTACAATTCACAATTCAATTCACAACTCAAGCTAAAATATATAGGCAGACATAAACAAAATATATAAAACTCTAAAATATATATGGGGCAAGAGAATAAATTCTGTGTATTTCAGCAGTTTCAGAGGTTGTAAAGGGTTAATCAAGTCCTATATTGACTTCCTGTTCTTTATAATGTACAGTGTGTGACTGGCATTGGGGATGAGCTGAAAGAAGACCTGCCCAGAAGAGCAGCCCATCCCAGAGAGGAAGTGACCCGTCATGTGGCCCTAAAGTGCATGTGATTGTTGTGTTCTACCAGCATGGTGATGATCTGAGACTTCACACCCTTTAAGGCTTCAGTGCCAACACAAACACACCAACACTTCAGCACAGCCTTTTATCTTTAGAAGCTGGACTGATAAATTACTTTGTGGGAACATCTTGTAACTGTAGCTTTTGTTTGCAGCCTAATTCATAACTGCTGTGTCAACATTACGGGCTTAGAGCAGAACTTCCCCTGCAGGGCCCATCTGACCTTCTGATCATATACTGATCATATACATCCAGCAACTGAATCTGTTGAACAGGGATTAGAAGAGCACAGGGGGCAGAAGGGCAGTTACTGGGGATTTAAACAGTCAGAAGAAGTCCATTAACAGGCCTGTGGGAGAGTTACCGAACTGAGCCTTCAGTGTGCTGCACACCTCCACACACACAAACACTCATAAGACCTTAACATTCACATAGCACTGCCCTGGCAGCACAGTTCTCATCTCAAATCTGATTTGCAGACTCACTCACAATTTCTTCAGAAAATGCTCAAACTTGTTAATTATAACAAGGTCCTTTTCAGATGAAAAGGTTCAAAACCATCCAAAGATCAAAACATTATTGCTTTGTAACATTCAAATACTTGACTAGCACTGATCGAATCTTTAAACATGAGAATGTCATTATAAGTAAGACTGTAAGTGTGCCATGTTTAAACTGGGTCATGTGATTCTGAGTGACCAGACTGGAGTCCTCACAGAGGTTTTCTGGATCAGATCATCACAGCAGGCCGAGAGATTGCCAATGAGCTTCTGAAGGGTTCACAGAGCAGAAGTCTTAATGTCTACAACAGCAGCCAGACACAAGCTGAACACACGACTGCTTCATAACTCACACTGCTGATGTGCAGTGAGCTGGTTTGCTTAAATCTGTTAAAGTGCTCTGACTACAGATTTACTAGTGTTTTGCAAGAAGCCTTCTTGTATAAAGACGAGATAATTTATGAAGAGATCATTTCTGAAATTGTGTGTATGTGGGCAGAATACTGAATAAAACGCTGATCTTTCAGGTTTCAGTACTGCAGGATGAGTCACTGACTGTAGTGATCAGAAATTTGTTTCTGAATCTGTTTCTTCCACATGAAATTACAACATAACATTCCTTGAGATAAGGGTGTTTAAAGATGAAGAAGGCAGTGTACTGTAGTGAGACGAAACAACACAGTAAACCAGTAAAAACAATGTACTGTACTACACAACACACATCAGGTTGTAAATATAAAAACACATACATGCAGTTATTGTGTGATTATGTGAGAGTATGCGATGCAGTTTAACAACTTCAAACTTCACTGTGTCAAACAAACAGCTGCATGCAGCGTCATTGTGTTACTGCAGGGAGGGGTGCTATGATGCGATGACCTCATCGGGCATGCATTCCATCCCAAACACACGTCTTCATTTTCTTCTGTTGTTTTTGTGCCTGGAAATCTTTCATTGTTTAGTATCACTGGTATAACTGACCTCAGATCTTTGAATTACTGATAATTAACTTACAACCACCTAAAGCAGAAGACAAATCTCAGGAGCGGATTTCCATTGTGTGCATTCATTTCTAAATAACACAATTACTCGTCACAGAAAATCTATACGATCAACCCACACTGTGTATACATTCATTCCCAAAACTGATTTGCTGACTGAATGACAAACAGAACCAGCTTATAAGAAAGATTCACTTGCCAACCAGTCATCAGTACCTGAATATTTGATCTGCTGTCATCCCTCTCTGACAGCAGATCAAACAGGAAGCAGGAAACTCACTCCTGAAGATCAGTGAAAGCACATCAATTCATGAGAGCAGCACATGAAGAGACCTTGTCTGTGTTTCACACACTCCAGCTGACTGATGTAGCTGCTAATCTGAAGAGGCACTTCTTGCCTCCCAGGTCTGGGTCGTGCAGGTCAAAGGTCAGGGTCAGTGGTGGGTCTAAATGCTCACATCACACAGTCTCTCTTTGATAGCCACTTCACTGTCTGATTAGAACACAAAGCAGCTTATGAGACAAGTGTGTCATATAGAGCTCCATCTAATACATATTTTAGATATGTGCAATATATACACACCCAGTGACTTGTGTTTAACTGTGAGTGCTGATGAGGTGCTAAACCAACAACTGCAGTGACACAGCTGAGTGCAACAGCAAGTGGGTCAAACACACACACACCCATAAACCCTTTGACATAGAAACACACACACACAAATACACATACACATAAATACTCATACACACACATAAATACTCATACACACACACACTTACAAAATTACTTACAAAATCATTTCCATGATGAAGTGAAATGTCATGTTACCAGAAGGACATTTTTTGAATATTCACAATATATTTTCAGTATTAACATTTGCAAAAATTAGACATGGTTTTAAAGCTCTTCTTAAATTTAATAATTTCTTATATTTAATTATTCATTTTCTAAACTGCATAATCACTCAGATGTTAAAGTCTCTGCATGATGGTATACATTGGAGGAATAACATCATGCAGTATGTTATTTGATAGTATATATTTGATGAATCGTCCATGCAGTGTGTGAGTGTGTGTGTTCAGACTTCACACCCAGTAAACAATCGATGATGTCAGAATTTTTACACATACAATTTTGAGTCTACAGCTGTGTAGTGTCATCAAAAGGCCTGAGGGCTCAAAATGGTGGGCAAGCGCACTTACTGTGGAGAGAGGGTTTGTGTGTGAGAGTGTGAGAGGGTTTGTGTGTGTGGGAAAGTGAGAGGGTTTGTGTGTGTGTGTCAGAGGGTTTGTGTGTGTGTGTCAGAGGGTTTGTGTGTGTGAGAGTGTGTGTGTGTCAGAGGGTTTGTGTGTGTGTGTCAGGGGGTTTGTGTGTGTGAGAGTGTGTGTGTGTCAGAGGGTTTGTGTGTGTGTGTCGGGGTTTGTGTGTGTGTGAGAGGGTTTGTGTGTGTCAGAGGGTTTGTGTGTGTGTGTCGGGGTTTGTGTGTGTGTGAGAGGGTTTGTGTGTGTCAGAGGGTTTGTGTGTGGGAGTGTGAGAGGGTTTGTGTGTGTGGGAAAGTGAGAGGGTTTGTGTGTGTGTGTCAGAGGGTTTGTGTGTGTGTGTCAGAGGGTTTGTGTGTGTGTGAGTGTGAGAGGGTTTGTGTGTGAGAGTGTGTGTGTGTCAGAGGGTTTGTGTGTGTGTGTCAGGGGGTTTGTGTGTGTGAGAGTGTGTGTGTGTCAGAGGGTTTGTGTGTGTGTGTCAGGGTTTGTGTGTGTGTGAGAGGGTTTGTGTGTGTCAGAGGGTTTGTGTGTGTGTGTCAGGGGGTTTGTGTGTGTGAGAGTGTTTGTGTGTGAGAGTGTGTGTGTGTCAGAGGGTTTGTGTGTGTGTGTCAGGGGGTTTGTGTGTGTGTGAGGGGGTTTGTGTGTGTGTGTGTCAGAGGGTTTGTGTGTGTGTGTGTGTGTCAGAGGGTTTGTGTGTGTGAGAGTGTGGGAGGGTTTGTGTGTGTGGGAAGGTGAGAGGGTTTGTGTGTGGGAGTGTGAGAGGGTTTGTGTGTGTGGGAAAGTGAGAGGGTTTGTGTGTGGGAGTGTGAGGGGGTTTGTGTGTGTGTGTCAGAGGGTTTGTGTGTGTGTGTCAGGGGGTTTGTGTGTGTGTGTGAGGGGGTTTGTGTGTGTGTGTGAGGGGGTTTGTGTATGTGTCTCAGAGGGTTTGTGTGTGTGTGTCAGGGGGTTTGTGTGTGTGTGTCAGGGGGTTTGTGTGTGTGTGTCAGGGGGTTTGTGTGTGTGTGAGGGGGTTTGTGTGTGTGTGTCAGAGGGTTTGTGTGTGTATGTGTGTGTCAGAGGGTTTGTGTGTGTGTGAGGGGTTTGTGTGTGTGTGTGTGTGTCAGAGGGTTTGTGTGTGTGTGTGTGTGTCAGAGGGTTTGTGTGTGTGAGAGTGTGGGAGGGTTTGTGTGTGTGGGAAGGTGGGAGGGTTTGTGTGTGGGAGTGTGAGAGGGTTTGTGTGTGTGGGAAAGTGAGAGGGTTTGTGTGTGGGAGTGTGAGGGGGTTTGTGTGTGTGTGTCAGAGGGTTTGTGTGTGTGTGTCAGGGGGTTTGTGTGTGTGTGTGTGAGGGGTTTGTGTGTGTGTGTGAGGGGGTTTGTGTTTGTGTCTCAGAGGGTTTGTGTGTGTGTGTCAGGGGTTTGTGTTTGTGTGTGTCAGGGGTTTGTGTGTGTGTGTCAGGGGTTTGTGTGTGTGTGTGGGGTTTGTGTGTGTGTGTGTGTGTCAGAGGGTTTGTGTGTGTGTGTCAGAGGGTTTGTGTGTGTGTGTGTGTCAGAGGGTTTGTGTGTGTGTGAGGGGGTTTGTGTGTGTGTGTGTGTGTTTTTGTAGAGGGTTTGTGTGTGTGAGTGTAGGGTTTGTGTGTGTGAGAGGGTTTGTGTGTGTGGAAGGTGAGAGGGTTTGTGTGTGGGAGTGTGAGGGGGTTTGTGTGTGTGGGAGTGTGAGGGTTTGTGTGTTTGTGTGTGTGTGTCAGGGGGTTTGTGTGTGTGTGTGTGTGAGTGTGTGTTTGTGTGTGTGAGGGGTTTGTGTGTGTGTGAGTGTGTGTTCAGGTTGAGTTTTGTGTGTGTGAGTGGGGGGTGTGTTAGGTTTGTGTGTGTGTTCATGTGTGTTAGAGGTGTTTGTGTGTGTGTGTCAGGGGTTTTATGTGTGTGTGTGAGGGGTTTGTTTGTGTGTGTGGGGTTTGGTGTGTGTGTGTCAGAGGGTTTGTGTGTGTGTGTCAGAGGGTTTGTGTGTGTGTGTTCAGAGGGTTTGTGTGTGTGTGTAGAGAGTTTGTGTGTGTGTGTGTCAGAGGGTTTGTGTGTGTGAGAGTGTGAGAGGGTTTGTGTGTGTGTGTGTGTGTGTGTCAGAGGGTTTGTGTGTGTGAGAGTGTGAGAGGGTTTGTGTGTGTGTGTGTGTGTCAGAGGGTTTGTGTGTGTGAGAGTGTGAGAGGGTTTGTGTGTGAGTGTCAGAGGGTTTGTGTGTGTGTGTGTCAGAGGGTTTGTGTGTGTGAGAGTGTGAGAGGGTTTGTGTGTATGAGTGTGTGTGTGAGTATTTATGTGTGTATGAGTGTGTGTATGAGTATTTATGTGTGTGAGTGTGTGTATAAGTATTTATGTGTGTATGAGTGTGTGTATGAGTATTTATGTGTGTATGAGTATGTATGTGTGTGTATGTGAGTGTGTGTTCATGTGTGTATGAGTATTTATGTGTGTGAATGTGTGTGTATGTACTCTCCACCTGCAGAATTCCTTCATCTTTTACTTTCATTTTTCTCTCCACGCCTTTGTTAGTTTTTACTTTCTTAAACCACTAAAGTGAGAGTGAAGGGCTGGAGGTTTACACCCTTCAGTCTGTGTGGGTAAAACTGGATGCCCTGCGCTTTCTTGCACGTTTGATTCTCACTGGTTCACTGAGGACATTTTTGTGTTCTGTCTGACCTTTTCATACCTGTGAAACTGTTCCGAATACTATATATAAACCTTATATTATATATAAATATTATATAAAAATTAGATTTATATATAAATCTGATCTATATCAATGTGCAGTATACAACCAGAGCACAGATCAGACAGTGTGCAGACACAGATCATCCGGCACAGATCATCCCACAATGCAATTCATTTGCAGGGCAAGACATTTTTACATTGAACTCAATTAACTATTGAGTGTGACATGATACTGGGTGACACTCACTAATAATGTGAGTGATGAGAAGCTGATGATGTTGTGAGAGCAACATGAAACACTCAGAGTAAAAGCATGCTAAAATGAATCTGTAGCCTGATTCTTTTCCTTTGTCACTCATTTGTCATTTTGCAAACTTTCCTGCTGCACAAATAGTCAGAAGACGTGAGCAGTTCTTGCAACTTCTCTTTCAAGAATGTGATATTAGGGTAAATTCACGTCGCTAATGAATGGAAAATCTCAGCAGTTTTTAAACTACAAAAGGTCATCATAATTTCAAACTCCTCATATTACTTGCATTGATGGTAAACTTTATATTGGAGTGTAAATCACATGCAGCCGTCTGGTTTATTTCTGCACAAGGACACTGGACGGCACACATTGGCACATAAAGGGTGAGAGAGCAGATACATCAAAGAGTTTGATGAGAGGAGGGCGAGCTGTTAGTATAAGCTTGTGACAGCATTCTCCTGGCTGCAGCATCAAGGCTTTGGGCTCAGCTGCTTTTTTATAATGGTGTTACCAAATAAACTTATACCCTAAACCTAAGGCGGCCTCATCCTACATGGCACAAAGCACTGTGGGTAAAGCCACTAGTTTGGCTGGATGTAAATGCTTCTCAGTGTTAAGAATTTTCATTTAGAACAACACAGCTTGTTCCCTTTTCACTGATGGCAAACAGCATTAAAGCTTCAAAATAAGAGGGCAGCACTCTTTCCGAGACCTGGACTGACAGTTTATAAAGCAACAAAATGAATACAAGTAAAGAACAAATGACCCCCGTTTCATCCCAAAAATTGTATTGCATTCGAGAAGTCATACAAGTCAAACCAAATGTGACATGAAACATCGCCTGGTTGTTCATCAAGATCTCTGCTAACTCTGAGAATCAGAGATTGTAAGTTGTGGAGTGAAATTTAGAGCCTGTGGGATTTTGTTTGCTTGATAAGAATAAGGCTAAATAAAATGCTTAAAATATCTTGAGGCAGTTTCTGGTTTTTGCTCTCTACCAAGCTGGTTTCCACTGGATTTGCTGGTTTAAAGGCTGGTTTGCTGGTTTAAAATTTTGTTTGATAATTTTTCAGTTGGTCAGGCTGGGAGACCAGCTAGACTGCTTTTTAATGCAGATTGCTTGTAGGACAAAGTTCCAGTCTGGATTTAATCCAAGATGTTTGTTTTTAGTTGCTCCATAAGCTATAAACCTGACTGAATTTTATTTTTTATCACCTACCACACTGTTGACAACAAGCTCTCATCCAAACCCTGTTGAGATGCCATCACCAACTTCACAGGCCAGTTCCTGTCATGCAGCTCGTTCCAAACAGTAGGCAGGAAAACATGCTCTTGTTTTGGCCAAAATCTAAGAGCTGAAGAACATAAACACAGATAGAGTTACCTGCTGTTTAACAGATGTGTCGCCATTCTGGCAGCTATTTATAAACATGTTGACAGTTTAATTTCTAAGATTTTCCTCTAACTGTTGCTCCAATGTGACAGCAGCTGACCTAAAGGAAGACAGTTTATGCTAAAGCCCATAATAGTAGTTGATTATAGAGAAAAGTCAAATACAAATATACTTCATTTAGTTTGGAAAAGTATGAATAAAAATTAAATTAAAAATAAGTCATTAACTTAAAAACATGCTGGAAAACAGTTCTTGAAACAATTATGAGCTTTATCTGAGTCTCACATTCACAGTGAACCTGAGCACAATTTAAGATACTTTTGAGATCAAGAGAAACCTCTGAGAAGCAGAAAACTTTTTGCATTTGTTCTACAATTAATCTCATGGCACAAACTTCTTCCAAAATTCCTAACCTGAGACCAAAATTCCAGATCCAACTGGAATTTGTCCCAAAGGACAAACACATGTCGTTGACATGTCATGTTGTTGACATGTTGGGCTGCTGAGACAAACAGTCTTTGTGATAATCTTGCAGTGTATACATTATTGTTGTATAATGCACATTTTAGCTAATGCAGTATATCAACTGGGTCTCATGCATTCAAGAAAAATTCCCATTCTGTGCACAGTATACATGCTGCGCATACTAGTAAGAACAGTATATGCCAGTGTGCACTTCTGAATGTGTTTTGAGAGGCATCAGGCAGGTGTTGCCTACTGAACCTCCAACACTGATCACAGCCCCGTGTGAACTTCATAAATGTAATGTTTGCAACTGAAAAGACTTAAACAATCTGTAAAGCAGGTGAGGAAGCAGCTGTGGTATTAATCTGCACTTCCCCAGTTTGACTAAAGTCATCTTTAATAGTTCAAGCAGTTATGTTGTAAGTAGAGGAAAATGAAATGGTGTTGGTATGCATGTGTGATGTCACAGGAGAGAAATCTGTTTTCCCTCTAATTACACACAGATGTTACATGGAACGATACATCCATGAGTTTAAAGCACAACAGACTTGTCACAACGTTTGATCAGTAGATAATCTGATCTTCACAGAATGAATGTTCAGCTCAAACAAAACACACTTTACATTTGCATTGCTTTAGTGAAATTTTGAATTTTAATGTTTAAAATGTATTATTGTTTGTTATTTATAATTGAAAACAGAAATCCCAGAGTGTGACATTATATCCTGTTACATCTCCAGAGGTCAAGCGTGGTCACCACACACATTCTCTTCTCATGTCATGTTGGTTTAGTTTGGACAGAGCACAGGTCTCTATGAAGTTCTTATTAAACCGGTTTCTCTGTGCCTTAAAGCTGTGAATATGGTCTAGGTGTGGCCTTTCAAAGAAACAAACGTTTCAGTTTTGGGGTTTGAGTTTGTTTGCTTAATAACAGAGCATAAATATTCTCAGAGGATGTCGTTTAAGACAGTTTGGTGCTGGTAATGAATTACATGAAATTCTTGATGTTGGCCTTGGGGGTTCTGAGGCAGGAAGAACTCATATGGAAGTCTCCATATGATGTTTGGTTAGACTTGCAAACCTGTTAACAACTTTCTTACACCACAATTGCACCAATTTCCCTATCTTTCAGAGGTCAGGGTTTGGCTGGTTAGTTTTAATTAACCATTATAAAGCTGACGGAAAATTCCACAACGGAATAAAAATTCTCTCATCATTTACTTACCATCATTCCATCCCAGACTTACTTTCTTCAGCTGAACACAATCAGAGTTATGTTAAATAATACCTCAGCTCTTCCCAGCTTCCCAGCATTGATCAGGGTTTAGCGTTTTGTAGCTACAAAAAGTACATCCATCTATCATTAAAGTAACCCAAATGACTCCAGTGGGTTAATATGTCTTCAAAAGTAAAACTTGTAAAAAATATGTTTATGAGAGAAAATGATTAATGTTATGAGTGTTTAGCAATCGATACGTTGTGTTTGAATGTATGTCTGTTTATGTGAGAACACCCAAAATGGCAGCATTCTGGCTCCACGTCAATAACGTCAACTCTCACTGGTTTTCTCACTGGACACAAGACAACTAATGAGATGCGGCATTATCAACATACTGCCATATTAGATTTTAGCACTCTAATCTGTTGTTTACATGAATACATGACAATACACAAGTATTTTAAAGGTTAATATATAAAACATATCGCTTACTTCAGAAGACATGCATTAACCTACTGGAGTCATAAGGATTACTTTTATGATGGATGGCATGAGACTTCTGTTATGGCATGAGAATAAGAAAATTATTGTAGAATTTTCATTCTGGGCTGAAGTTTTCCTTTAAAAGGTTCTTCACAGTGATGCCAAGGAAGAACCATTTTTGGTGCCCCAAAGAGCCGTTCAATCAAAAGGTTTTTTTAAAAAAAACGTTCTTTTTTACCTTTTCGTAGTCTAAAGAACTTTTTTCCACTAAAAATAACTTTTTGTGAAACAGAAAGGTTCTACAGATGTTAAAGGTTCTTTACTGAACTATACAGTCAAAAATGGCTACTCTAGGGCATCATGAAGCACCTAATGGTGTATTCTGTCAGTGATTGATGTTTCTTCTTGTTGTTGTCATAGCTGAGCAAAGTGACTAGCAAAGGGCTTGAGAATAACTACTGGTACTACTACTGGTACAGTGATGATATCAGATGATTACACTATAGTACTTTGATAAATAGCATAACACTATTGGTACAATTAAATTGGTACAATTAAATACTATTATCTTTACATGGTTCTCCAGGGCATCAACACTTACAATAGCAGTATGATCAAAGTTAGTCCTTATCAGCACTACTGGAATACCTCGTTCAATCAGATTTGAGAACCAGAACAAACTGTTAATGTATAATCACAAAAATATCAAGTTTTGTTTTTTAATGACGTATGGAATATAATTAATTGTATTTTCCAATGAAGGCAGGTTACAACGGAATTTTCACTCCGCTGCTGATAAATCTAGAAAAAGTTTAAGGCGTTTTGGAACATGGTAGCTAGTTTTCAGTTTTAAATTTATTTATATGGCCCTTTTTTAAATGTTACTTTGTTTTAAAACAGCTTTATATATAATGAAATTAGAAACAAAGAAAATAGAAAAATTATGAAATATGTATAACAAAATATCAGTGGATCCAAGCTGGTTTAAATGGTTGACAAGATATTAGACCATTCAAAGTCTGGAAAAATAAACCAGGCTCAAAAAATCAGCTCGAAGCCTATTACCATTTGCCTAAACAAAGCTATTGCACCACCTGACGCTTTAGCAATTTACAAGCAGAGTTTCCTTTTTATATAATAAATCTAATCTTACAATTCCTACAGGAGAACAACATTTTACAATATACAAGACAACACTTACTTTCAGAAAACCAAACCGGCACCACACATTCTTGTGTTTCCATCCTCTGCTTGTGCTAGAGGCAGTAAAAGGGTTATGCAGAGGAATCAGGAAGAGTAATTAGTGTTTTACACAAGGCCTGTTTCCACCCGCCACATCCATGTATTTGAAACACAAGCCGCTTTTTCACATACCATTAAAAACACAGGCAGCAGTGGTTTGGGGCGCAGGGGTGGATTTTGCAGATGGACACAGGAAAAGGACTCTTATTCTTTAATGGACCCTATAAATGATTAGTCTAACATGGCTATTTGTGAGCTACACAATTATATTTGGAACTGTGAGCTAATCTTTCCATCAGATGAGAGACACTGCTCATGAACACACACAGAAGTGATATGACTGTATTTCACAGACAAGGGGTCTGCTATTACACACAACAAAAGTGAGATGAAACAGTTGCTTATTTATGATGAGAATCCACATCCTCTGGCCTGAACACAACATCAACACAGAGATGAGAAAAGTGAGATGGATGATTTTATTCTTGTTAAAGAAGCACTTAAAGACTCAAACACTGCAGAAGTGTGTCCTGCCTTTATTTACAGACACTGTTTCTATTTCTGATGTGCTGTATGGCTTTTTAGAAACATTATATCCCCTGTCTGTCTAAGTGAAATCCTTTTATTTTTAAATAACAGAGGTGGCAATTATTTGTCACTCCAATCTGCTCTAGAGGTCAAACGGGTCTGCTGATAGGTGAATTCTTGTTCACAGTGGAAACTATCCGTTGCTTCCTTATGGCTGTTTTTAATGCAATAAAAAAACATTAAAACATTTGGCTAACATTAAAAGTGTGCACAGGAATGACACAATGAGAATGTATAATATCCCTTATGTATAATATTATTCTTACAAAGTTGGCAGTATGTATCAGTTCAGTTAGACTCAAAGGTGCAGTAAGCCATGTCTATAACATTTCTTGAAAATTGAAATGAACACCCAAACAAACAATTTTGTGAATATTTGCTAGATGTCTGTTCTGTGTGAAACAAATACTGTGTTTGCACACAGTCCTGGCTGTGTAAAGAGGAAAAAAAAGCAAACTGGACCGATCCATTCAACACCATAACACTCTCATAGCCAAACAGCAATAGGGCCACCAGCTGATAGTCGCTGCCGACTAACACAGAGTGCTTGCTATTTTGAAGGTGGATCAATAATAGGTGGGATATGTTTGTTTGGATGTCGATTTCAAACATCAACAGTTTCTTTAAAATCACTTACTGCACCTTTAAAGACATATATTCTACAACTGAACCAAAATCATAAATGGTGGGTGGCAGGGCATTCCAAACGAACTTATTTCTTTTGAGTGGAGTAAAGTTTATCCTCTGCTCAGTCTGCAGTGCACACAGCATTGTGCTTCTGTCAGGTTAAATGAAGCACGCCTTTCATTGTGTTTATAAAGATCCAGATCTTGGCAGTAAATTTACAGCTGTGGGGTTCAGATGGAAGATAGACAAAACAAACAGAGGAAAAAGGAGGTGTTTGCTTGGCCCACTGACCTGACCACAGCGGAAAAGAACATCAGAACTTCATCTCAACACTTAGATAAACCAACACATAGACTGAGGCTATAAAGTGGAAAGTTTACATAAAGCTTTTGTGGTTGTTTTTGTGTTTTGTTTCATTGGAAAGTACAGTTTGGGGCTCCCTCTGTTTGCTGGAATAATGAAAACATTTCAAAGCATCAGTCACAGCTTCAGTGTTGGACAGAAGCATCACTACACCTCAGCCATTAGATTAACTACTCCACTTTGCGTGGAGATTGAAGGACCAGGATGGTCTATGTTAATCAGGTTAAACAATGATGAGCACAGACAGATTAATGAATCTGGAGTGAATCTGTCTGCTGGGTTCTTTAAAAGGTCACACTGTATAAAGTAACATACTGTCTGCATTCAGATGCATTCAAACAATTACAACTGAATAAAAGCTAACTAACCAGTATGTGTTTAACACAAAATGACATCTGTTGTCAGATCTCACACTATGAGCTCCTGGCAACTGTTTAAATGTCCTTATTGCATGCGGTCTACACAAAGACATTTACATTTGATTGTGTGTCTGGGCCTGCTGTTATGTTTTTCCCTTTCTTCATGTTATCTCTTTAGAATGTGATATATTGTAAAACTGTAGCTGGAAATAATAACTTTGCCTCACAAGTTTCAGTGTAACTGAGACTGAACATCAGTCACACTGAACATCAGTCTGAGTTATAATTAATCTAATGCTATTTTCTGTATGACATGCTAGATAATGATCAAGGTGCCCCTTCAGATAAATACAATCCATATTAGCCAGCATTTACTTTGTCTTATCACTGACAAAAAAGCAATCAGGAAATATGTGGTGGAATTTGTGGTGAAGAACAGGTCAGTCCTTTCCAATGAGATGTGTGTGGGGGAATTTAGGGTAAATGCACCAAGTCAAGTTCAAGTCAAGTTGAGCTTTATTGTCATTCCGCTATATGTGGGGACATAAACTAAGGCCCACGACCACGGTGCTACATAAATACAGACATACAACAATGACGTGAAACAGTATAAATCTAAACACAAATGCTAACAGAATTGGATTATAAATATACTATATATATATAAAGTTGCCTATACATAAACTATTTAAATACAAACTATACAAATGTTCCACATAAATATAAGTCAAGCACTGTTCCTGGCTGGAGAACAGTACCAAACGCTGATGTTTACTAACCCTGAAAGTCTGATGACAAACATTCCTACTGCTGTTCTGAAGAAAAGTGGTGACTTGTATTTGGCTCACTAAAGCTCTGTGTCAGTCATCAGAGGACACACAAACACACACACACACACACACACACACACACACACACACACACACACACACACACACACACACACACACACACGTTAGAGGAAAACGAACATCCAGAGCCATTCCCAGTTTACCAACCACAACCAAAACTCTTGAAGTCCATTAAAAAACACATCATAGAAGAACTTCTGAGGCTAAGATCACTCACTCTGAGTGAAAGGTCAGTGGGAGGTTACAGATTTATGGACTATTTCATTCAGAGAAGTAACTTTGTTGACTCAAGGCTTCAGGTGAAGTAGTAATCCCAGAATTTTAGCCAACGGCCATAAACTGGGTCCCTGATTGTTAAAATCTCCTTGAGGCTGTAAGTTTAGCTTTTGTCTTGCTATTAACAGTCTAAGAATGATGCAGAGAGAAACAAAACAATAAACAAAACAAAAAACAACCCAGATCAGCCTAATGTGGTTTGCTGATCTGTTTTTTTCAGAGCATGTCAGCTGATCTAGCAAACTACTGTTGGCTGCTTTTTATTTAACAGGGTAGCATCTCACGTGCTAAGGAACAGCTCACAAAAATAAAAACAGTTAAACTGTCATTATTAACTCTGGAACTGACTGTGGTAAACAAAAGCAGAAGAACAGCGACATCAGTTTCCATTCCTGGTATTTTCTGTCATTTTTGGCTGCTGATCACTGCCATTAAGAGCATCTGCTCTCATGTTTTACAGAAGTCAGAATTTACACAGGTGAATGTGAATGAATGACAATGTAAGGTGATGGGAAAGTGGGTATTTGATTGTAAAATGATGAAAATCATTTCTGGGGCCACTAATCCTTTAAAACACGTGTTAAATACATTTGTTAAGTCAGGTATGCTAGTACTGAGATGAAAGACACTGGATGTAAAAATAAATCCCCCCCAAACTGAGCACTAAATCTGTTTTAAAAGCTATTAAAACAGTGTACAATAGATCTGACAGTCATGTCATTTTTAATAGAGCTGTTGCAATGATCAAAAGCACAAACTGCTGATGTATCAATCTGTAGATGAGTTGAGTTCTGAGGCTGTTAAATCAAAGGCAAAATAAGTGACCACATCAGCAGAGCACTGGAAACACACTCTAGTGCAGCCATTAACTCATAAACTCAACCTGTAGAAATAAGATATAAAATAGAAATATTGTGTTACTCAGAAACACACAACCCACAAATGCTGTGAACATGACAAGCTCTTATTAACTATTTGTATTGCTGAAATGTTGGACATTTTCAATGTATCCTGTAGTAGTATGTAACCATCATTGTAAGTCTGGTAATTATTCTATACCATGATTCTATTACAATGGTACTGCCAAAGCACTTTTTCTGGAAGGGATTAATTAGCCGATCCACATGGGTGGGCCTTACGTGCTTTTGTTTACTAAAATTTACTATGTATTCTGTTGTCCAAGAACAGTAGTAAACTTCACATATTATTTATCATATATGCTATATGTAATTACAGAGGTCAAAGGATTTAGCATTGATATCTGAGCTGTTTCATGAAATACATTCTCTAGCAACATTAATATGATACTTTGTGCATGGTGTGCAAATCACAACAAGTACATCCATAATGGCATGTCATACATTTATTATGAAATAATAGTCCTGCCTCCAGCAGAGAGGAAGTCATTTTATATATATACTTGACGTTCATTCTGGCATACTGACTCACCCACCTCAGTTTACGGTAATTCTGACCTTATTTCTCTTCACTTGACGACATCAACTGTTTACCAACTGTGAGCCACTGACACATGATTCCACATATTAGGAAAACATTTAGCCTTATATTTCCATAACATCAGCAGGATGACATACGACTGGATCTTATGCCAGATCACTTCTCAGGAAGTGAAGAGTCTTCTCTTTCTCTGCATACTTTTGTCTCTTTGGTTTTACTAAGGAAACTCAGCATGCACAGATCTGATCTTGCATCTGTCTACTGCAGAGGTATTGCAGATTTATGTAAAGAACATGAACTGCACACCAAAGGCAATTTATGTGAAATACTTTGTCTTTTAGGAGGCTAATTTTACAGCCTTACATTTTACATTAATTTTATTAATAGCAGGGGTGCTGAGTCTCACTTCTGGAGGGCCAGTGTCCTGCAGTTTGCAGTAGCTCCAACATGCCTTAACACACCTGCCTGGATGTTTATAATCTGCCTAAACTCTGTGGTACATTGGCCCTCCAGGAGCAGGATTGGGCAGCCCTGATCAACAGCATCTTACTTCTTTAAGGAACACTTTGGAATTTATGGTTATGGGTTAAAAAATAACCCATCAGTTTTCGTGTGAATGTGACCACTCACTGAGAACATAAGACTCTGGCCTGGGCAATGCTTATTGTCCATATGACTGACTGTATGACTGCCATACTACTGTTCTCATTGTGGGATGTCCTTGAGCTCGGGAAAGGCACTACATAAATAAAACACTCATAAAACATCATTACAACCATATTTCCAACATAACCCCACAAAACATTAAATGTATCTCATTTTCTTTCATCTGAAGCAAGGAAATATGAAAGCAAGTAAAGAAATTTAAGCAAAGTTTATGGAAAATGTGACTGGCCATGTAAACATTTGTGCTCAGTTAACTGCTGGCCTGCAAACTTTGAATTATTCCAATGAGCTCAGTCTCTCCACACCCTGTTGACCTGTTAACCCAGAGCAGCAAGCCACTGCTTCCAGGTTGTCTGCAGAAGCATTGTGTAAAAAAAAAAAAAAAATTCAACATTAATGCATGTGTAGGAATCCAGTTAAAAACATGCACGAACATGTGGAGACATCGATCAACTCCTCTCATGGAAGCCTGTTTAAATCCTACGTCTCTGAGCTATTGACATGTTCACATAATGAAATATTTTAGCAAAAGCATGTTTGCTTCTGTGGTACTTGTACATACATGCTCATGGCTAATCAGTTACAAGCTGCTTCTGAACATCTTAAGATAGATGTTTTTTTCAAATGTTGTTTTTGGGTTATGGAATGCACTCTTGGATCACAGTTCAATGCCATCAGAAAACTCTCAAACATTAGCATCAAGTGGTAACAAGCTCAAGATATCTCCGATAGACATCGAGGCTGGTGTTTTTGGACAATGGCCACTTTTGGCAAGAAGCACAGATGTTGTGCGAGTGAAGAAATTACCTGGTTATGAAAGGGTTTGGGGTGAGGCCAACCCAACACACGTCACTTAAGTTCCAACAGTCAACTACTGCAGCAGGCCCATGATACTGTTATTCTGTATATTAGGGGTTTTCAAAGTCAAAAACTGTGGGCCTTTTGAGTCAATGTACGCCCTCGTCCAAACACACATACACACCCTACTGGCAACTGTCAGTCAATTATTACTCACTTTTACCATTTAATCGATAACATAAACGATGCTAGTTATAGTCATATAAAAGGACAAACATAATTACTGTTAATCCCAGTGAAAATCAGTCAAAACAGTCAGAAGATCTGTAACAAAAATGTAAACACCTCTTCTCTTAATTAATATGCATGCATAGGGACCTTAGTTAGTGACACACAGAGACACACACACACACAGAGACACACACACACACACACAGAGACACACACACACACAGAGACACACACACACAGAGACACACACACGTGCGTGCGTGCGTCTGTCTCTGTGCGTCTGTCTCTGTGCGTGCGTCTGTCTCTGTGCGTGCGTGCGTCTGTCTCTGTGTGTCTGTCTCTGTGTGCGTGCGTCTGTCTCTGTGTGTCTGTCTCTGTGTGCGTGCGTCTGTCTCTGTGCTGTCTGTCTCTGTGCGTGCGTGCGTCTGTCTCTGTGTGTCTGTCTCTGTGCGTGCGTGCGTCTGTCTCTGTGCGTCTGTCTCTGTGCGTGCGCGCGTCTGTCTCTGTGCGTGCGCGCGTCTCTGTGTGTCTGTCTCTGTGTCTCTGTGTGTCTGTCTCTGTGTGTCTGTCTCTGTGTGTCTGTCTCTGTGTGTCTGTCTCTGTGTGCGCGTGTCTGTCTCTGTGTGCGCGTGTCTGTCTCTGTGGCTCTGTCTCTGTGGCTCTGTCTCTGCGTGTCTGTCTCTGCGTGTCTGTCTCTGTGTGCTGTCTCTGTGTGCGCGTCTCTGTGTCTGTGTGTGTCTGTCTCTGCGTGCGCGTGTCTGTCTCTGCGTGTCTGTCTCTGTGTGCGCGTGTCTGTCTCTGTGTGTCTGTCTGTCTGTCTCTGTGTGCGCGTGTCTGTCTCTGTGTCTCTGTGTGCGCGTCTCTGTCTCTGTGTGCGCGTGTCTGTCTCTGTGTCTCTGTGTGCGTGTCTCTGTCTCTGTGTGCGTGTCTGTCTCTGTTCTCTGTGTGCCGTGTGTCTGGCTGTCTCTGTGTCGTGTTCCTGTCTCTGTGTGCGCGTGTCTGTCTCTGTGTGTCTGTGTGCGCGTGTCTGTCTCTGTGTGCTCGTGTGTCCGCGCGTGTCTGTCTCTGCGTGTCTGTCTCTGTGTGCGCGTGTCTGTCTCTGTGTGCGCGTCTCTGTCTCTGTGTGCGCGTGTCTGTCTCTGTGTCTCTGTGTGCGCGTGTCTGTCTCTGTGTCTCTCTGTGTGCTCTGCGTCTCTGTCCTGTGTGGTCTCTGTGTGTGCGTGCTGTCTCTGTGTCTCGTGGTGCTGTCTCTGTGTCCTGTGTGTGCGTCTCTGTTCTCTGCTGTGCTGTGTGTCTGTCTCTGTGTGCGCGTGTCTGTCTCTGTGTCTCGTGTGCGTGTCTGTCTCTGTGTGTCTGTCTCGTGTCTGTCTGTGCGTGTCTGTCTCTGTGTGCTGTCTCGTGTGTCTGTCTCTGTGTGTCTGTGTGCTCGTGTGTCTGTCTCTGTGTGTGTCTGTCTCTGTGTCTCTGTGTGTCTGTCTCTGTGTCTCTGTGTGTGCGTGTCTGTCTCTGTGTGTCTGTCTCTGTGTGTGCGTGTCTGTCTCTGTGTGTCTGTCTCTGTGTGTCTGTCTCTGTGTGTGCGTGTCTGTCTCTGTGTGTCTGTCTCTGTGTGTGCGTGTCTGTCTCTGTGTCTCTGTGTGCGCGTGTCTGTCTCTGTGTGTGCGTGTCTGTCTCTGTGTGTCTGTCTCTGTGTGTCTGTCTCTGTGTCTCTGTGCGTGTCTGTCTCTGTGTGTGCGTGTCTGTCTCTGTGTGTGTGCGTGTCTGTCTCTGTGTGTCTGTCTCTGTGTCTCTGTGTGTGCGTGTCTGTCTCTGTGTGTCTGTCTCTGTGTGTCTGTCTCTGTGTGTGCGTGTCTGTCTCTGTGTGTCTGTCTCTGTGTGCTTGTGTCTGTGTGCTTGTGTCTGTGTGCTTGTGTCTGTGTGCGTGGTTTATAACCATGCCTTCATCTCGTGTACACAGAGGGTTAGTAAAGTACTAACACGAATAATTCAATGCCTAAAGTAAGGTGGAGCTGTAAATTTATTTGCGCAAGATCGCGAAAGTTAATCATAAATACGATGTATTGACTGTGATTTTGATTACCAAAATTCATAAAACCCACATATATGCTTTGACAACCCATATTTAAAATACCATAGACATCTCTCGGTGTGCTCTGTGAAGGTTTGACGTGATTACTGTGGTAACAATGGAGTTCAGACTTACCTGACAGCATCATGTTCATGTCAGACACACCAAACAAATATTAATTTGGATAAAACGCTGTGTTAAATACAGCCTGTTTGTGTCAGCAATATCTGCTGGGTTTCAATCCCAGATCACAAGCCATCATTTACCTCCGTCTAAAAACCGCGGGAACGCGCGAGCCGGAGGATGACGTGATGAGAAACGCTGCGCGCACCTTTACTAACGGCGTTTGTTAAGAGATTCACTTCGAATGAGCCCTTAAAAGGGCGCTCATTTCCCAGAGCCCTGCTGTCCTGTGAGGGTGCGAACTGTAAAGCAACATCTGGTAAGCATGTAAGTCGTAATGTGTCACGTTGAGAAATTGAAATGGTTATTTTGTTCTGTAAACTTTTGTTGCGATTCACTGTTGACACGTTCAGTTTGACTGAATTATTGTTTGTGATAAATGCTTGCAAGTTGTATTTTTGATCATAATATGGCCTTTTTGTGTGGGCATCATTCGAGTGTACATAAATGATGTTGTATTACAGCTGTATAATAGTATATATGTTGGATCTTGTGGTATTAGCACAAATCATTTGGAGACACATGATTGGATAAGGTTGTTGGCTGTTTACATTGAGCATTACAGCTAGCAGCTGCAGCAGACTGAAGCTCTAAAGGTGAGATGAGCTTCTGTTGAAGAAATGTGGCCAAATCAACAAGCAAACAAGCTTCACATGATGTCCTCAAACACACAATATTTTGGCTGCTGCATCACATTTCAGCGTTCAAGAACATAATAGGTTGGCTTGTTGTTTTGCATGTTGATTGTTGAGTTTTGTTGTTGCACATATTTCAACATAAAACACAGTAACAGATCTGCTATGCTGAAAACTACAGGGCGGGATCTGATTTTATCTGTTAGGGAACTGATTGGATGGTGAACAGTAATCTATTTGACAGGTGTTTATTCTTTGTAATAATAATGCTGATAAATCAAATGATTTATCAGCATTATTATTACAAAGAATGCTGATAAATAAGCCCAGGGAGGTGTATTTGTTTTGATTTATCACAGAGAGTCGTTGTTTAGAGAGAAACAGTTAAAGCAGGTAAGCCTGCAGTGGACGCTTATCTGTTGTAAATACATTTCAAATGAGCTCATTGTTGAGTCTGTTTCACACCCATGACGACACACACGATCTGTTGATTTGACACTGATCACGTGACTATTTGCTTTCAACATGAGTGAGTTATAGTAAATGTTCATCAGATTCTCAGTCATTTTTCTTGCTGTTAGCACTGTACTGTACTGTACTGTACTGTACTGTACTGTACTGTACTGTAGGCCATATGGGATGAATTTCATGAAATCTGTCAAAAACATGGTAACAAAAAAGTTTTTCATAAAAATGTATCTGCCTAAGCACATTTTACCTCAACTATAAGCAGCGTACTGAAATAATACTGTTGTTATAATAATTTTTATTTAAAAAAGCCACAATGCAAATACATCTGGTTTTAAAATTATAGGCCTCATTTTCTTTTTTGCAAAATAAGATAAAAATGTGTTCTCATAATTTTGTAGTAAAAGATGTCCTGGACACAGCTCCATGAGATTCCCCTTCATGATGTACAGCTGTTCCAGCATGCTTTACTGTCGCGTGTTACTGAGGTACATATTTGCATCTGGACAAATGTGTGGATGATAGGAACCATTATTCACAGCTGATAATAGAACTGTCGAAGATGAGCAGGCGAAGGGCTCGCAACAGTGCAGAAGACAGATTAAGTCAGGAAAGTAGTGATAAACACACAGCCCAGTGGAGGGCTGTACATGCACACATTCAAACAGCTGAGCAGAAAAGAGTAAAGCAATTATGAAACTTTACTATCTGACATCATTAGAATCTCAGTTCTTGTTTGCATGGCCCTCTACACGTTCATTACATTTAAAATAAGAATTTATACAGCTCCGGCTGTTCCAGCGTTTTGCCCTGCAGCTCTACCCTTTGTCTGCGCTGTGGAAATGCAAGTTGCAGTTCAGATCTGTTTGTGTGACGAAAGCGCACCCTGCAGGTGAACCCGAATATCATTTCTCAACTCTCCGGATGGGAGGGCTTTGATTTGAGAGGCCAGCAGGTGTCACAATGACCAGCACAGCGTGAGTTCTTCCACATGTGGCATCAGATCAGCAGTTTTCTAGGTGTGAGTTCTAGGAGCTTCCAAGCTCTTTTCATTTAGGTGACAACACCAACAGTTTTGAGCCAATGCCCTAATGTCTAAAGCAGCTCAGCTCTAAGAAATGACATCCACCCTCAGCAGGATGCATGAACTGCAGACCACTTCTGATGGAGAAAACAGGTGTCTGTGTTCACATGCATCTAATGGCATTTATTTCATATACTAGCAAGATGCCTTCTTAGACAGCACTTGATACAAAGGCTTTTCCAAAAGTGTACATTATACTGCTGTTTAAGATACTTCCTCTTAGTCATATTCTAATGCAGCTTGCTCGTTGTGAAGACAACATCAGAATGGATTGCGATAAACTCAGCAAACAAATTGATCAAAAATGAAGTTAAGAGAAAATGTATTATAGATATATTAGAATATTGCATATTATGTAAAGTCCTGCATATCCAATAGTCTTGTGCTATTAGAATTAGTTATGAGTCTCTCAAGTTATCTAGTGATCTCTGTTTGTTAGTTTTTCTTTTTAACTCATTGCTGTCTTTCAGCATCTCTCAGCTTATTTTGCTCACCTCTCACATACTGCTTAATTTTTTTTTTAAAGAAATGACTAGCTGTTTTATGCCCCAGGACTGCCGCAGAAACTGCCACAGTTTGACACAGTTTTTGGCTTGTATCATCATCTTATCTCAAGGTTAAAGATGCATGAATTTTCCTGCAGATCATTATCAGTTCAGCAGAAGAACTCTCAAGTGAGTTTTCTGTAAACAGTCGGTAAGAACAGACAAACTCATTTTGTTGTTGCGCTCACTAATCATTCCCTCAAGTTTCTTCATGATTAAACGGCTATAAACACTTGAATGAAAACTCATGTGTAAATTTGCTTTGTGTCGTGTCTGAGAATGCTCTTCAGCTCTGACTTTTGTACCTTACATCAAGTTCAGCGTGTCAGTGAGTGGTGTGTTTAGACAGTGTGCTATAAATGTATATGTTTCTGGATCAGTGCTGTTTGCTGAGCAGGCCGCACGTGGGCCGTGCCGAGTGCCTTCTCCACTGTTCTGTGGTGGTCACCTTGGTCTGTCACTTCACCATGATGGAAAAAAATAATCAGGCGAGTCATGAAAACTTATTCTGCAATGTATCTGAAATCACTTACATGTAGATTGTGTTGTTTTTTTTTTAAGGCCTGTAAGCACATACAATTCAATTCAACTTTATTTGTATAGCGCTTTTACAATGTGGCATTGTCTCAAAGCCACTTTACAGGGAGGAAAATAAAAACAAGGAAATATACCGTTGTTACTGTATCATTGTCTATGTCAATTATCAATCAATTATCAATAACTAAGTATCAAGTAAGATATTAACTATGGAGTATCAAATATCTATTATCCGCAGTCTCCCAGTGAGCACTCCAACACGGCAACAGTGGCAGGGAACCCAAACTCCAATGATGAATGTTGAGAAAAAAACCTTGGGAGAACCCAGACTCACCGGGAGGGTCATTTCTCCTCTGACGTGTTACAGCTGCAAACAGTACTTTGGTGTAAGGGTTTATAGGTTTACAGCGTCACAGTCAGTATTCTGATTTAAAGTTTTATATATTCGCAGCGTCATAATCAGTGCTGTTATGATTTCAGTACTGATTTATAGTAATAGCTAGTTTTAATTAGGGTCTGGCAATTTTATATTCATACAATCAGGGATGTTTTGGCTAGGATGCTGACGGATACCACCATGAGACTGAGAGCAGCTATAACATCAAACTGCTGGTATAGACAGAATCATGTATTTTGCTAAAAATATGAGTATAGATTAACAGTTGCATTAATGTAATGGGTGATGGTGGCGGTTGATTTTTTCCAGTTCCCATGGTGCTCACCCCCTCCTTGGTTAGGCTGTTGTGAGCGTTGTCTTGCCAAACTGGACTTAATCTGTATCGCTCAGAGTCCCTCGGAGGAGAGGGAGAGAGGAAGATAGAGAGAGGGAAACAAAACAGGCTTATATTAGCGTAGCGGCCATTCTCACACAATGTGGAAGCCATGTAGCAGAGTGGGTAAAAACACCCATTCTACTACGTGGGTATGATGTGTTGGAGTGATGCGTTTGGAGCTCTGTCTTATCATGACATAATTTTTTCGCAGCTGTTTTGAGGACTTGTTAAAGATTACGTAAGGTTATAGGAACAGTCGCAGCCAAAGTTAGTGATTTTGTCAGGTATTATGTAGTGAAGTGTTATGACAGGATTAAGTCTACAACATTCATCTGAGTAATCACTAATGATTGAGTTGTTAATTGTTTAGCCTTATCTTGAATGCACTTTTAGGATGGAAGTGCATGAAAGGTAAATAGTTTTTGGCTATTTATTTTGGCTATTTGTTTTTGAGTCATGGCTCGATCTAGTCCTGTCTGAGTTTCATGCATTCAGTACAGAGCAGAAGTTGTCTGTTTAATTTCAAATTAATTGAGTGTAATCGAGTTAATCGAGTGTAATCGAGCTGCGATACTCATAACCTATTTTAACTTTCTTTCTGCTGATTCTTGAACACCCCAGAGAAAAACCTGATCTAAGAGGTCAGAAGAGTTAGATGAGCCAACAATGAAAATACTGTCACCATTTATTCATTGTCATTCAAATCTTTCTTAACTTCATGATTTTGTGGAATATTAAAGAAGTAGTTCAGGAACAGACTGAAATTAAAATTTTCTCATTGTAAGTCTTAAACTTAATGAGATTATTGGAAATGTCATAAGAGAAGAGTAAGAGACTTGCAAAGACTCCATTTGTTCTCCATTTAATCTCAGTATGAGAAATAATCAAAATCTCATTTATTTTTCTCTCCAATCAGAAAATGCATTGAGAACACCACACTCATTTGTATATAAGCATTTAAAGAAGGATGGTGTTGTGTGGTAATTGTTTCACTCTGTACAGAAAAGATAGGTTGCTTGTCAGAAATAATTCACTATTCACACAGTTATCTCACAGATGTTGAGTTAGAAATGAGGGATTTCACCTAGATCTCAGTGTTCGGAGAATTTGTGTTTGGTTCCCATGGCAAGAACTCTGTTTCTCCCCCACTCAGTGCTGGTTTCATTTGATAAGCGAGACAGAATGAAAGGAATGTTAGGAGGAACATCTCAAGAAACCCTTAGACCGGCTGCCTTTTCCAGGCCTGCCCTGTGGCTGTTCTTCAGCTTCCTTCTCCTTCATACACCTTCATACTTTTTAAGTTGGTTCATCAGACACTGTGAAGTAATAACTTGTTTGGTTAATGTATATGTTTTCAAGAATGAAGTCTGTTAAACGTAAGCCTGTATGATTACTTTCTGGTGTCTGAGGAACTCATGGAAACAGAATAAGTTTAACGGTCCAGTGACCAAACCCTAAATTCATCCAGAGAAGTGATGAGGAATAATCACAGTTGTCTTGGTGATTGGGGAGAAAATGTGGATTGCGCGCACTAACATGACCCCTTGACCTTGTAGGTGATCTTCAGTGGGAAAAGCGACAGAGGTGTCTCTCTGGATACCACCAAATGTTGATGGGCAATGTTGATAGACAGGTTTCTGATGTTGTTTTCAGGTTTCAGCTGCTGCTGACCCATCATAACCTGGGAGTAAGTGTTGTTGTCCACGCAACAGGCTTATGTGTTCACTGCTGAGAAGTTCTAAGGAACACTTTGATCTTATGCATAACCTGTGACTATGAGTCTGTTGACAGAAGATATGCAGAAACTAAACAGATCTATCTGCTGCAAGGTTAACTAATTGATGCAAATAATTTTTTTGTTCAAGATCATATATACAGTTTGATCCAACAGTCTGATTTAGCATTCTATAAATACTGTAATGAGAGTTAGATGACCTAGCTGCAAGAAGTTATAGTTATAACTCATAGTAGAATGACTAAAGTGAACTATCAAAATAAAGTGTAAGCAGGTGTTTCTCTTCTTTGGAGCACAAATGGGAATATGTGAAGGATTTCAGATGCCCTGCTCAATTCAAGGCTAAACCTAAGGCTGTTAAATGGCTTGATTTCTTGTTCAGTGCTTTTTAAAGTGTGACACAAGGACAGCATTAAGATTTTGCTAAATATCTCCTTTGTGTTTCACAAAAGAAAGAGTCGCAATAGTGAATGATGGCAGAATTTTGATGACTTCCTCCTCAATGTACATTTGAAACATTAAAACTACAATGAAAAACATGCAAGATAAAAGGCTGTGCAGTGGAATGGTGAAGTGCAACACTGGAATCACTGCTAATAAAAACTAGGACAGAAATATTGAGGCAACAGTTCACCTGTATCTGCTGACCTTTTCCAGTAGTGTTGATGCTTCCTTTTTAAAGCAGGCACAAGAAAGTCTCCTTGGAGACTTTGGCCCTGTAGTGATAGTGACACATGCCAAGGGCTGATTGTGTGTGCGTGTGTGTGGTCTAAGATGTTTACTGGTGGTGCATTAATCATGCACTTGGATGTTACTGCATTGGAATGGCCAAACCCACACAGACACTCACACAAAACTCTGTGTGACAGTACGAAACACACACTCATGGTCAACCCTTTCCCAGAAATTCAGTGATGTACATTTTGACAAGTATGACAACATCCTTTTGCCATGTCGGTCCTCTTTGAGGTCCAGTAATATTCAGGGTGTTATGTGTGTGGATGATACACACAAGCCTCTGCCTGCCCTGTTGATTTTAAGCCATGTTGCAAATTTTTACGACAAAGTGTAGAAAGTTTATATGCTCTGCGAGCTCGCCGTCTGCCTGGCTTGTAGAAACAGGTTTGGGGGTTTAATACATGCTGTGTTATGTTATTCCATATTAGTGTTGTCATGGCAACACTACCTGTAACATGGTCTTCTTGAACAGCTCCAGGCCCCTCAGAGGTGAGAGAGGTCACTGTTAGCGTTGCTTGGATACTGTGGTGGTGTTTATCTAAATGTGGCCTTCACACTTCATCTGCTGAATGTGCTTTTCTGAGCCTCCCACATATCTGACCGTTGGTCCACCATCTTCCCATCCGAGCAGCCTCATATTCTACTGAAGGTTCCTGCTTACAACCTTTACAGTCACATATCAGTATGGTATTCCCAGGGGTTGAACCCATGACCTTTGTGTTGCTAATGCAGTGCTTTCCCATTGAGCTATAGGAATGTTTTTGAAGAACAAACTGCTGTAAATTAAGTATGGAGCAATTATAAATTGTCATTTTCTGAACCTGGGGCCAGTTGCATCAACAGCTACTAAAGACTGTCTGAATAACTAGTCTGTTCAACTGGTTAGGGCTAATCAGTCTTACTTCTCAGATTCAGATGAGACCAATCTACCTTTGTGTAACTGATTTAAAGTTCTGAGCAGTCTTCAAGAAAAATTAGATGACTAATCTGTAAGACTAGGCTAAGCAGTTAATGCAACTGCCCATGCGAGAATGGGATTTGAAGGAGTGTATAAAAACAGGTGTGGAATATGGAGTTGTGCTGTCCGACTGCTGTCGTGTGAGTGTGAAACGGCACAGGAGGAGCATGCAGTGTCTAACTGTAGTTCTTCTTGAAAAGCGTACTCTCGCAAGCACTTCAAACGCCCGTCATTCCACACAAACAGCACAGGACTTTGAAGTGCTCTGTGTTGAATGCTTGCCTCCACAACCTGGATTGTTTGTAGAAACTCTCAGTAGCTCTGTTTTAAACCCTAGCAAGGTGCCTCGCTATGTTCTGTCTACACAAGCAGTTGTCGGTCATGGCCGCATCCTAACTGAAAGTAATCCTCATAGATTGGTAATTTAAAAAAGTCAGCCATCACGGGGGTTTTGTGGGTTGTTGAAGGACATTTTCTGAGTGGTTGTTTGTGTGTTGCTCTATGGTTGCTAGAGTGTTCTGGCTGGATGGTAGGTTGTTGTTTACTATTTCAAGTCAAAGAACCCAACTGTGAGTGGTTACTAGGGTGTCTCCATCTCTGTCCTACCCCAAATTCCACAAAATTTGAGAAACGGCGTTGAGCTCACTGCAAACAATACATTCTATACAAAATCATGCATTTTTATAACTTCTTATGTTTGACCAGTCCTATCGAAGCATAACTGCACTTGCACTGATTTCATTGTTGTGTCAAGCTGGTCCAGAGGATTTTCCCTTCATTTACAGCCCAGTGGAATTTCACTGAGAGATCCCGTCAGTCAAACACACACTGCCTGTCTTTTATCAACTTCTCATTATTTCTGTTGTCACTTTTTGCTTGGGATTAGTTAGCAAAAACAGTGAGGCGTGAAATAAACCTGCAAAAGCAAATATTTTTAATTTAATTTATTTGGGCTTTTGCTAAAGCAAGTGTTACTATTTTAATTGTTCGTTCTCTTACTCTGATACTTTCAACAGCAGTCAACCGCTTATAAGATATATATGTGATGTTAAACTGCAGTTTTTTTATTTTTTTGTCATTTATAACAGGAAGTATATTGTCAAGAAGTACAGTTAGCAGATAGTACAGATAGTGTTTATAATAAGCAAGTCACATCTGTTTTTCTTTTATGAGGGTAAAATGTTAAAAATCTGTCCTGACACAGACTGTTCTTGTATTTGGATCCTGTTGAAGATTTAACTGTGGTTGTCAAAGTTGTTAAATGCTTCATCCAGTATGAGCACAGTAAATCCTGTTAAACCAGCCAGACATAGACACATTAGTTCTTTTTTTAAAATATTCCTTTAAATGAATGGCAGATAGATGTTCAGGAAACCTGTTTCAAAATAAAATCATATCTCAGGGCAGGTGTACAGCCAAGAACTGTTGTGGTCTTTTATGAAGGGGATTGTTCCCATCTGTTCTATAATATAGGTCATTCGCTCTGTGTCATGCCTGTCAACGGCCCTTAGCTGTTCTAAACTGTAAACCACAGCATCATGGGGCTTATTGCTTCATCATGCACTGCTTTTGCTTTGTTCTTGACAGGCTTTGAAGGAGAAGACTTCCCATCATGCTTGGACTTGTTTTTGTATGACCCTGACTGGGACTCACATACACGTGTTCCTGTCAAGGCAACATTACTGCCAGATGTTGAGTTTTATATGTTTTGAAATATGAGCAGTGTGTCAGTGAGTCTTGTGTTGTGCTTTCAATACTTCCTTCTCGTCCTCAACATTGACGTATGTAGCTTATGCCTTTTGTTATGAGGTTATGGAACTCTATGAGATACAGATGTGCACACGTGAAACAGATTCAGAGCTTTCCTGATGTCATTCTGTGGTCGTCTGAATCTGTCAGTCACATACTTTGGGTTTTTGTTCAAGACTGACAACATTAACAATTCAAACAGCTGTTTTTTTTTTTTTTGCACTGTATGAAAGTCTCTTTGCACCCTGATGGCGATCATGAAAGTGGTCTTAATATATTTTATGTAAATGTATTTTTTTTTTTTGAAAGGCGCAGGACTACAAAATGTTTGTTCAATCATTACATTCTGTATCCTTGCCTGTCAAGCTATGTGTGTGTTCATGTGTTGGAGGAGGCGTGGTTTTGGAGAGTGCTCTGAAGGGATATTAAGCTTTCAATGCTATCTTGCTATTGCTAGCCTCTCCAAAAATTGCCTGCCTCCACCGTAAAATAAAAAATCCACTTTAAATTACCTAAATATTAGACTATAAATCTCAAGGAACCATTCACTGCCATTTTAAAGTTGGGAAGAGCCAGGATATTATTTAATATAACTCGGATTCTGTTCAGCTGAAAGAGAAAGTCATATATCCCTAGGATGCCTTGAAGGTGAAAAATTTATGGGTCAGTTTACATTGTAGAGTGAAGTACTCATTTAAAGACAAAACTGAGCTTTAGATTTTGAAGCTGCAATCTGTTACTTTTACCTCTCTATTGCCATCTTTGTTCAAAAATTGCAAGTTATTTTCTAAACATTGAGGACGAATTTAAATTCCTAACAACTACTGTAAGAACAAGCTCCACCTCTGCCATTCCAGCATGCACAAACGCAATGTTTACAGACATGATGGTTGTGGGTTTGATTCCCAGAGAACAAAAAAAGTCACTTTGGATAAAGCGTCTGCCAAATGCATAAGTGTAAATAAATCCAATGCATGCTATTCTCAAGAAAAGAAGTTTGTCTTTGCTTTCTTTCATCAAAATGTAGTAATTTCTGCCCGTTTATTTTCAGGGATTGGTGATCTGTCATTTTTAAATGTTGGGCAGACAAACTCTTCACATCTGTTCAAAAGCTTCTTTATGCACCTGAGTTTGTGCTGATAGTCAAAGATTTGGAGGGTAATATTATCTGAGGTCTTGCAGAGCTTCCATTCCACTCCATTTTCCATCTCCAAGCACAATATGTGATATTTGAAAAGTGTGCGTTGTTTTTGAACGTTATTCAATGTTCCTCATTAGGTCTGGAGAATCGTCTGATCTGTCACATGGCATTCTTGCAATACTTTTCTGGATTATCCAGGTAATCTTTGGCACTTTGTGATGAGCATTTTGTTGGTTTTGGAGAACTTTATTTTCCTCAGATTTATTGAACATGGAGACATTAGATAATGTCTGAATTTCCAGACGATCATTAGATCTAGATCTCGTGTCAGTGCTGCTAGAATCTAAAATAATGACATAATATTAGTTTTTAAAATATCTGAAATACACACACCTGTGACCTCATGTTAGTCAATGCCCATATTAATGGATTAATTATATTTAATGCGTTCAATTTGTTTAATATTGAAAGATGCTTGCAGTAGGACTGTGTGTCTGTACAAACGACATCATTCTAAACTTGGTTTTGAAAGGACAAATATTTCCTCTGTTCATCACAGGGTGTCCAGTAGACCCTCAGGTTTTGTGCACCTGCATTCTGAGACAGCATTTTTCACTCCTGCAGAAAGCGATGATGCAGTTCTGTGTTAGTCCTGCCAGTCGCTGCTCTGGAAAACTGGTCTGGTTTATTGCATCGTTAGAATTGATTTCTCTTACATTTCTAACATTCAGTATACAACCCTAAAGCAGCTAGCCAGTTAAGGCCTTGCATTACAGTTCTACAGTTACCTGAGATATGATTTTATTTTGAAACAGGTTTCCTGAACATCTATCTGCCATTCATTTAAAGGAATATTTTTAAAAAAGAACTAATGTGTCTATGTCTGGCTGGTTTAACAGGATTTACTGTGCTCATACTGGATGAAGCATTTAACAACTTTGACAACCACAGTTAAATCTTCAACAGGATCCAAACACAAGAGCAGTCTGTCTAACGGGGTGTTCTTAGATCTCTCACACACACACACACTCACTGTTTACTGTGGTTAAACACAGTTTGAAACTACTGGTGACAACAGCGGATAAAAGACTAATGTTCAAAAACAATAGCAATCCCAAACAATAAAAGTTTTTGGTTAAAGGGATTGTTTTATTTTTTTAATTTAGCATTAATCTTTGATACACGCTTGAGATGTACACGCTCCAGTGAACATTTTGATTTCATTGGTCCTGTTTTTAAGTAGTAATCTTTGAAATTGCTTTGGTGTAAAGTTACTGGTGTGTGTTTGTACAGTGTATGAGTTATTTTACAATTGCCATCCAGTGTTGCCGTCCAATCAGATTTCAGGGTTAGGCTGTCCACATGAATCAGGGTGAGAGTGGGAGTCGTCTGGAGTCAGTTTGAGGCCGGGGACGTGTGTTTGCACTGAATGAATACAGCTGTGACTCACAAGAGAATTAATGTGAGGCTAATTTCAATATATCTGAACAAGCCTGCCATTATACACACATACTGTATATACTGAGAAAGAGAGAGAGTAGGTCTCAATGTGTATGTAAATAAGCATGGATTTTGTATGTGTACAGTAGCCCAAAAGTATTTTGACACTAAAGTCTTAAAAAGGTCTGAAAGTCATTGTGTTAGAAAAGGCAGAGTAATGCTGCTAGAGATTCACTCAGTGTTCTCAGCCAGCATGGCATTGTTTTAATTCAACGGGTGTCCTGGTGAGTTTAATGTCTAAATGAAGTCCGATCTCCTCACCATCACACAGGTGTAGTTATATACGAGATTCTGAAGAAAATGTGAGTCGTGCTTGCTGTGGCAAAACTAGGGAATATTTAAACAACGTTAACATGATGCTAACATGGTGTTAACATGACTTAGCATGATGTTGTCATGATATAGCATGAAATTTCACCATTTGTTGCTGCCTACTAAGCCGAGTGATATGAGCCCACCCCCAAGTCTCTACGACATTCTGATGCGGAGCTATAACATCACAAAATTCAGCCCAATGTTAAGTCTATGGAATTTTTTGGCCACTTTTTTGAGCGCCCTAAAAACATTGCACACTCGCTCGCTTATAAAAGTCTTAGCACACCTCTCCTCAATACGCCGATTTGACAAACCATGCAGGATGAGTTACGTACCGAAGTTTTGTCCAGTAAAAGTAGTAGTAGTAGTATGCAGGAGAATAATAATGATGCTTTGCTTCGCAAGCACCACTAATAATATGTTTACTATATGTATTAACATTAAACATTTAGTTTAGAAGCATTAGTTTCAATGCCTCACCTGTCACAATACTCTCTAGATTGTAATGTTGTAAATAATCTTTAGTTAGGTGAACCATCCCTTTAACTGTCCAAATAATTTGGGGGCCATGTATGAAACTTTTAAATTTCAGAGTTAAATAGAATAATAATTGTAAATATATATTGTCTAATTTTCAATTAGACATGTAAGGCAGAGATAAACTAGAACAAAACGCATTAAAAAGCGTTTTGCTGTATTCATTCTTTCATGTAAATCACTAATTATTAAGCCTTCGAAAATTGGGAATGATTAGATTATGGTTCTGATGTTCAAACATCTGTATTTTTTCATTATGTTGAACTGTAAAAGATATATTTAAAACATGCAGATCGCTGCACACATTTGCCAGGAAATCAGTATCGCTGAGCTCATCACTTTGCAGAAACTTCATCCAATAAAAGAATTTATGACTTGTGCTGATGTGCAGCAGGCTGCCCCATCATTAATTGCGTTGAACAGTGTGTGATTTATGCCTCTGCTCATCTTTCACCTCCACTGCAGCGTGTGCTCCACATTTCCTCCTGCGCTCACCACTGTACAATGTGGAGAACTCTCTGCTCCTGTTTCTAATGCAATCTTTCGAGAGAAGGAACTTTGTCACAGGTGCTATTGGAGATGACATGCAGATTTAATTAGACAAATTGTATCAGTTAAATGAGTGTGTTTTTGCATCATAAATGCATAAATTCATATCTGCTTCTCAATATTTTCTCATGTAATTGCATGCCAACTGCTTTTTCGGCCTGGGTAGCACAAATCAAAAATCACACAGCCTAAACTTGATTCCTTTCCAACCTGTCGTAGATCTGAAAACACAACTACATTTTTTTTTTTTAGTTGTAACTGCTGTAGGCAACAACATCACCCTCATTGGATAGTTCCAATCGGGATCACAAAATCTTTTTTAACGGTCTTCAAGCATTTTATCAATGATTAATGAAAGCGTATCTGTACGTCCACATACTGTAGAGATTTGAGTTTTGTAGTCATGATTCATGTCAGGTGAGGTTCAGCGGCAGAAGGCTGCCATTTTACACCAATGAAATGAGGTTTCACTGCTGCTGAGTGAGTACAAAGAGCTTCAGAGGAGGGCCGATGAACTGAGTGATAGGGCTGTGCAAGGCTGCAAAGAATAAACAAACAACTGCGAGCAAAGCACAGTCTGGATTGTTGAGTGCCTTTTCGGTTGTCAACGTTTTCAAGAAGTTCATCATACTCTTCTCAACCTTAAGGGCAATCTCATATTCCTATGACAGGTGAGAGCTGGAGGTGTTATCACATCTGAAGCTGAGGGATCAAACACATGACTGGAAAGAGCTGAAAGTGGTTGGTCAGAAGAGTGGCTAGCATTAGTGATTATCTACATACAGTGTCTCTAGTGAGGAGGTCATCTCAGGTCTCTTTGATGCTCACCTATCGTTGATAATCTTTTGTCGTGGTCTTGCTAATTGTCTGAATCCTTGTTAGATGTACACGCTCCAGCGAACACTTTGATTTCAATGGTCCTGTTTTTAAGTAGTAACTTAGCTTGGTCTTTAGCTATTTCTTTGTTTGATACAAAACAGCATATGCCATGTTTTGGTGCTGGAGGTCCAACAGAATTTCTTAGCTAGGTTAACCAGCAAGACTTATGTGGTTAAGAAGAATGATGCTGCTTGACCAGCCTCATAAGAAGTTTTTACTGGTAAACAGCATGATTAGGCTGGTCCACCAGCACTAATGGTAATAAATCAGTCTGGAATTTTGTCTTTTCAGCAGGATGAGGGAGGCTTAATGGCTAGCAGTAAGGTTCTCAAATCTCATGTTCAAATGCAAACATCATCCCAAACGTATGTTAAATCCTGCTCATAACTCCTAAGTACACAATTCTATAACTGAAGCATTTAAGGGTGAGGTTCAGTTTAAAATCTTGTTTATGCCAACCAATGCGCTTCACATTTTAACATATACCTGTGGTTGGTGTGGTGCAGTGGTTTTAAGCTCTGAGCTGATAACTAAAAGGTTGCATGTTCGTGCCCTTGAGTGAGGCACTTTGGGTGGCTGCACACTAGACCTTGTTACATAGGAAATGCTGTGAAGTCGTTGGTTTTAGATGCTTTGTGCTCTGTTGGTGGCATCCATTAATGAGAGGCAGAATTAGTTCTTGAGTTCCAGTTCTCTATGGGTTTTTTTTTTTTTGATAGATTTCAGAATGAGTCGGATCTTTCCAAACCTTCAAAACCATACTTAATCCTGTCTGTTAAATACTGTCTCTACTCAGTAAACACCCTCATCCTCAGGTCACTTCAGTTGAATTGTCCCTGTATTAATTGTAGTTTTAGTCACTTTGGATTTAAAAATGTATTTTCCAAATTGTCTGTTTTTTTTCCCTCATTTTAAGCACACAAATTGTGTTACATTTGTGCTTCGGGCAAGAAAAACATACAATTTACTAATGAGGAAAGAAAAATCAAATTAACATATGTGACCTGTGCTCACAAAATGAGTTAGAATGGGCACATGCCAATTACGAGCTATAGGCCAAGCAAGTGAATTATGTAAATTTTGGTACCCAGAAAATCTCACAATATACAGTAACTTTAGGTTTATCTGTAAGGCTATAGATAATCAAGCTACAGCTCTGAACTGTTTATATATCATATTCGTGTTGAATCAAATTCAAGTCCCTCATCTTATGAGTCTTTCTCATGAGTCTGTCAGTAAATCCAGGTCGGTTGTGGCTTTGGCAGAGCTGTGTGTGTGCTGGGCTGAACCTCGGCAGGCACTGAATGTGTTTCCCCGAATTGAGCTGTGTGAACCAGTCGCCTGACTATTTCGTCTGAACTAAACATACATATCACCAACCATCTGCTATATGTTGCTGGTCATCTATTTGATTCAACGTGAGTGTGCCTGTTACTGTTAGAAGGGAAAAACAGAGAAGAGGAAACAGTCTTCTCTGGTCACAGGGTTAAACAGAGGGAAGATGTGGTGCTCTGCTGATGCAGCAGCTGACTGTGTGTGATTGCTCTGAACACTGCTGTCCTGGTCGGAGAATGTCAAGTGTTACAACTTCAGAAAACCTGGAGCTGTTTATTACAGATTGACTTACAGCAGCTCCAAAAAAGCATTGAAGCGTTACTGAAAAGTGTGTGCGTGTAATTGCATTAGATAACAAAATATCAAAGTGTCATTTACGTAAATACAAACAGCACAAGTATGCGGTTTAACTTACAATATTGGCCAAGAGAAGTTTCGCTTTGTAATTAAATAATGAGGATTTTAAACATTGGAACATGTTGATTGTTAATGTGCTGATGTACACCTGTGGTTACCCTGCCTGTGTGAACTGCATTTTTCAGGTGAGTTTTAATCAGTTGGTGTCTAGGTAATTTTAGTGTCTGTATGAGGTTTGAGAAGATTTGATTTTTTTTGTGTCTAATACAAAGCATTTAGACATTTGTATTGTGACTCAAAGCCAGATGTGTACATGTGACAACAGTGGGGAACTTGCTTGGCGTTGTGTAGTAAATTGTGCTGTGACGTGTTTGCGAAAGCAAGTAAAATCGAGCTTGTGTAGCTAGAAGCATTTTGTGTTCACATACTGATGGTGTTTGAACTGAGCTTTGGTGTCTGAACGCTGTTTATGTGGCCACTATATGTACTTGCACATTGTCCTCAAAATGCCTTTAAATTCACTTCAGTTGATGACATCATTTGAAGTTTGTAATTGGCGAGGAACAATTACAAACTTCCTCTGCCAGTTCCTCTGCCAGTTCTTCTGGCAGAGGAACACAACCTGGGGACTTTGAGGGATCTCAGATGGATTCGGCACATGCTGGAAGATGAAAAAGTATTCAGAAGTCATGAGAATGATCAGAGAACCATTAGAAGTGTCAGTAATTCCTGAGAGCAGAAAAACTTGGTCAGTGTTAACTTGCGTTATTCCAAACTGTTATGATTTTCTTGTTTAAAACCCAAAGCGAGACACTTTGAAGACATACTCAATTACAGTGACCAGAGACTGACATTTAGGCTTTCCTTCTTTGTGTTTCTGAAGTTGTAGGACATCTTGGTGTATCATTTGACATCTTTATAGGATTTGTTTTTGCTGTTTATAGAGTTTTTGGCTGTGACAGGCCAACACATGTTTCAGTGACGTCTGTCAGGTTTTAAATGCTCTGTTCCCAAAAATCATTGACAGTGGAAGAGTCAAGCTAAAGGGTTTTTTAAAGGCTATGTAGTGGAGGTGTTATATAGTGGAGGTGTTAAATGGTGTTATATAGTGGAGGTGCTATATAGTGGAGGTGCTATATAGTGGAGGTGCTATATAGTGGAGGTGCTATATAGTGGAGGTGCTATATTGTGGAGGTGCTATATAGTGGAGGTGCTATATAGTGGAGGTGTTAAATGGTGCTATATAGTGGAGGTGCTATATAGTGGAGGTGTTAAATGGTGCTATATAGTGGAGGTGTTATATAGTGGAGGTGTTATATAGTGGAGGTGTTATATAGTGGAGGTGCTATATAGTGGAGGTGTTAAATGGTGCTATATAGTGGAGGTGTTATATAGTGGAGGTGTTATATAGTGGAGGTGTTATATAGTGGAGGTGTTATATAGTGGAGGTGCTATATAGTGGAGGTGTTAAATGGTGCTATATAGTGGAGGTGTTATATAGTGGAGGTGTTAAATGGTGCTATATAGTGGAGGTGTTATATAGTGGAGGTGTCATATAGTGGAGGTGTCATATAGTGCTATATAGTGGAGGTGTTATATAGTGGAGGTGTTATATAGTGCTATGTAGTGGAGGTGTTATATAGTGGAATGTTATATAGTGGATGTGTTAAATGGTGCTATATAGTGTAGTGTTATATAGTGGATGTGTTAAATGGTGTCATATAGTGGAGGTGTCATATAGTGGAGGTGTCATATAGTGGAGGTGTCATATAGTGCTATATAGTGGAGTTGTTATATAGTGGAGGTGTTATATAGTGCTATGTAGTGGAGGTGTTATATAGTGGAATGTTATATAGTGGATGTGTTAAATGGTGCTATATAGTGTAGTGTTATATAGTGGATGTGTTAAATGGTGTCATATAGTGGAGGTGTCATATAGTGGAGGTGTCATATAGTGGAGGTGTCATATAGTGCTATATAGTGGAGGTGTTATATAGTGGAGGTGTTAAATGGTGCTATATAGTGCATAAGATGAATGTTTCCCACAGAGGAGTCAGTATGCTTACTCAGTTGTGGAGAATTTCATATCCATCATGGTCACTAGAGAGAGAAAACAATGCAGTATTTATTTATTTAATATAATAATTCATACGAGGCATCCATGTGTTTTTGCAGTAGTATGGTTTTGTTGCCTAAGTACAGTTATTTAGTGTGGAGTTTTTCTAGCTTGTGTTTGGGGTCTGTTATCATCTTCAGTGTTTTGGATTCAGGGAACCCAAAGCTCAGGGGCAGCTGTGGACCGAGTCTGACATAGCATGAAAGTTCATTGGGATAATGCTGGTACACACACCACGACTGCAGCCTGTGTCTCTCTAAGGCCTCAGAAAAATGTCCTCAAGTTTTTCCTGATCTTTCGCTGGGCTGGTAAACACTCGATTGAAACACCTGCCAGGTCTCTCTCGTTCTCCCTGTCTGTTTCTCTCTCTGTTATTTGTTTTCTCTGTCTGTTTCTCCATCTGTCTTTTGTTCTCTCTGTCTGTTTCTCTCTCTTCTGTCTGTCTGTCTCTCTCTGTCTTTCTCTGCATCAGGATATACTGTATGTGCTCCAGGTCAGAACTAACAAACTTTTAATTGTAATTTTATTTAATAAAACAACATGAACAGGACAGAAGCAAAGAGCTAAATGAGGATCTAACGATGTTCTGGAGGATGATGGGCTGCAGCCGTGTTGCCACAAACTCAGTTAATAAAACCCTCTTAATACACTTAAAACCATTATCTAAATCATTATTTTTACTCACCCACAAGAACTGAACACGTAGTGTTAATCTTTTACCAGGGATTCTAGTGAATGCCAGGATAGTATTTAATACACATGTGTGAACACACACCGTTTTTGGTTCTGATCCAGCTGGGTGGTCTGGACTGTATGTAAAGAAATAAAATGCAGAAATGGTCCTGCATTCACACACACAGTATCAAGAGTCCAGGCTATCAGCATGATTACTTATATCACAATGAAGAACAGTTGTTATGATGAGCGGGTTATCAGATACATGTGGTTCTCCTTCCCGATCATGAGATCATGATAGAAGAGCCTCAGGCTTTGAAATCACTCTGATTAACTGAAAAACGTCCATGAAGAACAATATGGCGGCAGGGTTTCCGACAGTGTTCTTTGAGTTCTTGAGTTATATCAACTCAATGTGAAATGTGCTAAATGTTGTGTGTGTTGCAGCTTGTGCAGTGATGTTCTTACAACCTCCAGATGTGTAAACGCTGGAGATTACAAGACAGAATGAGACGTCTTTGGAGAGAGTGAGTCACAACCACATCTGTGTTTTAACATCTTAACACTGCTGTATATGAACACTGTGTGGTGAGGCTATATTCACCAATTCATTTGCTTTTGGCGATTAAACAAAAGATGGGTGACAAGCAAGAGAAGAACTTGATTTATGCTTCAGTGTTGAGTGGTAACTAATTAGCAGTAGTAATGATTCTAACCTGACCTAATTTTTAAGTAGTGTCTTAGTAGTTCAGCTTTATTTAAACAGTGTAGCCTTTGCAATAACCAGCTAATGTGTCTGACAAGTAGAAGGGTAGCATGACAAAACACTATCTGGTTATTATCTTTCCATGTCACATAATAATGTGTTGACAATAATTGATTGTTGATTCTCTGTTTCGCAGAAGATTTTCTACCGTAAATCAGTTTGTGGGAGAATGAATATGAAGTGTATAACTGCAGATTGTTACCATGTTCCTGATTCAGTGGTTAAAAGTTGCAATAGATGCATATTTGACATTTTTAATATCAGTGTTCTGCACTTCCTCACAGAGCAGTTTTGATTCTTTGCATCTCTTGCAACACATCCACAGCAGACAAACATAAGTTCAGCTCATTTGAGGTATCGTTGTAAATCCAAAAAGAAGAACACTTCAGTAACTGCTGTGCTCACTCATGATCAGCAGCCCTACTGGCATGTCATACTGTATGCAAGTCTTCACGCAGTTTCATGCATGTGAAGTTTCATCAGGAAACACGTTTGATGTGTGTTTGGCAGTCATGTGAAAACACATGAACAGACTCCCACGCCTCTTAAATACAGATGTAAACTGTTGACAGTCACATTACTAATTGCTGCCAACTCGGTTGTGAAACACTTGAATTGAACAGAACGTTACTGATATAACTTTACCATCAACTGAAGATCTGCAGTGTATGCTTGATGTAACCGGGGATTATGACTTTCACAACTGTCTCATGATGTGCACTCAAAGACTTGTCATGTTGGAGTGGCAGATGTTCTTAGAAACAGTCACACATCCTTCACCTCCACCTGAAGTGAGTTTAAAGTGGAGTGCACACACACTCACAAATTCTTTATAGTTTGGTCTTGAATTTGGTGAGAAATGCTCATATTTTGACTTTTGATTGCAGACTTTGGCATATTGGCAGATCTGAATTGTGATTTTTAGGCAGAGAAATACAGACCTAAAGGTTCTGGAGGTCCTGCAGGAAATCAGATTAATGGGTTGCTCATGGGGCAGATTTACCATGTTTGTGTTTTTCACTTTATCTGGATAATAAACAACAGAAGGTTTCATTGATTGACGGTGAAGGTTTTTTTGATATCAGGTGTTGAAACATGAGGGGCAGTTTAATAGTGGCGCTCAGAATAATCCTGAAACTCTGGCCTGCTTCACATATTTACTTTCACTAAAATATACAACAGGTTACAGTGTTTACAATATTTATACTACATGTGTCAGCAGTAGACACAAAACTGTACCTTGAGTTTTGATTTACTGTAGAAAATTATGAAAATGTACCATAGAAATATTTATCAACACAGGTGTTTATGAAGCAACAAGGCTTTACTTTCTCTTCAGTACATCTGATTGAATTCTGATTACTTAGATGTTTATAGTATAGAGGTTTGGCTTCTGTTTTGTGATATATTTAATCACCTCATCTGATTTATATCAAGTTTGTGTTCATTCTCAATCCTGAAACTACCTTAAAATTTATAGTCGTTATTGAAACCTTAGAAGAGCTTTTGCAAACTGCAAGACGATCAAACTGTTTTCACCTGTCAGTAATTGCTTCTGGTTTTGTAAAAGTCCCCCCCCTCTGTTCTCACAGGTTTGGGTGTTTAGATGTTGGCAGATCCTGTGTTAGGTTCTGCAGCTGTTGCAGGGCTGCACGTCCGTGTTGCGTATAGACAGGTGTGGTGAGTGCTAATGGAGTACAGCCCTGCCTCCACGCACGTCTCCTCTGTCAATCTTCTAAGGAATTTTAAATACCTGTCTCATCCGGTGTGCACGTATTTGGTGACAGTTTATAAGGAAGTTACAATATTGTTCTCTTCAACTCACTGAATAGAAATTATGCTTTATTTACAAATGTTTTATTCCAATTTAGCACACAAGTTAAATTTGGAATTTTGGATGGAAGCATAGCTATTGTGGGCTTATTCCAGAGTCTCTCTATATATGTAAATATTAATATTTTATGTTATCAACTTACATTGCAGTAATAATGCTCAGAAAGATAACTTGATTGAAATGAACTGTTGTGAATGAACTCATACTCGCATGAGTTTTGTTTTCTGTTTAGTTAAGATATCTGATGCGTGTGCTGCCAAGATAAAAGTTTCAAAAAGCAAGTCAAGTGTTGCAAACTCCTCAGACATGATGGCTGTTTAGTATTTATGTGGTGTTGTGTGTCACACCACAGTACTTCACACTGCAGAATTGTCATGTTATATTCACACATTAAACTGCATTAAACCCCAGTAATAAATAAACTGTAAGCTCATGATGATGGTCTAGAGGAAGTGAAGGTTTGTTAATAGTGCACTTACAGCAGTGAGATGATGGAGAGATGAGAGCTGTACACTAGAGGAAGTGAAGGGTGATAATAGTGCACTTACAGCAGTGAGATGATGGAGAGATGAGAGCTGTACACTAAAGGAAGTGAAGGGGTGATAATAGTGCACTTACAGCAGTGAGATGATGGGGAGATGAGAGCTGTACACTAGACGAAGTGAAGGGTGATAATAGTGCACTTACAGCAGTGAGATGATGGAGAGATGAGAGCTGTACACTAGAGGAAGTGAAGGGTGATAATAGTGCACTTACAGCAGTGAGATGATGGAGAGATGAGAGCTGTACACTAGAGGAAGTGAAGGGTGATAATAGTGCACTTACAGCAGTGAGATGATGGAGAGATGAGAGCTGTACACTAGAGGAAGTGAAGGGGTGATAATAGTGCACTTACAGGAGTGAGATGATGGAGGGATGAGAGCTGTACACTAGAGGAAGTGAAGGGTGATAATAGTGCACTTAAAGCAGTGAGATGATGGAGAGAAGAGAGCTGTACACTAGAGGAAGTGAAGGGTGATAATAGTGCACTTAAAGCAGTGAGATGATGGAGAGAAGAGAGCTGTACACTAGAGGAAGTGAAGGGTGATAATAGTGCACTTACAGCAGTGAGATGATGGAGAGGAGATGACAGCTGACAACTTTGCAACAGGCTGTAATCTCATTTTACAGAACGGAAATGCTTCACTGACTGAAACCCCCTTCAGCGAATCACAGTGAGGGAATTTCATTAGTGAGAACAGCAGATCCCTTGACTTAGTGTTCTGTACCACCCCCCCATTTCTGTTCTGTCTGTCCTTATATTGTTTTACTGACAATAGGGGTGGAGGACAGCGGCATCCTGTTTGAGGCATGTATGGACAGACGCTGGTGGGGTGTGAAGATAGATTTGTGCCTCTGATTTCATCCTGTGTTTGTGAGGCCTGTGTGATCTTTTGATCTATTTTTTAAAAGAGCAAGCATACTATCTTTGGTATAAATTTTTAATTGTTTGTGCCACAAGCATGCATGTTCGTCAAGTTGCGAGTTTTGTTGAGCAGAGGTGTGATGTTATTTTTCTTAGTGATTAGACTTGCAGTTTTTGTCTGCAAACAAAAAATACCATAGCAACACCCTTTTAGCTACAGTGCTGTAAACAAGAGCTGTCCAAGCAGCTCATGACGAGTCTGAAAATTCCCTGTATGACTTCATTACAGTTACTCTGTAACCTTTCACAATGACCATTATGCCTCAAAGTGCCGTTTACCACCTTGACGTTACACCATATTAACTTTGAATTGAGTCACCCACACTATCATAACTTGACTTAAAATTTAATTTTTTGGCTTATTTGAAAGTTGTTTCTTAGCACAATGTAAGAACACAGGATCTGTGATCTGTCACCGTGATCTAATGCTGTAACAGGAAATGATGAGAGTTCTTACCCTGAACTTTTGAGTCACTTCCCCTGTAACTTCCTGTGCTTGAGTGAATATAGATACAGATTCATTATAAAAGACGGAAGATTATGTGGAATTGTCTCATATCCTGATGAACATCATGAGAACATTAATCATGGAGCACCAGCTGATCTTATGCACCACAACTCGCAATCTGACACCAAACTTCCTGCCACACATTTACTGTCATTTATTTTTATCCTTTTAAAAACATGTTTGTTTGTTTAGCAGGATGCATGTGAGCGCTGTGTAGAGTAGCTGCATCTGGATGTGTGACTCCAGTGGAGAATCAGGTGTGTCAGTTCTGCTCCTCACATGAATGAGACCTGATGTAGTGTAGCTGGGTTTAGAGACACATGCTGTTGCTTTTTTAAATCCAACAGATATCAGAAGAGCAGAACAGCAAAGAGATTTTGGGATGAGCACCCTAACACATCTACTTTTTAAAAACCTACTGTACCATCAGCCACCAGTAACAGCATGGCAACAGCCGAGTAACCCCCTAGTAACACATTGTGTAGCATTGTGGTAGTGAGGTTTTTTTGAGTAAACAACACTTACATTTCCTTCAGAGCATTAGTTTTATATACAGTCTGTTTGTGTAACGTACACACACACTTTACAAGAACAAGGAACATCTTCATGTTCCCTCACATTATCTACTGAAATAAGCTCATTAAACATGAATTACAGTTGTGCAGCTTTGTGTTTTTTTGAATATCAGTCTTCGAATATCAGAATATCGGTCATATCAGTCTATGTGGTGCTTCACTGACAGATTAGTGTAATGTTTATTAAATTGATTTATAAGCAAGTACGGAATAAACAACCCAAGTGAAATGGCACCATTAATCATACAACTTGTATAAGTGTGTTTATATTAGATTTAGGTTGTATGTTGGGTTTATTTTCTTTCATAGCTTCAAATATAATGTTGACTGTGGCATATTTATCTCAAACTCCAGCTACCGTATACACTGAAGACTACATGTCTCACAGGCAGAGTCATTAACAAAGACTTTCCATGGTAACCATAATTTTGCCATTTTTAGGCAATTTTAAGGGAGAACCAGGTTTGTTTGTTTGTTTTTGGCATATTTGGTGTTTGATGTACCCTGGTTTTGCATGTGCATCAGTTTAGTACCATAGTTCTATGTACCATATGTTAAATAACAGAAAGTCTGTAGAGTCCAGACCGTGTGTGTGTGTGTCCATCATTGTTTGACCCTGTATGTTAGGGGTTAAAGTTGCTCTGACTCGTCTGCGGAGTTGCTGTTTTTCTCTCTAGATACCGTTACCATGTTAGCCTCTAATCACACAAGAAGGTACCCGACCAATGGCTCCAGACACACAGCATGGTTTCCATGGACAGGACCTTTCCCAGGGGTCAGGGGGCAAGTGTCACAAAAACACACATGGACTGACACACACACTATTAATGATAAAAGTCATCATAAGAGTTCATGAGTAAATGATTTGGCCCACAGCTTTATCCTCCAGTATACTAACATATATCTTCTCTAATTTATGTCTTTTGTTTCTGTTCCTTCTTAGGAATTTAAAAGAATTCCAAGATCAAACTAATTTGCCAGAGTTGGACAGGAGTAACCAAATTTAGCACTTCATTATGTCCCATGAGCCAAGATAGTTTAATCTGCTTTACTGTATTAGGCTGCCCGAGTTGAACACGACACAGCCTGACTCCACCCGCCACACACACACACACATATATACAGATTTATAATATAAATGTACACACTTCATCACTCATACAGAACTGAGACACATGCGTTAATGTGATCAAAGGCATACAGTACCACAGACTTCTATTGTTTTTATATACAGCTAATTATCTAAAAATAGTCTAATCATGGATAAATCCTAACATACACACACACACTAGTAGACAACTTAGAGGTTATACAAGTACTCACACAGATAGCTACTCTTAGTTATAATAACTTTAGTTTAGGTTATCCTTACCAATCGGCTTCAACAATGTTCATATTTTGAATCATTGGTTTGTTTAAAAATGTTGAGCATTAATGGGGTGGAAACTATTGGCTACTGCTGGGATTATTTCTTACGTTGAGATTTACAGATTTATTAAGATTCACAGTTTAGGTTTCTGAAAATCTCTTAAGCAGGTCCTGGAAACTGCCTCAGTCTACCTTAAATGAAGACCCGCCTCATCTTCAGATCACCCCCAAAATATCCTGTTTAGACAGTCTCACACTGCCATCTACAGACCGCAGGAGTGTGCTGCAGGCCAAGAGCTTCTTAAGGTGGACCAGAGGAATTACTTGTTACAAAAATTGTATTTCAAGGTCAGTAGCTGGACTGGAACTGTAATGAAATGCTTTATCATGATTAGTCCTTCTGTATTGTTCATCAGATCAGATCTCACCAGAGGTGCTGTACATAGTTGAGTTGTGTTCTATCAATCATGCAGAGGTTTGCTTCATGTCAGATGATGATGTTCTCCACTAGAGGTCTTCCTCACAGCTGCAGGGCCTGACGTGTCAGCAGCTGGCTGTTGTCATGCAGATGCTCAGAGCTCTGGCAGGCGGTCAGTTCTTACAGGGGAAAGTACATGATGATCAGTGTGGATCAGTAGTGCAGGCCAGACAAAGAGTCAAAGCTTTGCTGCACAGAGAAAGTTGAAGACCTTCAGCGTTGCTTTCACTGGGATTTTCTGGGCATTAAAACAACCATTCAGGTCACTATTGTTCAGAAATTGTTCTTTCAGAGCTCAGGAGAAAATATTGAGAACTTAATTGTGTTAACATAAAAATAGGTACAGATGACTCAAATGTTGATAAATCGCGTTCATACTAATGTGGTTAGCATAGCTCAGATCATTTGATTGATATCATTTAATATTGAAGTCTCTGAGTTTTGATCATAGGTATGTTTACAAATCTGAACATATTGTTGATCAAAACTCTATTTAAAACTTATTTCTTCATGTAATCTCATTGCTGCCTAAGAGAAATGATTAAGATTTTAAAAGGTATTTTTAATTCTTTTATCCTGAGGAGAAGCTCCTCCTGTTGAAAGAGGAGGAGATGCAATCAGGTCCAATTCATCTAGAGTCAAAGAAAACCCTACAGAGACCAGCAGCACAAAGAGAAGATACCAACTCAGAGAAACACACAGATAACCTACATATGAGCTTCACCAAAACCCTGTTCAGCAGCCACATGTGATGTTTAAAAGAAAACAACATGAGCTATGAACCTATTGCACAAAATATCTTTCAATCTTCATTTTTAATGTTTAATAGTAACATTCACAAAACTCGACCTCATTTGTGCGCTCTGAGACTTGCTTCATGCTTCTCATGGTAATAAGAAAGCGTTTATCAGTGCTTTAAAATACTGTACTGTAGTCACACCACACAACATGTGCTAGCAACCCAATTTGTATGAAGATTGTATGAAACTGATCTGCATGTCTTAACATTGTAAACAACAGCACACATGGATCTGAGCCTCTGTGATAGCACAGCTGAACTCTTGATCGTGCTCCAGATTCTCACCAATGACTGGAGAACAAGTCAAAGTTCTGATTGAGTGACGGCTGGAGAAGCCTCATCTGTTCATCTGTTTTTTGCACTGTGGGAATCTGAATTTGTTGAGTGTGAAGAGGCTACAGCTGCAAAACTCTAGTATTAACTCTGGTTTTAATCTCAGGGTTTCTTAGTTTATCCACTGCTTCACCTTTATTGTTGTTTTGGTTCCTTGCCACAGTCGTTTCTGGCTTTCTCTCTGTGGTTGACTGGGGCACATACACTCACTGGCCACTTTATTAGGTACACATTGCTAGTACCAGGTTGGTCCCCTTTTTGCCTTCAGAACTGCCTTAATTCTTTGTGGTATAGATTCAACAAGGTGTTGGAAATATTCCTCAGAGATTTTGGTCCATATTGACATGATAGCATCACGCAGTTGCTGCAGATTTGTCAGCTGCACAGCCATGATGCGCATCTCCCGTTCCCAAAAGTGCTCAGAAAATGAGACTTACAGACAATGTTTTTCCAATCTTCTATTGTCCAATTTTGGTGAGCCTGTGAAAATTGTAGCCTCCGTTTCCTGATCTTAGCTGATAGGAGTGGTAGCTGCTGTAGCCCATCTGCTTCAGGGTTCACTGTGTTGTGGCACACAACTGCTGCTCACTGGATATTTTCTCTTTTTCGGCCCATTCTCTGTAAACCCTAGAGATGGTTGTGTGTGAAAACCCCAGTAGATCAGCAGTTGTTGAAATACTTAGACCAGCCTGTCTGGCACCAACAGCCATTCTATGTTCAAAGTCACTTAAATCCCCTTTCTTCCCCATTCTGATGATCGGTTTGAACTTCAAGTCGTCTACACCACATCTAGATGCCTAAATGCATTGAGTTGCTGCCATGTGATTGGCTGATTAGCAATTTGTGTTACCAAGCAACTGAACAGGTGTACCTATTAAAGTAGCGGTGAGTGTATATTGTCTTAATATTATTGTGAATGCACCTATAATTCTGTAAACATTTTTAGTTTCTAATGTAATAGATTGTTTAAAATCATGTATATAGAACTACTTACACTACTAAAAAAAGGAATCAGTGCCCATTGCAGCTACAAGATTAAAGATCTTGTTAAGTGGTGATGTGGTCGAGGAATCCCACAACTGCTTTCAGTTCGTCTGCCACTGAGCTGTGAATATAGTAGATTTGTCTGCTGTGGGCATAAACAAAACAGCTTGCTCTTCTGTGCCTTCTTCAGCCCATTTCTTTGTGAAACAAATTTGCTGTTGTCTGTAGTGTGCTATAAAAAACTCTGGTGCCTGAAACCTCTTTCCCCTCATCTGAGACACTGATAGACCACCAAAGCAAAAAGATTTGGTGCCTGAGAGCTGAAGGTGGAAGGGTCTATAGTCTGCAGGAAGGAAGTGTTCTCTGCAGTCTAGTTACAGGTCTCCAGGGTCAGAACAGATGTAATCAGACCCTTTATATCACATTGGCCACTAATCCTTAAAGAATATTTTCTCCTTAAAGAGGAAGAATAAAAGAATGCTGCCACCACTGATCTGACAGAGATTACATGTCAGAGATAATTTTACAGTGTCTACAATATCTACAGCTACTGGGCCCCATTCTGTATCCCCTCAACGGCGTACCGTGCTGTCAGAAAGAAGCTGATGATGTTTGTAGAGATTTGAAGAGGGGTGGGGTTGAGGGTTCCTCTGTTGTCAGCACGTCCCCCCATGTTCATTAGGGTGATAAGGCCTCCATTGAAGTCCAGCCAGAGGAAGATAATGGTGGTTTTGATGACTGCAGTGTTGCCCCCACTAATGGCAGCTGCCACCCCCCTACAACCCCCACTTTTTATCTCTAACAGGTGCCCTCCTTTGGACCAGTGCCTTTTATCACCTGCCAGAACTTGCTGTTATTCCACAAAGTTCTGTGTCCATATCCCAGATGAAACTCCTCTGGTGCCTGTCAAAACCCTTGAGGTCAGTCAGTATGTGTTTTGGTCAGTTCTGTCTCCTGTGGATCTCCAGTGGGACCCAAACATGTCATCTGAGAGAATACAGAACTGTCTGTAAACAAGAACATGCTCTTATAAACAAGAAGGACACACAAGTAAACAGACAAGTGCTTGACATATACAATAACATCCTCTTTTCTGTCGTTTGCCTCTTGCATTGACTCGTCTTATATACGTCTCTCTCTCGCTGTCCTCTTCTTACACACATAAACATAAACACAACACTGTTTCCCTGAGTCAGCTCTGAGATGGCTTTTGATCTGTTGTAGTGTTAACTGTGGTTTCCAGCCTTTACTCAGTGGGTAGTGTTTCTGGATCTGCTCTGTATTGTGGTGTACACTGGAGCATTTTTCTCTGAGGTCCCATAATCCTTTGAGGCAGCTCTGAAAAATCTGTTCACAGTATTCAGTAGTGAAATGCTGCAGCTTGTAATCATCACTCTATTTACAACATCCAACATAAAGCCACAAGATAACACTGAGGTGCCATAGGCCAGCACATTTAAACAAAAGATTTGGCCTGTATTAACGTGTTTGTTTCTATCTTTCTGAATACCAAAACAGGGTTTCAGGAGAAATCAACATTTTGACACCTTTTCCACCTGGAGAGAACTTTCCCTTCTTATCCTGTAAAGCACAAGTTGCAGGAAACTCATCTCATGGCTTTACTGCAGCGATAATGTGGCAAGTCAAACCTTCAGGTCAAGAAACTGGAAACTGTCACGTGGATTCAGTGTTGTACAGAGAAAAACTTTATTACTCACACTACAAACACTATTACTGTTTCATTTCTTAGTGTTCACATTTATTTCTAAGTGTTTATTGCTCCTTTCTTGCAACATATATACTTCTCAGAATTGTTTATATTTGTTTTGTATCTTTATTTTTTGTATCTTTCAAATTTGCTTATCACAGTCCCCATTATCTTGCTCACTGGAGTTGTGCAGTATGTAAAGCAGCAATGAAACAAGATTTATTGTGAAAGCTGCTGCAGTAATACATCTGAACTGAAAATGTTTCTCTTCAGGTTTTAATTGTTGTCTTTATAATTTCACACTATTTATCCAGCACAGTTTAAATGCTTCTTTACACACAAAAATATAAAGATGGATATTTTGGAAAGGGGGTCCCTCACAAAGGTTCACCATATTTTGGGGTCCTTTGCATCATAAAGTTTGAAAACCTCTGGGTCAGGAGACCTAGTATTCTCAGTTAAGTTTTAAGTATTAATTTCTTAACAGTAATACAAATAGACAAGAAATACCATTATTTGCATACAGTGAGTGTATAGAGGTATAAAATCAACGTGTATTTAATAAGAAATTACTTTTGCATATTGCCACAGTGATGACCTCTCTCATGGCTAGATGGGTGGAGATAGTGAAGAGACTAATCCTGACCTAGTTTCAGCCCTGCTTAACAGCCTGTGGTTTGCAAGGTAAGAGAGTGTATTTTTCCACGGTTCCTTTGTGATGCCAAATTCATAACCACTGAACCATGTGCACACTGAAGCCTGAGTGTTGCTGTAGCTTTAGAAAGGATCAATATAGAGGGAAATACTGTTCTGCTTCTTGACAAAGAACTACATCACCGTTGGGGCAGGTTTTGTGCAAGACCAGCATTTACCTTCTTTTAACTTTGACTTTAACAGATTTTTTTTCATCAGTTACAGATGAAGGTATCTTCTGCACCTGTGCAAACAGCAACTAAACAAACCCAGAGCCTTAGACCATTCAGGTATGCAGAGGACAGTGAACTACAGAACATGTTTGGAACAAACAGTTCAATCAGGTAGAAGTGACCTGATTTTAGAAGTCTAACAATAACACTCCAAATGCAGGACAAATTTCACTAATAACATAACTTAAAATGATTTTTAGATTATAGGGAGCATCAGGGCTGTTTACGCATTCAGACCTCCACCAGTGTTGGGGGCTTCCAAGGTGTTACTACTCAGTGTGGTTGTTATGGTGATTTCTGGGCAGTTCCTTGCTAACCCAAGTCAAAAGAGCCGATCCACAAGTCTCTTCTTATACATGCTTTTTAGTTAAACCTTAAATTAGAGTGCTATGGACACCTGGTCTTGGTGAAGGATTACCTCTGCTGTGATATCGTCATTGGTAACACACTGCTGGACTTTTAGAGGAATGGAAATAGTGACAATCCCACAGATGTAGTTTTAGAGATCTAGGCAAAAGATATGTGTATCCCACAGAAAGCAGCAAAGACTTCACCAAGCGACGTCAAACTTCACCAGTACTCTCTTTTGGAGAGTGAGATCCAGGGAGACTCTCTCTCTCTCTCTCTCTCTCTCTCTCTCTCTCTCTCTCTCTCTCTCTCTCTCTCTTTTTAGGATGTCATGTTTTGTGGCACCACTTACTACCAGAAACCAGGGCTGTATAAATTATAGTTAGTTAACTAGTTAACTACCCAGTTAACTTTCCAGCACAATGTAAAAGCCAAGTGACTGAAACCAAAGTGACTGTGGTTTTACATTGTTTGTTGCAGATACAGGTGATTAGAGCAATAAGCTAATTAACATGGAAAATTTATTGCTTGTTGATTTGTCATGTTTTATCAGATATTTATCAGAACTTTGTCCTGGAGTCTTACTGTAAAACTGTTTGATCTTTCTGTCCTCATTCATGCATCTCCTGACATTCCTCTTCACTTGGGACTGTTGTCTCTGTGAAACCTAAAATTGTTGCATGAGAGAGAAGCATGCAGTTGCTTTGTGTGTTCATGGAGTCCTGTAGTTTAATAATGAAGCACAATGAATAATGAAGTACAATGATATTGATGAGATTATTGTGTTGAAGTGGGAAGTTAATCTCATTCTCTCTGGTTCTATCTGTAGAATGTTCTATCTGAGGGTTCCTGAGAGTCATAGACTCTTATCTGTAGTTTTAGTGACAGTTTAAAGGTGATTATCGCTGTGTTCTTCTAGTAAAGACTGAAGGCCTCTTTTTCTCTTGAGGAGCCTCTAGTACTTTATAACAGACATGTTGTGTGATGCTGTAGGGCTGCAAAAGTTTTTTTTGTTAAAAGAAGAACCAGCACAGCACATTATCACACTTTGATGATACTAATGCAGAATAAAAATCATTCTAGAGATGCAAATAAAAATTGTTTTGTTCTGTGTGGTTTGTCTCTGTGTTAGAGTTTCTGTGTTTCTGTCTTTAGTAGTTTTGCAGATTTATAGAGACCTCGTTCAGTGAGCGTTCACCATCAAAACCGCATATTTACTTTGGTGACATTTCGGAGTGCAAGCAGGAAGCAGTTCTGTGTCGTTGTTTATAATATTGTAACATGAGTAAAAAATGTCATTTTCAGAAAACAGCATCTTTTAATAAAATCTCAAAAGCACGACACAAAGACTGAAGCCATTGTACACGAAGGACGTAAACCACTAAAGAGAATTTAGCCAGTCTCTGCCCACATTCCAGCTGCATTCCTGCCTGGTAAAAACAACAGCACTGGAGAATAATTACCACCATGTGTTCAGAGCCGCATGCTGCGGTCATGAGAACACTCAAATAAATTCACAGACCAAAACATCTGTCATGATCGACAGCTTCTTCTCGTGCTGTGATTCATTGCTTTTGCTTTCTATCTGCTTATAATAATGTCTTATACACCTGTATCGCAGACACCTGACAAGTCCCTAATGCTCTGATGTTCAGCCCCATGTCAGGTGTGTAAACAAAAGAATTCTTCTACTGTTCATCCATGTAAATGTCTAGTTTCCAATTCACTGGTTTTCTTAGACTGAAAATGATGCCTGGTGAACTGGGTGAGGAATTCTGCTTGGCTAGTCATCTTCCACCATTGAGCTCGGAGCCAGTTGGCCTTTACAGCAGTCAGTTGGTTGTTGTCTTCCTGCTGAAGAAAAGATCTCAGCTTTCTGGGGCATGGTTGCATATTTTTTGTGTTAGACATTTAATAAAAACCCTGACCCTAAACAAAAAATATAGAGCTGGGGGGTGTATGTTTAACAAACAGCACGTGTACAATAATAAAACACGTAGCAATGCCCTGACATCCACTTTAGTAACTGCAAAGCAACGTGCTCAGAACTGTTTGACAACATGCTGGCATTGTGGTCGTAACACAGGGAAGTAGAAACAAATGTAGATGTACTTTTGATTTATGCATATTTTGAGAGATTAATGTTCTGGGCTGCAGGTTTCCTTTGAATTGTGAGATTCTGCAAGTGGAAAATGCAAACAGATGTATTTTTCATTACCTTCTGAATGTGATTATTTTTCCTTCATTTACGTTTTTTCTAATTTTACACTCCGCTGACCTCTCTGTGAACTGTTTATAAAACATTTTCTTTAACAGCTTCTATAGTTTTGCTCTTTTAATACATTTATAGTCTATTAGTAAAATGAAACAGCAGATCAATAAACAATGTTCTCACATATTTCCCTGTCTGTACTTCAGAAGGATCAGGAATGTGTGCAGTTCTAGAGAAGATCTACTGTACAGAAAACAGCAGTCAGATCAGTATGTAAGGCATCACCTGGTCATCTTCACTTTAGATAAAAATTAGCTGCAGAAACCTGAGACACGTTTTATTAGACTGATTGGTGATGTCACATTATTGAAACATATTTGACAAACAGTTTGGAAGATTTCATTCTTTTCTGATTCAGTCTTCACAACAGTCGTAGAGTGAAGCGTCTCTTGTGAGCATGATTCATGAAGTATGAATATATTTCAGCTATTGCTGATGTTGCACATGCTTTATGTTCCTGTAGACCATCGGTCACATGACCTCCAGCTCTAAGAAAGCTCTCAGATGACAAGAGGCCTTGTGCGTTGTCTTGAGAGGTTGGAAGAACATGGGTGTTTCGTACCAGCATTTCTCTCTCATTTAGATCTGCTCTGCCCTTGATCCTCACAAGGGTAAATCCAAACGATCTGTTCCTTTACTTTCCAAACAGCACAATCACAGACCTGTTACACTGAATAAATGCAGACATTTCTTTCTGTTTGTGTATTTCAACAAAAAGAGAAGTCTTTGTTTTAGTTGGTGCTTTCTGTAAGTGTTATATTTCTGTGTACAGACATAATTGATCCTTAGATCAGGAGATTTTTAGAGAAGAGACGTGCTGTTACTTTTGTAAGTGATTGGACTCATGTATAATGCTCCTCTGCTGGCTTTGTAACGTAAACACAATGTTTATGGTGGTCATAAATCAACTGCAATGAGAAAACAAGATCTTCTGTTCTGTAGCCCACATAAGGGTACTGTACTCGCTTGGCCACACACAGCGTCTCCATCCAACCTTCAGAAACTACTGCAATAAATAAGACCTGTAAACTGCCCTCCACTTTAGTCTAGGAAACTCACGGGGGGTCAGAGAACTCTCACCTGGTAGGTGACATCCATTCACGTCTGTGTTTTATTCAGTTTTGCCAAAAAACGGTGAGTGGTGCTCTGGTCCTAATTACATAGTTTTTTTTTTTTTAACAGGCTGAATATTTTCAGTAATAATGAAGCTGTATTTGGATTGCAGATGAATGGCTGGATTTGAGCTTGTCAGTGGGGGTGTGTTTCTTCTGTCTCTCTCTAAATGAAGGGTTTTGTGGGTGTCCATGTTTATTAGAGGGTCTCAGAACACAGACATTTGACTCATGGCGTTAAGTCTGGTAATTGTTGAGTACCACCCACTTCGACAGGAAGAGCCTGTCTGACTGACATGAAGCGACCAATCAATCAATATTTAATTTTGTAAATGCCATATAAGAGCTGAGTTTTATATCATAATAAAATGTTAAACCTACACAGAAAGCCAGAACCTTCTAAACAGAATTTCATTTCTAGGCACTGAAATCTCTCTTCAAACTCTTGACATGTGTAAAGCCTATAAAAAGAATTGGAGAGAAACTGGACAGCTTTGTGTTTGTTTCAGCACTGAAATAAATTCACAGTTCAAGAATGTGACCGTGACATTAGTAACATAATGTGAACAGCTTGACATTTCCTTTAATAACTGTGAACATTATATTTGTTAAAGTTTGTTTATTGTCATAGTTAGAGCTTCCCAGAATGAAGACCATTTCATACTGTAGATACTTTAAATGTAAATAACACAGATCACTCTGTCTGTTAGAAACAGGTGATACTTAGTTGTACATTATCACATTGTACAGCTGGAGACTAAAGGAAAGTAGTGCTATATAACCAGTTAACTCTGTCAGACTACTTAAAACAGTTTAGATCACAAGTAGTTGTACAAATACAAGCAGCTGGAAATTTACATGGGAATGAATCATAATGTATTGTATCTGGACACATTCTGGGGAGTATTTTATAACTTAGTGTCTCCCACTTCAACACACCATCCACCCACTATTCCAGTTAGAAACATTATTCATATCAAAAACGTTCTTATCAACACTTTATGGATCCGACTGCAGCTCCATATTACAAAAGAATTTCATCACCTGTCTGTTGACTTGTCAGCTCAGACCTTTGAGAAGCAGGATGTGATTCTTCCCATTCTGCACAAGTCTTTGTAAAGCAGGAGAAGTTCTTGTGAGTCAGCAGGCAGGGACGCGGTCAGTGTGATTTACCTACACAATCACACTGGATGTGTTTCTTATTTGTGAAATTGTTTTTATTTCCCACACTGAAAGTGTGGATAATAAGTTTACCCTGCGTAAGTGATGATGTTTACTGTGTTTACACAGACATGAGTGAGCGTGAGTCATTAAGAAGACAACATGACCCAAGATGAACTTTGATTTACCCTTGACGGCAGAGGTTGGGAGAACATTGCAGCTGGACGTCACAAAAACCACCAGCCGCCATTTATGATGGCGTTGTTTGATGGCATTATGCCTTTCTTTGTGTTATTCAGATCTACCACATATACATTTCAGGTAAAGTCAAGTCAAGTCAAGTGGAGTTTATTGTCATTTCAACCATATACAAGTACACAGTAAAACAACGTTTCTCCAGGATCAAGGTGCTACACAAACAGAACAACAGAACTACAGGCTACATAATTTATACATAAAGTGCACAAATGCAAACATGTGCAGACAGCACAAGACAGTACAATGACTTTTGGGGCAGACAATAGACATAGTATGTCCCAGTGCAGCACCGACCAGCACACAGTTCTGTTCCAGAGTGATCCTGGTGAAATAAAGATATGTGTTAACATAAGTGTTAAAACGACTATGTACAGTTTAAGTATTTAGCAGCAAAAAGTATTACAGCAGCAAATAGTATTTAACGTGCCAAAAAATTGCAGGGTGGGGGATGCACAGTTGTGTTCTGTCTGTGTGTGTGTGTTTAGCTCCAGTTCTATGTATTGAGGAGTCTGGTAGCACGGGGGAAGAAACTATTGCATAGCCTGGTCATGAGGGCCCGAATGCTTTGGTACTGTTTACCAGACGGCAGGAGGGTAAAGAGTGTGTGAGAGGGTGTGTGGGATCATCCACAATGCTGGTGTCTTTGCGGATGCAGTGTGAGGTGTAGATGTCTTTGAAGGTGTAGATGTCTTTGATGGAGGAAAGAGAGACTTTTATTTTGTGCATATTACCACTTATATTTTGTGGATAACCAAATATTGTTTTAATAAATATTGTTTATTGTGTTAATATTTTGTGTGTAAATATCGATACTTGTACTCATCTGCGTCCCATTTGGACTGGATCACGAGGACCAGCCGAGTGAAATAATAATCTCTGTTAGCTGTTTATTGCTGTTAAAATAAAATTAATCTGTTTAACAGTTAAACAAAAATTGACCACGTACCCCCATCAGTACCAAGGCCCCAACTCATCATGTAACTCTATGCCATTTATTTGTCCCATTTAGATTCCAAAAATAAAGTAACAATTATGTTGTAAATACAGTGCTGAATGAATCACACATGTATATGGGCAGTTGTAATGCTTAGTAAACAGCAGTAATTACAGACACAACTAGTTATTAAAGGTCTCCAGAATGCACGTCCTCTTCTGTAATGAATAAGTGTGTGTGTGTGTGTGTGTGTAAGCTGCACATTCTTCTTAGTCACCGTTTTACCCTCATTTGCTTTCAGCTCCTAAACACCATTCTGAGGGAATCCTGCCAGTCAATTACATGGTGAAGATAGTAAAATAAACACAAGAGAGATCTGTGCCGCTCTGATGATACTAGAACTGGATTACTGTCTGAACATCACGTCAAAAATATTATACCCTCATTTCTGATATAAAAATGCAGGACACACACTCTAAGGATCAGGAAAGTTTACCCCAGGGCACAAAACGTACCGTTTTTAGCATGTAATCTTATACTGTACAATTGGTGTTGTGTTCACTTTCAAATGACTGTGATATAATATGTGAGGAGACAATGTGTTCCCAGCAGTCCTGCAGGGACAGATTTTTCCATCATGGTTGTATTTTGTGAGTGTTGCTGACACGCGTGCTGCATCGGTGTGTACAAGTCTGATGGTGTGACAGAATGCTGAGTGTTTTCCCGCTGTCTTGTGTTTTTGGACGTCAGAGGGCTGTGACAATCGTCAGCACTGGGCCAGTGGTCTGTCTTTGTAATTCATGCTGTAGGGCCTGAATGCCTTGTGGAAAGAAGAGGAAAAGAGGGTGGGCAAATCTGAAAGAACAGTGAGGTTCATGCTAGCTGAAGAATGAAGCCGTTTGTGTTTGACAGCTGCTGCTAAACATGCCTCATCCAGACCAGCGATGTCAGGACACTGTTGTCCTCAGTCTCCTGTCTACAGTCAACATTTGATTACTGGTCAGACTGATGAATTATATAAGTCACATCAACAGATCAGAATCTCATGCATGTGCTGTTTGGATTCTTTTGACTAGATCATTGGGACAGAAAGTTTAGTTATGGTAAGTGCCACAGTAACTAAGTAACTGTGCTAATGCATGTCAACTTATTCTACTAACCCTATCCTAACAGTCTATTGTTCCTACCTAACAATCTAACCTAATAGTCTACTAATATTTAAACTAGGTACTTTTTCTGAAGAAAATGTGAGTGGTGTTTGTTGTTGCAAAACTGGGGCCAGAATATTCCAGCAATGTTAACATGTTTATGATGCTAGTATGATTTAGCATGACCGATACATTAAAATATGGCTTATTTGTGAGGTTGGGAGGGTGAGGGTGTGGCTAGAAAGTTACCAGAGCAATGCCTAAAGCCCACTGACAGCCCAAATCAAATAAGTCCTCCCACGTGTTTACAATTCCTATGCTGAGATATGGCTTATTCATTTATTACATGGTTGCTACGACAGTGTAAATGGATGCTAGGGCATCTAGGTAGATAGTTGTAGCTAGACAGATGTGTTAGACAGTTGTGTGTGTGAATCAAAAGAGCTCCCATGTCTACGATGTTCTGGTGCTCAAATATAGCTTATTCATGTTGGTTGATATGAATGGTTGCTAGGACACGGCTTGACAATTTACTTGGTGATAATTAAAGACTACTTGCCAGTCTGAGTCAAAAGAGAGGCCACCTGCTTGTCTATGATGTGGCTATGAAGTTGAAATGTGACCATTTTTGCTGTAAGCTGATAAGCTGAGTGATATGAGCCAACTCCCCGTCTTTACAACAGTCTGATGTGAAGCTATGACATTAATTAATTAATTAATTAATTATAAAATTTAGTCCAATAAGTCTAAGGGATTTTGGAAATCAAGTGTTTTGTGTGGGGGAAAATTTGATTAGCTCAATATAAAAATCATTACACTCATCGAAATTGGCCGTAAACCACATATGCAAATAGATGTGTGTGAGCAATTCTTTCTTGTTCTGTTTGTTTAGCTGCTGAGCTCTGGATCGACAGGACTCTCTTCAGACAGAACCTTCTACACCGGAGAACTCTTTCCTAGTTCAGGTTGTCATGAGGGGCTTTTTCTCTTGGCCTGACCTCACGTCACAGACGTCCACATGCTCTCAGACTTTACATAAACCTGTTAACAAGCATTTTAATCAGCACTGACCTACAGCTTTGCAGACAAAACCAAATGTATCCAAATGGTTCTCTTGCTATAATAGTCTTTTGTTTTTTTACTATATAAATCTCCAGGTCCAGATAGTTCTTTATTTTCATAATCATCAACATTACCATTACATTTCACATTACCACAATTTAAAGGCCTTCAGAAAATCATTTTGTTGAATGCAGTCAAAAACTACAACACGTGTTTGGTGTCTTAACTCACACACAAGTTACTGTACATGGTTGCTAAGGTGTTCCAAAAGGTTCAATACAGAATCAAAGAAGGTAAAACTATAGAGTGAACCCAAATGTAAACCTGCAATATTCTCACTGATAGCTATTTTTTCCACAATAATGAGATGTATTTCTTCCTCTGGGTCCTGCAAACTGCATGTTGAGGTTTGTATGTGCTGCTGTCACTTCCCTGCTTTCAGATGTGTGTTGATAATGACAGAGATATGTTTCACTCAGAACAGTGATTATAAACACATTCACAGCTGTATAATCACACCAGCTTCAAGCACTGATCACGGTCTTTAAAAGTTAACGTCCTCATGCATGTCACTCGTGTTTATACATGTAAACATGCGGGTGTGTGATGACAGATCCACTCAACTGAACTTTTGTTGCACAGTTGAAGAGTTAAAACTGTTCATGCTGATGAATCCTGTGAGAAACTTTTACGACATTATTTCCATGGCAGTTAAGCTCATTTTCCCTTTCTGTAATGTGTGTCTGGATATTTTGCATATGTGCTTTCATAAAACGCAATGTAGTAAAATATTGTAACACTTCTTGAGTAACATTTCTTGAAAGGTTCTGTGAGATTCACCAGTTGATTCTTCCTCAGTGTTTGGCTGAGTTGTTGCTTACAGGAGCATATACAGCAGACATACAGCATGTTCTGAGCTTCTGTGAGCTGAAGTGATGCAGCTGTAAGATTTCTCTTCACCAGAATCAACTGGAAGGTTTGTAGCATGGGAGGGGCTTCCGAGGGCCGGGTTTCTAAGGGGTGGGGCCTCTGCTTTCCCAGCAGTTGTAGTTCCTCCTGTAATGTGAGTCCTATAAGCTGGAACGGGAACCGTGACTGACGTCAGCAGGGTTTTCCCCTGAGCTTGATGGGACTTTATTCCACGTCAGAGAGGGTTTTAATTCAGGATTCTGTCTCTGTGTAAACACTGTTTAGCTGCTCAACTCTGCGTCAGTTTGTATGGTAATCCTTCTGCACCTTGCGCGTGTCAGACCTGACCCTGTGTGCTTGAAGGCCCATATAATGACCGTAATCAGTTTCCAGGGGCCGACCTGTCCCTCACATACCTCTTATTTCCGCTGTGTATTTTGAGTTGTGCTGAGGTGGGGGTTGGTGGAGTGATCAATGTTTCTCAAACTTTTACATCAAAAATCATCCTCTCACACACACAGACTACACTCAAAGCATACTGTTTTCATATAGCATATACTGTACATGGAATAATAATATTACAATCATGCAACATTGTTAACTGTTACAACAAATAACAAATAAGAGTTTGTATCACAAGTTATTTTCTTCTCTTGTACTGCACGCAGGTGTCAGTAGTGGAAAGGTCAAAGGTTACAATGTATCAGGAAGGACCAATCAAAGCTCAGCAGCTGTTTCAGTCAGAGGTCTGGAGAATACAGGCTCATCTTCTCAGATTTGGCTGTGAAAAACAAGCACAGTGCAGAGAGCCTGTAATCACAGAGGTTTCCACACCCCAGCCAGATGTTTCTCCAGGTGAGGTGCACTACTTTCATCTTAATGACAAGCTTTCAGCGGACACTCGTCAGCAGTGTTTTGGACTGGCCGGTTCACTGTATACAGTTTCTCTGTGTGCCTCCAGGTGAAATGGGTGAAAGTGCATCAAGCTTTAACCTGCATTAGCTTGTAAATGTGATCAAAGTTTGTAAAGTCTTTTGAGACTTCTGAAACTTATTGTGTACCTACTGTTTTCTCCTTTCAAACTGGTATATCTTTGTCAAAAAACTACCAAACTTTATGTGGATATTTCTGAGGCTACATCTATGTACCCCAATTATGGGATGGATTAGTGCTGTAGTTGCTTAGCAACAGGAGAAGACTAAGAAGTTCTCCCGAGGAACCTGTTTGCCCCTGGACCCTTGATGTCTGTGTTTTGGACTTTCTTTGGTAGAAGGTTTACAGCCTTGCCCCCGAACAGAATCATAAAATAACTGTTAACTTTCAGTTCTTGTCTAAACATGTTGAGCTTTATATGTATGATGGGACAAACATCATGACAAGCCACTACTGAGAAGAAAAAGCAAATGATAAACACCATTTTTTGACACCATTTCATGTCTGGATCTTTCAATGGCCTGGTCTCTTTAAGGGGAGCACTGATTGGTTGGTGTCACACTCATGTCTTCATTACATGTGTATTTATTACACGTGAACATTGTGTTAATATACTTTATGTATTACAGACATGCAGGTGCTGAAACTGAACTGTCATGCTCAGGTTTGTAAAGTTTAACATTTTACTCAAAAGTATCCTGCCATGAGAAGAGCTTTATCCTCACAAGAGAGATTGACAGCAAATGTGGCCAATTACATTTCACAGCCTGTTTTAAAGTGAAGGTTAGTGATTTGACTTGTTAGTTTAATAAATATAGAAATAAAGTACAGTCATTCTGATTGTGTCTATATATTTTCATCACATTGCTAACACATTCCTAAAACTAAATCCATTTAAATGCCGATCAAAATGACAGAAACATTCGATTGTGCTTGTTTACAGAAAAACGAGTCGAGTCCTCGTAGACTAAATGGGATTTAATAATGGGTAAATAATTCCATTTGCAAATAATTGCAACAATGTATTTCCAGTTTTCTGGAAGGTCATTTTTGTTCAAGAGTTTGTTTTTAATAAATTAGTTTTTTGGGTTTTTGCTTTTGGTTTGCATGTTTGGGAGTTTAAGTGTTTGCGGGGCGTTTTTTAGTTTCCTATAGTTTGGACATTTTCAATGCTTTAAAACAGCACTGGGCCATATCTACTAGATGGTGTTTGCGGCACGCTGACGTTCATATCTTGACATTGACATTGTCCACGTTTGCTTTTCTCTGTCTTTCATTGACTCTTGCATCACTTCAGGGAAAGCGCATGTCAAGGAGAGATACTGACAGTTTTTTGTGCATTCCACATTCTGTTCCCTTTATGACCAAAGCGTTTTTCTTATGTAAAACTTGAACTTTTTTAACCTTTGACCTGTAAACTTTGACCTGTGCACTTAACCCTAACACTAGCTGTTCATATTGATAAGACTGTAGAATGTGTTTACATTCACTCCATTCAAGTGTCTCATGTTAAGCCTGTAGCACATTAAATATCTGTGATTTTCATGTTTTGATGAATTATGCATTTGCTCTTTATTGAAACAATAATGCATGCAATACAAAATGAAACCTAGTGTAACAGTTTTTGTAGTGGACACAGCACTTACAATGACTTGAAAAGACTTGTTATTGCATGAGAAACAACAGGCATAAAGACAGAAATGATTCTAATCCAACAGAGGGGTACACAGAGATGGAAAATTGCCTGCTTGCACTTCCTCAGAAGTGAATGTTTTTGTACAAATCCCTTTGTACGAATTGATATGAGATGTCCACCTCATAATGCAGTTGTTTTCCCATGAGATCAGACTGGAATAGATACAGATAGACTCTTAATACACACAAGTTTACTTTATTTTAAGCTTCTCAACAGGGTGGACGATTTGTCACAGGAGCTTTACAAAATAATCCACATTTCATCAGAAGAGAAAATCAGCTCAGACACACATCTGTCGAAGAAGCAACAGAATAACTCTAAGATGGTGTTCTTTTCTAAACATTACCTAAATGCCTCCCTAATGAAATGTAAGCAGTAATTGTATGTTCATCCAATATACTAATTATTCATTCAATACTCAAAAGTATCAATAAAATAGGATCTAATTACAACTGCATTATTTTACATTTGTGCTGTGTATTTTCATATATATATGTGTTTGTGTGTAAATTTCATCTTGTCATGTGAATCAAATTTCATACCTTTGTTACCTGTGTAGAGCGTTTCCAAATCAGCCACTTGTGAGGGTCTTTTTCAGTTGTAATTCTGCTCATGTAGACGGCTGGGCAGCCCACTGCATGAGGTCTTTCAGTGTGCTGGTCTTTCAGGTTTTGGAAAAACTCTTTACTGTCAACTTTCATTTTTGTCCTTAAAATATGTTGTAAAATGTTCATTTGTACACAATAACTTCTCTCTTGTTCACGTTTATAGATTTGTGGCTGGAATGCAGTCTGTCTAACAGAACCCAGTGTCTACATGTTCTCAACTATAATCAAGATTTTTCAAGGACAGTGAATAAACAAACAGTAGAATTCACAGAAAGCATTCAGCATATCCAGGAAATATCCTCACAGCCTCACTGTACAGTATAAGCGAAGGGTCTCAGTCGAGAGCAGCCGCTCACAGCTGTTGGACATCATCTCACTGCAGAGTAAACAAATCCACAGAGACAGGAAGGAGAAGAGAAAGAGATTCTCACCAGAAGAGTTAGACTGCCCCCTAATGTCAGGAAAAATCACTCATCAAAACTGTGACATGACATTGACAGGCAAGAGCAGGAATCCAGATTTTTAAATTTTCTGAACAAATGGTAGGTGATAATTACTGGACACGTCAAAGGCCAGTAAGTTCTTCTCTGTGGCTGCTAGGGCATTGTGGGTGGTTGCTCTATGGTTGCAATGGTGTTCTGAATGGTTGTTATATGGTTGCTAGAGCATTGCCATTGTATTTCCTAATGCGTCCTTTGTGGGTTTTTAGCACATTGGTGAAATCATTAGGGAGTCTGTCTGAAGATGTGTGCATTCACACATGTAAAATGAAAATGATGACAAGCATTTCTTGCAGAGAACTTTCATCTGGCTCTTCATCAGCAAGATGAAGATCTTTTATGTCTGAGGCTTTGAGCAGTGAGGTCTTTCAGTGTGCTGATCTGGAGTTCTTCAGGTAAATGACTTTTATCCCACTCTTGTTTGTGTTTAGTAAAGATCACGCCTGCCTCTGCAGTTGGTGTGTGTGTTTGTGTGTGTGTACAGAGATGCTATCAGGGTGGAAGTGTATAAACATGAATCTCCAGAGTGCTGAAAACACAAAGACGAGAGTCAGTAAAGCAGCAGACACTCATAAACCTTCTGTAACTCAGTTAAATGATTTTAAGGTTAATGTAACAACGCTTTGTGTTCTTCCTTGTTTCTGTGGGACACAGCCAGCTTTCATGCTTTTTATTTATTAATAATACACAGCACACATGCCCACTGAAAAATCTATTTAACACAGTAAATACACTAGGTGTAAAGTACACAGACTGGCATCCAGAAGTATGTTTACACTCATTGGGTGTCAGTTTAGCTTGCTCAGTTTGCAGACTTAACACTCATGAGTCGTCTTCTGTCCAAGAGCTGATGTGGGTTTGGCCAATAGCAGAAACTTCTTAGTTTGACCTGCAAAAGAAGTCATTTATCATGGTCACTCTCATGGTGTTGCACTAACTGACTAGCTGGAACAGTCAATATGTTGTTCAGAGGGAAAGCTCTCTGGTTCATTAGATATGGAGAAATCTCTCTAGATATCCAGTTGAGAATGAAAGTTAATCGTTGAGGCTCAAAAAATAACTTCTCTTAAATTCTGTTTAGAGATGTTTGGATTCCTTGGAGACCAATTGTTAAGAAACCTTATTTGTTAATTACACAACAACAACCTCCGATCTAATGATCAGTTTGCCTAGAAGACTGATCTCCTAAGAAGTCTGATGGCTTTACAAGCTGACAAAATCCAGGACCACCTCAAATTTCATGTGCGTTGGAACCTGTGAAGCTCAAGAACATGTTCTTGTATGATAAATGTTAGTGTGAGTGCACACACACACACTTTGGCTAAGAATAATGGAACACACCAAATGTTATAGTTTAATGGTTTTGGAATGGACTTGTAATGGTTATATTAACTTGGAGCATTGTGTGTTTATTTACTTTAAGTATTTTAATTGAATCAAGAATCAATAGAAGAAGACTCTGTCTTCACCTCATCACTGTCTAGGAGGAACTATTGAGATGTTAAAGAGATTTTTTCTTACAGGTTGGCAAGTGTTGTCATTTTGGGCATGGTCACTATTATCATGTATTTATCTTTATGTTTCAGTGTGATCAGTCAGGTCTCCATCTCTGGCTCTGTGCTGCCTGTAACCCCTTGTGAGAGAAAAGTTCTGGGAAGTGTGGGGTGATGCCAGCATAAAGAAACCAGCGTGGAACTGGTCCAGAGCCGGGTGGAGTGGGTTTGGTTCAGGATGTGTGCATACACGAGTGAGACCTCTTCCCCAGGGTGCCATATACCCCTTTGCAGAGTTCACTTTCTTCCCACAGGAAGCCCTGCCCACTTCCTTTATCCCCTTCCTTCAGCTGCTAATGAGCGCACCAGACTCCATACGAGCCGGATTCAGAAGAGGACAGGACCGCTGGGTCATCGCTGTGTGTCACACACAGCATCACACTCAATGAGCAGATGAATAGGATCTTGTTTGCATCCTGGATGTACAAGGTTGCAGTTGTTAGTTTCACTGTTTCTCAGCTGTCAGAACTCAAGTGGATCAGACAGGTGAGGGCAGTTGAGGCGCCAGGACTCTGGATGACTGCCGTGACCTGCGGCCAGAAGACCCAATTTCCACATTTAGCCTCCTGACTGCAGGTTTTCTGCATCTACCAATAAAAACAAGAGTCCTGCAGGCAGGAAGCCTCCCCTGGGATGAGATGGCACCATCACTCCTGATTCAGTTTTATTTAATAGACAGGAGAGGTTTTAGACTCAGCGTCACATGCAGTCATGGCTGCCAATACAAGTTTTTTGTTTTAATAATATCATCAAGTATTTGTAATACATGCAATAAAGTATACAGTAATGAAAATCAGATGTTTTTAGGAGGCATTGGGTTGCTTCTAAAAACTAATAAATAGGCATACATGATGTACTGGCGGCCATACTGCCGATGAGATTCATCGCTGCCAGTAAGGTCACCATTATTATTAATTACACTTTTTCTCAGCTGAAGCATGCAAACTTATAGATATAAACTTACATAATCTTTATAGCTAGATAGATTCCTTTTCTTGGAAAATGATCAGAAGTTTTGGGAAAGCCACATAAGTCTGTCCTCTATGAAGTCTCCACAGGGATGTCCCCTGTATTTCACAGCAGTCTGATTAATCTGTCTGTCTGATCCTACATGTGATCTGATGGCAGTGAAGGATGAAATGAGGTTTCTGAGAAGTGGAGCTCAATGCTTCCATCAAACTGAAATTAATGTGTTTTGGAGCATGAAAGCCAAAGATGTGCTCTAGTGCTGAAGCGCCTTGATCTGTCCAATAGAAGCACTGAGGGGAGACACATCTTGTTTTGGAGGAGAGTCGGGAGTATTTTGTGGATGTGATTTTAATAAAGTCCTCTTGTGCCATCGCAGTGGTCTCCAGAAGTAATTGGGTTTACTTCACTAAGTTCCAGCGTGTTACAGCCACAATCTCCCTAAAAGATGCTGAGAAGAGCATGAAGTGCAGATCCCTCAAACCTCAGAGGTGCTCACATGCTCCAGTGTAAACGGACTGGGATCAGATTCTGTGAAGGTCAACAGGCTAGAGACTTGTGGTCTATTTATTCAGATGACTAGCTGACCTGCTTGACAACTTTCTTGAGTTTAAATGTTCTCCAAAATGTGAACAAATAAGAGTTTTATAAGTCTACCAAATATACTATATCCAATTCTTGAAAGATTTAAAAGATGTTGGTACAAGAATCAGACTTGTTTTGTGATGCTATCAGAACTTCTGTGAGCTTCTGAACATACAGCGATTGCTTTGGGTCAACTACCTTGCTTACTATACCTCGCAAAGGCCAAAGATCTTTCACAAGAGTTCAGCCTTTCAGAGGCAGAGAGGACTATCACCTGGATGGTATGACGTCTAACATTCCTATTAGTAAGACCACTTCTGTCCAAGTCCAACACATTTTTTTGAATGTCATGCCCTAAACTGACAGTAACTTTTACTCACAGGGCTGGATTTGGCTCCCAGAGCAACTATGATGTATTTCCTCTGAGCATTTCTGCTTCTCAAGGTTGCATTTCCTGGTGGGCTTCAGTATGGCTTCCTTTGGTTTTGTCACAGCTGTTCCAGGAACATACAGCGCTGCCTCCACCCACAAAGGCACATTAAAATCTATTTAATCTGTGTTGCAAATTTGCCTTGGTGTTACAAAACAATAGGGGGTTTCCTGTAATTAAAAACATGACCAGGAGTGGTCCAGTTTGGTAGAAACATGGTAAAATGGAATAAGAGGATATCACACAGGTCATGAATACTGGAGCTCAGCAACATAAACGTGAAGTTTGTTAAACGTGAAGTTTGCTCTCAGGTCAGATTAATTTCAGAAGTGTTTTCAGGTCAGTTGCTGGGCGTTTAGGGTGAATGAGGAACACACATTCATTTCACTGTTAAACTTACGTCACAGCTGTGGATTCGAGCGGACGGGTCACTTCAAGTCATAACAGCAGGGAAACACAGTGCTGAATTCATGCAATAAATTGCAATGAACCACATATTTGACTGTCACTTTATGTCATCTAATAAAATGACACGAGTGCCCTTTATAACCCTTCATACTCAAAAACTGTCTTTCAGAGGTGTGCGGAGAGGTGTGCGGAGAGGTGTGCGGTGAGGTGTGCGGTGAGGTGTGCGGAGAGGTGTGCGGAGAGGTGTGCGGTGAGGTGTGCGGTGAGGTGTGCGGAGAGGTGTGCGGAGAGGTGTGCGGAGAGGTGTGAGGAGAGGTGTGAGGTGAGGTGTGAGGTGTGCGGTGAGGTGTGCGGTGAGGTGTGCGGTGAGGTGTGCGGAGAGGTGTGCGGAGAGGTGTGCGGTGAGGTGTGCGGTGAGGTGTGCGGTGAGGTGTGCGGAGAGGTGTGCGGAGAGGTGTGAGGTGAGGTGTGCGGAGAGGTGTGCGGTGAGGTGTGCGGTGAGGTGTGCGGAGAGGTGTGCGGAGAGGTGTGCGGAGAGGTGTGAGGTGAGGTGTGAGGTGTGCGGTGAGGTGTGCGGTGAGGTGTGCGGTGAGGTGTGCGGAGAGGTGTGCGGAGAGGTGTGCGGTGAGGTGTGCGGTGAGGTGTGCGGTGAGGTGTGCGGAGAGGTGTGCGGAGAGGTGTGAGGTGAGGTGTGCGGAGAGGTGTGCAGTGAGGTGTGTAGAGAAGTGTGTCCTCTCTGGAAGACATCACTGGCTGGAGAAACGCTCTCCTCCTCTGTTCAAGGCAGCAACTGTGTCACGGGCCTCCAAATGTGTCCCTTCCCTTCTAATACTGATGCTGCCTTTATTAACATGACTCAGTAGAAAACAGGACACCTGGGAATCTCATCTCAGCCTGTTGTATTTCTCCAGTCACCCTGTCCAGTTTTTGGGATCATAAACTTTCTGAGAGACAATTTCCTGTTCTGTCACTCTGAGTCATTTCCACCTGCTGGTTCTGGGGTTCTTCCTGAAACTGCTTCCTGTTCCATTTGAGGGCAGCTGGTTATTCTGAGGCTGGAGCCAGAGGTTTAATGGTTTACTTACCAATGCCTGACTTTCATCTGTGTAGGGAAAACTATCTTCCACAGATTGGCCCAAGATGTTGCACAAGTCTTGGGGAAGTTCAGGTATTCATCCAGGTGTGTGTGTTTGTGTGTTTATGTGTGTGTGTTTGTCTGTGTGTGCATGTGTGTACGTGTCTGTGTGTGTGTGTGTGTGTGTGTGTCTGCATTTGTGTGTGTGTCTGCATTTGTGTGTGTGTCTGTCTGTGTGTGTGTGTCTGTCTGTGTGTGTGTGTCTGTCTGTGTGTGTGTGTGTGTGTCTGTCTGTGTGTGTCTGTCTGTGTGTGTGTCTGTCTGTGTGTGTCTGTCTGTGTGTGTCTGTCTGTGTGTCTGTGTGTGTGTCTGTGTGTCTGTGTGTGTGTGTGTGTGTGTGTGTGTGAGAGAGATCTGCTCTGATGCTGCTCAGATACTGGAATGTTAAAATAGGTCAGAAAATGTGAAACTTGATCTTAGTTTTTCAGTGTATTTTTAAAGACTGTTTGCACTTTATATATTGGTGATTGTAATTATACATGAGGAATCCTGCAGGTTTGTTACATTAGCTTATAGTGTCAGATATTTATCCTAATAAAAAGCACAGATGTTGATTGTCTGTCATTTATTTTCACTACTTTATAATGACTCCACATTGAAGAGCAGTGAGGGAAATTTTCCCCTGACCTGCTTGGCCAGGAAAATGTCGTCTGACTGGAAACTCATGCTGGTTCTTTATAAGAGCACTGCTTCAGTGAACGGACTCTCTGCAGGCCGGTTAAATGACGTTTAAAGACTGGCCGCTCTGATCAACCTGCAGTGACTGAGTGCATAAGATCTGCTCCACAGTGACAGCAACAAGCAGATACTGAAACTCAGTGCTTTAACCTCATTATTACTGGCCATGTTTAGGCGCTGCTGTGTCTTGTGTTCTTGAGTTTATCTGTGCAGTCACTGATGCTGTGATGGTGTTTTAAATCAGAACATTTGTGTCATGTTGTGTCACTGAATGAAGGATCCTGAATTATGCTGGAAAATCTGGAGCAATTACAGGCCTGTTTGAATTGACACTAATCACAAAATTTTCAACTACAGCCACGTGCTCACAGACGAGCCAAATGCAAATATCAGACTCATTACTGTCAGCTCAACATAAAGATCACAGACTGTAATAAATAAACAGACTTATGTTTTGTCTAATGCCGCAGCCTGTGTGTGTGTATGTCAGTGCTTGTGTTTGTATCTGTGTGTTTGTGTGTGTGTGTGTGTGTGTTGTTGTCTCTGTGTGTCTCTGTGTGTGTGTGTATGTCAGTGCTTGTGTTTGTATCTGTGTGTTTGTGTGTGTGTGTGTCTCTGTTTGTCTCTGTGTGTCTCTGTGTGTGTGTGTATGTCAGTGCTTGTGTTTGTATCTGTGTGTTTGTGTGTGTGTGTGTGTGTGTGTGTGTCTCTGTGTGTCTCTGTGTGTGTGTATGTCAGTGCTTGTGTTTGTATCTGTGTGTTTGTGTGTGTGTGTGTGTATGTCTGTACTTGTGTTTGTATCTGTGTGTGTGTATGTCAGTGCTTGTGTTTGTATCTGTGTGTTTGTTTGTGTGTGTGTGTGTGTGTGTGTATGTCAGTGCTTGTGTTTGTATCTGTGTGTTTGTGTGTGTGTGTGTGTGTGTGTGTGTCTCTGTTTGTCTCTGTGTGTCTCTGTGTGTGTGTGTGTATGTCAGTGCTTGTGTTTGTCTCTGTGTGTCTCTGTGTGTGTGTGTATGTCAGTGCTTGTGTTTGTATCTGTGTGTTTGTGTGTGTGTGTGTGTGTGTGTGTGTCTGTCTTTGTGTGTGTTGAGTGGTTGGATCAGTCAGGGTGGTTGTCCACCTTCTCACTTTGGTTTATGCTGTTTATCTACAGTCTCTGTGTGGCCCAGTTTAATCCTCAAATGAAAGTGCTGTCTGGAAAAGCCTTTCCCCGCCTCCCCGCTGCCCATGTGCTCTTTAAACTAGGTCAGTGTTTTATTCGGTTTAATTATGTTTTGAGTTGAATAATACAGTCCATGTGCTCTCAGTTACTGCTATGAAGTCTCTGTGCAGTCGATGTGAACAGACTCTCAAAGATCTATTTATATCTGAAGTGAAAGTGTACAAACAACTGCAGAAAGAAGCCATTAGGTTTGTGTTTACTGTACAGTGGTGACACTCAAATTAAGGGAACAGTGCACCACATGTCATAATACACACATATTGTTCCACGTAACCCCAAATGAGATTTAAGGTCAAATATTGGTTTCTTGTTGGTTTACTGGCACATGATCTTAGAAGAGTACAGTATTAATATTACTGTATTATTAATGCAGTGTTCATCTTTTTGGTTTGTTGATTGTTTTGTACATTGTAATGGACAGATTTTTGTAGTGGAAGTTTTAAAATAATCTGCAAGTAATATTATAAAATATTTTAAATGTCGTGGGCACAGGGTCAGTCACTTTCATTGTAGCTGATTCCTCATATGAAGTTATTGTGTGAAATAATTATGAAGTGTTTTATAACAGTCATATTAAACACTTACAGTATTTATGCCATTTATGATTCTAGTATGACTATAAAACACAAGCTTACACAGTCTCTTACTACATAAATTAACCAAGATTTAGGTTAAATTAATAGGTTAATTTAAACCAGTGGTTGGGAATGTCCATACTTTACCCAACCACTTGTTAAAACAAGTCTAAGTTTCCACTAAATTCTCAACAAGAATTTAGGTGAACCTGTCGTATAATATGTTCCCTACTCTTTACCAACTAAACAAGGGTCACAACTATAGATTTGTGATCTCAGGACTTACTGTTTATTTCTGACACAGTAGTTCAGGGCTGTGTTGGTGCCACAATGCTTTTGAGTGACCCAGTTGATCTGATGTCCCAAACACCCTGTTAACTCACAACAAGTTTCAATAACACGCTTCAGCATGTCATACTCTGAATTAGAACAAGATAGTAAATCTCTTCAGAAAACAGGAAGATCAGTTTATGTCTGATCCGCTCATGTGCTCGTCTCAGAGAGATTGTGTGTGTTAGAGTCTGAGATCAGATGAACAGAAAACTTCTTTTAACTCACATGCCAAAATCAGATCAGTGCTCGTCTCAGAGAGATTGTGTGTGTTAGAGTCTGAGATCAGATGAACAGAAAACTTCTTTTAACTCACATGCCAAAATCAGATCAACTCAGATCAAAATAATATCACAGAGAAGAACTGAAAGATCGGTTTCAGGTTATGAATTAAGAATACAGGTGATGATTGAAAGTCATTCTCAGCAAACAAAGCCATTTATTCTAAATGGTAAAAATGTTATAATAAAGAATTAATTTTAATTTATGTATTTATATTTTTATCACTCCTCATTTGAGGTTACTGTTGAATTTTCAAAAAATTATAAACAATCCTGCCAAAACTATTACCCACAACAGACATACAAATAATGCTAAAATTATTAAATGACAAACAAACAGTTATAAAGCACAATTTGCACAGAATGGCCATGGAAAATATCAAGGAAAGGGTTAAAGGAAATCAGATGCACAGAGAGAGAGGCAGGTCTCTGTGTTGCTGTCATAATCTCTGTGTTGTGTTTATGGTCAGCAGTAACGTGCTCATCATCACCGCAGGTTTGCACGAGCTCCAGTGACCTCAAATTTAGAGTAAATATCAGACACGCTTGAGAAATAGAACTGTGGAAAATACCAGAGTTCCCAACATTAGGATTAGTGTTGACCACTCCTGCCAGGAACTGAACGAGTGTATGGAGTGTTCAAAACAAAATCTGTTACTTAATGCTCATAAACCATCCTACATCGCCTTTATCATTTGGGTAAACTACAGAGAATTTACAAGATGATGAATCCATAATGTCACAAGAGACTTATTATATTAATGCAAAATCCCATTTTTTATTGACATATAATATTTTATATTGTATGTCTAAGAGCAAAATTCTACATAAAAGGTCTACATATGCTTTTCTCATAACACATAATTACAAAAGTTCTCCCACAGTTTTATAGTTTTATTTTGATACTCCTTAGTGTGTCAATCTATTTACCATCTACTGTTGCCTTTCCAGCTGGTATCCTCGCAAAAATACTGGGAAAATATTTGCCCCCCTACACACACTTGTGAAATATTTCTCTAGATAAATACAGGGCCCATATTTATTTAATTCAGAGGGAAAATATTCACTGTTTACAGAGCGACTGCACAGCCTTTACTGACAGCTGACCTGTTAAACGGTATGAGGACGAAAATATTATTTATAATATTTAAGAAATATATTTTGATAATAGTTTATATATTAAGCAGCACTTGCATCACATTTCATTTCATAGTCTAATACTTTAATAGTCTCATACTTTCTGTTTAATATTCCATAGTTTAGAAATAGTTCATTTGTATATAACCTTTTATAAGTGACCATGTAATTTGCAGTTCTCTGTGGGTTACTGTGAAGGGAAGTCAAACTGTAAGAGGTCACATGTTTCAGACTTACACAGATAGTGTCAGTGTTGTCGTCTCTCAGCGGCTGCTGACGTTTGTGGAGGAGAGAAAACAGAAGGCCAGTGTGAGAACACTGGACAGCCCTGCATGCGTGTTCAGATGTGTCCTGCTAATGCATCATGATCATAACTCACAGTGCTGTAATGCATGTGCACGTCACACATGCACTTGTTCAATGCACACACAGGCAATCATTTAATGCAGACACACACACACACACATCATGATCATTCAATGCAGACACACATGTTGGAGCTGTAGCGGCTCTTTTTTTACACAATCCATCACACTGCAGCACTAATCCATGTGTGTGGTGTCACTTCAGAGTGAATTCTGTCTTAATTGCTCAACTTTCTCTGAACCTTTTCCAACAAGCCAGAGCAGTACTGGATGATGTATGTCATGGAAAATCTCTTAGATCACTGAACTCGTAGTTGCTCTTCTGCAGAGCTCAGATTCACAAATCTTCAGGACATCAGAACAGAAGCAGCAGTTCAGGACGTTCAGTTTTGTCTCCTGCAGTGTTTGTGTGGCACTGGAATTTTTGAATGAGGTCACCATGAGATATTAAATGTGACAATTTCAATACAACAGGTTTTATTTGAATGAATTTAGTTAGGCTTATTTAGCTAGGCTGAGTTAGGCTTATTTTAGGCTTTATTCTGAGTTTTATTTTATTATCTGCAAGTTTCAGGTTTCTCCATTAGGGAGAAATAAATGTATAAAATTAGCTATCAAATTAATTTGGATAGCATCGCTCCGATCAAAAGGTGTTAGAAGAATTTTATGAGAGATGTTTGAGTTCATATTGAGATCTCTGTCTTAAATGCACACTGTTGTATCTTGGGCACAGTTTGACATGTTGTTGAGATGTCTTAAAAAACACCAGAGACACACGTGAGATAACTGGGGGCTTCAGAAGCAGGAAACACTAATAACGCTATTGGTTAGGGCACAATATAAAGTTACAATTAACAACGATGAATATGCAGGTCTGTTGGGGTTGAAAACGTTTCCTGTTAGTTCACTGTCTCTGTTTTGTCTCCTTGCGTCTCTTTTATGAGACGACTCTGAGACACAGCTTTAGCATCCTGCTCTTCATTCACTGGGACACATTTGGCTCCCATATGTTCTCCCTGAGGGCTCCTGGAGGTCTGGGTGAGAACAGAACCAGAATCAACAGAACCACAAACCGCAACAACACTGAAAATGGTCTTACTCTGCAGATGGAATCCATCTTCTGCCTTATCTGCTAGATTCCAGACAGAAAGAAAAGTAGACCTACAGTGTGTCTTAATAGAACCTTATAGACACAATACAGTTTGTAATGCAAAACCCATAACTAATATCCTTTAAACTGCAATCTGTAACTTTTGACTCTCTACCACCATTGCTCTGTTTAAAACATAAAATTGCAAGCTGCTTGCAGAGTTATTTTCTTAACATGAATGCCAAGTTAAAATCTAAAAGCTACAAACACTGCAAAAAGCTACAATCTAAAAGCTAAAAAAGTTAAAATCTAAAAGCTACAAACGCTGCAGCATCCTCAGCACCCACACATGTGATTTTAGTAGCCGGATCTTTGGGTGATGTGACATCACATCAAACTGACATTTCCTGTAAAACTGTACCTCAAATGATAAATCATTATTATAAACTGAGGGTAAAGTAAAGAAACCATTTGAATACTGACCATTTTGGTGCTTGCGCAGTAAGTGTGTGATTTTTCTTTTTTTTTTCACTAATTTTAAGCAAAACTCTTTCCCTCCTTATTTTTATTACCTATTTTTAACAGCTGTTTTTTGCAATACAGATCTGTGAATATGTGCACACTCATGGCGAGCATCACGGAGGACAACATTTTAAACATTTACTTTTATATGGTCACAAGTTAAAAGTCCAGCCTGCACAAGCATGCCACTAATGACAGAGTGACGCCCTCATAGTTCCCCGAAACAATGACAAACGTGCAGTTCTCATCAGTGGAGGAGTTTCTGAGAGCATTCATACAGGATATTCCCTCCTTCAGAGGAGAAATATGATCATGTTCCTAAAGGTTCTGATCATTCAGTTTCAAGGGTCTTTGTGGGAAGGTGTGTGTGTGTGTGTGTGTGTGTGTGACATTACACACACGTGCTGTTACACCATCACGTGTACGTCATCTGTTCATTTGTGCTCAAGTTTAGTTAATAAAAATATCTTAATATCATCCTCAATCTAAAAGCATAATTACAAAGAGAAAATCTTTACTACATCTGAGGTTTTCCGTTCATGTAGCTCAGATAACTCAGACATGGACTTTAACTGGTGTGTAGAAGTCTGTATTTATGTTAAAGGAACACACAAGCTTCATGCTGAACTCATCTATTTGCCTCTGTAAAAGGAAAAATCTGCCCTACGTAAAAACAAAGACTAATGCACATGTATATGTATATGAGAAGAGAGATTAAATGACATTGTATTCTGGCCTACAACAGCAGATCTTTCTCCAGCCACACTCAGCTTTTATCCTGACACACAGACTCCAGTGAATTGATGTCTTTACACAGATTGTGTGCTTCTTCTCATTATTTCAGAGTGAGATGTGCCGTTCTGCTCTCCAGATCTCACATCCTGCTCCCCTGTTAGACTCACAATGTTTGGATCTGAAGAGAACTCACTGAACGAGTCTATATTAAACAGAAAAATAGAACAGCCTGTCTCCATCCACCCTCAGACAGACTGTGTGTGTCCAAACTAAGACACAGTAAACTCTCCTGCCAATGTAACACTCACTGGTTCAAACGTGCAAAGTTGCTAAGGTCTTCTAGGTGTTATTAGCATGTTGCTATGGAGTTGCTAAGGTGTTTGTGTATTTGCAGAGGCGCCGCTTTCTCACATGCATCTAAATACAAATGCACGTTCTCTATGACACACGCTGTCACTAGAAAAGTTGACTTGTTCTGATGGGCTTGCTTCAGTCTGGGTTGAGTGTAGCAGTGGCTGTAGTCAGAAAGCTAGTGTGCCACAGGTGCCGGCAGATCTCTCTCTGTATATCCTGTACTGGATCTCATGCCTTGTGCATGGCAATATTATCATCTTTAAGTGACAGAAAATCCATCTCTTCAATTACTTTGATATTGTAGCCTCCAAGAAACAGTATGAAACTCAGTTTCAACAGTATGAAAGTTTATGTCGATGTAATTGAATGTTTCTGAGCAGCAGTTATAGCAGAGAACAAGCAGGTTTGGAGACTGGCTAGATGCTATCAGTTATTACTGTAAAACACTATGAATGTGGCTCTTTGTGTTGTCGTTAATTGACTGTTTTCTCTGTCATTCAGTCTTGCATTCTTTCTCTTCTTCTTAACCCAGTTCTGTGACCAAATCTGTAATCTCAGCAGTGATGCGACACGAGCAGTGATGCGACACGAGCAGTGATGCGACACAAAAGCTTACAGCAACACTGCAGCAACCTCACATGAACGTTTCACCCTTCATCTGCTGGGCTCTGTGTGTCGCGTCTTTATTCAGATACAGAGTCAAGCATCACTATAACCACCACTATATAGATAAACTAGCTAGTCATCTAACCCAGAGTAACAGACAGCAAAATATCACAGGGTCTGATTGATACTGAGTTTTGCATATTACACAGACCTGTGTTGTATTTACATGTTAAATTTATGATGTCTTCCTCTCAGGTGGGTCTGTGTGGACAGTGGAGAGTGATAAATCACGTGGCTTTCAGGTCTCGTTCTGATCAAAATTCCCAGTTTATTCTGCTCCAGTGTCTCACATAAACCAACCTGACAGCATAAACTCTGTTGAGATATGACGGTTTATAAACAAACACACCCCTGAATGCATCCCAGTCCCTATAATCAGAGACATAGAGATATCTGTGAAAAGTGGGCTGCACAGTATCTGACAAACACTGAGTCTGACCAAGATGGTATTCTTTGGATTTCCTGTGAGATTGTGTTACATTTTTGAACACAATTATCAAAGTTCATGTTTCTCATGATTTTAAAATCCTAAAGTCTTTGAAATCTGAAAGGATTGAAATGAGTGACAGAAGAGGGTAAATATGCTGTAGTTTAAACTACTCAGTCTGACTAAAAACCATCTGTCTGCTTATTAAAGTACAGTGTCATTAGCAGTAACACGCTAGTGTGAAATTAACTGTGTTAGTTGATGTTTCTTGTCAGTTTTAGATGATTGTGTAAATATTTGTTTTTGAAAAATCCATAAAATACAATTTCACCATCTTGAGATGGAGACATAACAATCAGTTAGTCATGTTCTTCACAGCTAAAGGATTACATCTTCTGATGTGTTTATGAGTTGATGTGTCTGTGCCAGTCAGTCTCATAAAACTCTTCACAACGTTCTCGCTGAGAGCTGCTCGTCTCAAAGAGCAGAACATTGTGAACACATTCAGTGAACCCACACATTCTCTGGTGCAGAAAGTTAGGCCTGTCTGATACTTTATTCACTTCATCCAAATCTTAACTTCACCTCATTAAAGTGTCAATACAACCACAGGGAAGATCTAGAACTGAACATTTGTTTAACAGAGAACAGCACAACACAGTTCCGTACAGTTTGAGATCCACTCTGATAGATCACATGCTGAAGCATGGATGATTGACCTTTCAAGGTAGTTCACCCAAAGTAAAACTTCTCTCATCAGTTACTCAACATCACGTCACTGGTATCCTTCTTTCCATAATAGTAACCAGAGCATGTCAAGCTCCAAAAAATTACTGAGAAACACCATCAAATATCATCATTCAAATATTCTGCATGACTCCTTCACTATATCCCATGTCTTCTTGCTGTGTAGTGCACAAGTCACACAAAAACTACTGTAATGAGGCTTCTCATTCTTCTGCAGTGTGGATATTCAGAGCCACAGATGGGTCTGGACCCTCAGAGGTCTTTGGGGAAATGTTAAATGTTTCCTCCTGTAGGTCACGGTAAGATCGTCACGTTTAGTCTGCACACTGAACGGCTTATCTGATGAGAAACGTTGAGTCACTTTACCTCATGCAAGAACACTTCAGGGCCTGTTTCCTGTTGTTGTTTCCTGTACAAAAATTGCATTGTATATAAGTAAAAATATTTAAAGTCAATGTTGAAATATAGTGTGACAGCAACATTTTACAACTGAATTGCTTTTACATAATGAATTGTTTATGGAACCAAACTGAATTTGTTGCTAATGTTGTTTTTACTAGTGTCACTCTCTTTTGGACACTAACAGCTGGTCTGAGGTGCAGAAATATGTGTCTTAACTTCATAAATGTTTATACAGACTCTGTCCAAAAGTTTCTTACCAGTATTTGTGTTCATCATTTCCAAATAACTGAACTGTCTAGCTGAATTCTTTACTGAATTCTCTTTACGTGTTACTATTACCCAGAACTGTATAGCATATACATGCATCAACACAGTCAGAGAATCAATATTTGTTACACCAACAAATTATACCAGCCCTTGTTGGACAAACCAGATGTTATACAAAAGACAAAAAGGTAACATTTTCCTCTTTAGCAAATAAACACAAAATTGGCAAGATTGAATTTAAAATGCAGATAAATTATTCTACAAGAAAACTTTATAAGTTCCAAATAAGTATGAAAGCAATACAAATTGATGCATTTAAACCAAACATTGAACACATGAGCCGTGAGGGAACAGAATCTCTGAAGATGTGGCAGATCATTGCTGCCCTCTGTTGAGAGCTTATACAGCATTCAATGATTTCTTTATTAAACCACTCCTCAAAGATATATTTGGAAAGTTGTAAGTTTAAGCTTTTATACTAATTTGTTGTACTGGTTGAACTAGTTAAGGCACTTAGTTCCATTACATTTATTCATTAACAGATGTATTTATTATTAATTTTGCATACTCTAATGCACAATACATATAAAAGGCAACTAATTTTGTCCTCTCAAGGGGTCAAAAAAGTTCTCCTATCCTATCATTTTAATTTAGGGGCTACAGTTCTGTCCCCTGACCTTCCCAAAGGAAACACACACACACACACACTATTGGGCAAGTTCTATCTTCGAGCATGATGACTCCAAACTCCACCCACCTGAGCAGCTCCAGGTCCTGCCCTCTTCTTTCCCTGTTCTGGCTGCTGTAAGGTCTTTTCTCTGGCTTTCTGCAGCCCCAGGAATATCTAAATTAAAACGAGTCATTCAGTTTATTGCTTGCTGTGTGCAGAAATTACGTTTTTTTGTTGCTCATTTATGAGTCTCTCTTGTATCTGTAAGTCAGAATGAGCAGGACAGTAAATCAGCAAAGCAGTACATGGAAGCATTAGCTATCCTCATCTGAAATAAAGCTCAATGAGGAAAATAAAGTTCCTGTGGGAACTTTCAGGCTTTCTTTAGTTCTTCCATAAATGCATTTGTGCTTCTTAATGAGGAGTTTGCTACTGTTCATGAATTTGCCACTTCATCAGCTTTACTGCCACATGTGCAGTCGCCACTATGTGCTAGTTAAATATCCATCACACACACGGTTACTTATCAAAATCTGGACATTCCCTAAACTTCCCTAGAACACAGTTAGATATAACCTAACCCTAACACACACTTATAGGTTTCTGTAGGGTTGGTAATACAAAAAACATACATTACCATGGTAATACCAATTTTTTGGGCAGTTTTCTTTAAAGTACTTTACAATACGATGGTTTGTTGTTGCCATGATACTGCCAAAACAATTGTATTCTTAAACTAAACAGTGTATGTGCAGGACTCAAGACTGATCACATGTGCTTATGAATGTATAAACCCCCATGAAGTCATGGATCATTATTCCACAAACATGTGTAAAGATGTTTGGAACATGTTTATTTGATGGACTGATTGAGTTAAACCTCGTGTTCAGAGAGATGGGGTCACATTTATAGACTTCATTAAGACATTGTAAATTTTGCTTCTCTTAATCTTCTAGTTTCAGTATGGCTTTAACACTCTCAGGGCTTTTAAACATTCACACCATTCAGCACTCTGACGTGCCAAAACACAGAATAATAAAACCATAAAAGCCAGAATCAACCTCTGTTTCGTGTGAAAAGACACTTAAAACCAGTTTCTGCGCAGTTCATCTGATCTGGAGGCTCCAGTCTGTGGTTAATGAAATATAGTGAAGTATGTGGCCACCTAAACACAGACCTGCTTATAATAACCCTCACTAACTAGTACCGTGCTGGTACCATGGTGCTTTCTTATACACTCATACCATTGTCTTAAAAGATATTCTAAAAATGTTGATGCTGTCTTTGTTGTATTGTCCAAAAACATGGTGAGTTTGTTTTTCTGTGGTATATTCTACCATAGTATAATACTATGGGACTTTTGGTAAGGAATGTCTAGTTAAAACCAACATTTGATTGCATTAACATTATTATTGCAGTACAAAAGTACTGTAACATTATTAAACAAAATTTCCGGCATTTCTCGTGTCATTTTCACATTTGCAGGTGGGTGTTTCTCAGATGTCATGAGCTGTGTGTGTGTGTGTGTGTGTGTGTGTGTTAGGTTAAACAGTGAAATTATACCTGTGTGTTTAGCTGAGCCTCAGTGTCTGTTGGACTGATACATTCTGTCTGTTTAAAACTGAACTAATGAATTCATGAAGTTGTTTTTGCCCATCAGTCTCTGCTCATGTACCTGTTGCGGTCTTTCTCAGACGTGTATGAGCCAGCTGAAGATTAATTCCTGCTCATCAATGCTTTAGAGAAAGATGCTGACAAACTGAGAGGAAGCGATATTAGTTTTATACTCTACAGATCATGTGAAACATTAGCTACATTTGCACTGCAGAAGAGTACAGATGTCAGGTCTATCTAAATCCTGTGTGAAGCTGTTTACACACAGTTCACTTATGAAAGAGTCAGATAACTTCTTTCTGTAACTGCATTTTATTTTAGGAACACAGTTGATATTTCTGTTGAAATATGATGTGAGCTCTTCCGAGGCTTATTAATTAGGGCGCTTAATAAAACAGCAACAAGTAGTGGTGGTGTATGTTAGTGAGACTATTAAGTGTTTGTGCAGAGGAGGAAATAAAACACAGCTGAAGAGATTTTAATACATCTGAGAGAATCAAAGCAGTTGCAATGTTCTGATATAGAAGAATATAGAGGAGCGGTCTCAGTCCATGTTTCTGGAGGTGCACAGAGCTGCAGAGTTGAGCTCCAGTCAACTCCAAAACACCTGACTAGATGTTTCTAGTAGTCAAAGACTTTGATTAGCTGCTTCAGGAGCTTCATTACGGTTGGAGCTAAACTGCAGGTGGACCTCGCTGGAGACCTCTGATGTACAATAAGTATTACATCATTGAGGCACAACACAAAGTCTTGATATTTACTGTAGCTGTTCACCATGGTTACAGGCATAACTCATGAATTAGAAGGTGATTAATCAGTTACTGTTCCATTGGTTCTGTCACATAAGTGAAACATAGTTGTGTGTAAATACAGTCATTAAAACTTGTGTTGATGTTTTCAGACCTTCGGTGTGTCTGGAGGTGGGCTGCAGCTTTGAGGTCATCTCTCCCCTCCTGGCATCAGTCATTGGGTTGGAGTTATATCTGTGAGTATATGAGGGATATTAAGAATCAAAACACTGCTCAGCTTGATTTGTGTGGTTTTATTGCGGTGTGTTCATGAAGCTGCACTGATGTGAACACCACAGCTGCTCACTGCACGCTCAAACATCTGACCGCAACAACTTACAGCTGCAGCAAGTCATCACTGACCTGGTGAGATCATAAACCCTGTTTACACCTGAAATAAACATCTGCTGAAACAAAGTGAACCAGATCTGAATCTGATTTGATAGCATTTGATAAATAAATAGTATTTATATGGTCATGACAAACGTGGAAAATCAAGAATATTTATTGTATCACAGTTCATGAATTTGATAAGAATGTGAACAAGTAAAAAGTTTAGAAATTTAAAACGTTACAGACAAATATTACAACATTATGGAAATGTACATGTTAAATAAGAATCTTTGTGTAGAGTTTCTGTCAGAAATCAGTTTGACTCTTGAGACTCAGTAATCAATTCGATGTGACGTGGCTTGTGTCACAGGTACAGTGTCTTTTGTCCAGTTTAAATGGAAAAGTGAATGTGCTTGTTTTTAATCTACTGCATGTCGTCACACCATCAGAGGAGGTGATTCTCTGTTATTTGCTGATTATCACTCTGATTGTGATTAACACTGCAAATAATTCGATTAACAGTGATTGATTGGTATTAACAGCTTAATGCTGCTTTCAGAAGATTCATAGATTCATTTTTGCAATAAAGTTGTCATTTATAATGATCGACAGATGCCTTGTGTTTGTTTATTCAGTATTACACTGATTTAGTAACATAATCTACTAATAAAAGTGTAGTTCACACACTACACAGTTTGTCCCCTAAATCAGACCAGAAAATGCAGACAAAGTGCACAGATGGGCCTGTTTATGTGGTTGAGAAATGTCTATAAAAGTGAATATTCTCATGGCTCATGTTTTAAGATGTCTGTACATGTGTGTCTCATGTCATGGCTCTGAGTGTTGTATCATTACCTGGCACACAGTTTAAAAAGCACCTGAAGACTTCTGCACCATCAGTTTTGCTCTGCCCAGGTGTTTCTGAGTGTAACATTACATGTTGGTTTGTACATTTTGTGACCATTTCTACGTTGACATCATTTGGAGGAAAATTACCATAATGAAATTGTGTACAAATATGTTTGAATGGATTTTTCAGCCTATGTGTATTTGAAGGACCATCCAGCCATCTGTTTTCTGATCTCAGTTGAGGGAGGGCTGATGGCTGCTGTCTGAACAATTGTCTGCATTTTAAAATAGATTTTAAATCTTAATGTAGAAATAAACCGATTATTAAAAAGATTTCTAAATTCAAATGCTGCAATTAAAGACATGATGATGCACCAGTTGTGTCTACAAGAACTCTAATGGAACACCAGTACAAATATCTGCATCTGAGGAACGTAAGAGGAGCCTTTAATAACCAGTCCTGATAACATGCTGTACATTTCAGCATGATACATTATTTGAGATCATTTAAGATAATCAAGTCTGTCTTCATTATCAGTTGCTATTCAACTGATAACACATCATTAATATTCACCTGTTATTTTTAGCAACGATTCATCTTGTATTACTGTCATTATAATGCAGGAGACTGTGTGTGTGTATATGTGAAAGAGAGAGATTTCACATGAAATCTCTCACAAAAACACAAGAACAGCAGCAGGGTTCACATCACAAACCACATGCCCTCACTCCAGAGACAAGAAACGTGAGCACCGGCCGTCTCCACGGGGTCAGACAGTCTAAAACAACCATACACAGATTTAACCCCAGTTAATAAAGTCGTGATCCTATGGAGGAATTCATCGTATTATTATGAAAAACGAACTTAAAAAATTTAGAAATGCATATAAACGCAGTAGTAGTTTGTGACATGGATATTGTGGAATACTGTATGTTTTCATATAATTATTACAATAATTAATAGATACGCATTATTATTGGCTAATTTAATACATAAATGTTGCTGGTTTATTGAATTAATTTTTTGAATTATTTAATTTTGAGTACTTTGGTCCCCGTCTGTAAAATACCAAATAAAATAATGGGGTCTGAGCCGCATAGCGCCCCTGCTGGAGCGCTTGGAAACAACACCGTCACCCAAAGATCACGAACAAAAATCTTTCATATCGCAAAACTTTTAGTCTCTGAAACGTTTGTGTGCAGGATGTGAAACATTACATTTACATTACAGACGGTTTCCACTGGAGCAGAGGAGAAAGTGAAGCGAGTGTTAATGTTACTTTACTTTACTTTACTTTAGTATAGTTTACTTTACTTTACTTGACTTGACTTTACTTTAGTTTACTTTAGTTTAGTATAGTTTAGTTTACTTTACTTTAGTTTACTTTACTTTAGTTTAGTTTACTTTAGTTTACTTTAGTTTAGTATAGTTTAGTTTACTTTACTTTAGTTTACTTTAGTTTAGTTTACTTTACTTTAGTTTAGTATAGTTTACTTTACTTTAGTTTACTTTACTTTAGTTTACTTTAGTTTAGTTTACTTTAGTTTACTTTACTTTAGTATAGTTTAGTTTACTTTACTTTACTTTAGTTTACTTTAGTTTAGTTTACTTTACTTTAGTTTAGTATAGTTTACTTTACTTTAGTTTAGTTTACTTTAGTTTACTTTAGTTTACTTTACTTTAGTTTACTTTACTTTAGTATAGTTTAGTTTACTTTACTTTACTTTAGTTTACTTTAGTTTAGTTTACTTTACTTTAGTTTAGTATAGTTTAGTTTAGTTTAGTTTAGTATGTAGTGTGAAGCCTGTGTGGGCCGTCAAATCACTTTCATTTTGGCGTGTCTAGCGAGTGAAACGCCACCGGGGCTCAGACAGACACACAGACAGACACACACAGACAGACAGACACACACACACACAGACAGACACACACACACACACACACAGACAGACACACACACACACAGAGACAGACAGACACACACACAGAGAGAGACAGACACACAGACAGAACACACAGACAGACAGAACAGACAGACACACACACACAGACAGACACACACAGAGACAGACACACAGACAGACACACACAGACAGACAGACACACACAGACAGACACACAGACAGACAGACACGTGGACGTCTGCTGGAGACTAAACCAGATGATCTGAATCAAATGCCGGTACATTCACTACAATAGAATCAGATATCGGGATGAGTTTTGTCTTTGTAACGAGATCTGCTTTAGTTACTGTGCTACTGATCGTGTGCTCTGGCTGTGGTGAGTATTAAAACTGTAACAGATCAGTTTAAACTGTAATTCTACAATGTTTGCATTGAAAAATTACATTTTAGGATATATTATAAATAATTGTGTTATGCAACAATAAAAACAACAACAATAATGGTTTACATTTCCTATTTCAAATCATTGCCTAAGATCTGACTAGACATGTTTTTGGACATGTAACATGGTAGAATCATGGTTCTTTTGAAGAACTTTGGAGTTCCATGGTATTACAGTCGGACACCATCACTGTTAGGTGTTAATGTAGTATTTTTCATATGCTTAAACCCATTTGTATATGTGAGATCTGGTGATGTATATTTCCTCCACAGACTGCAGATCTGTTCTGAACATCATGGTTAAAGCTGGAGATGAAGCAGTTCTGTCATGCTCCTGTCCTCCAGACCAGCCTCCATTCTTCATCTGGCAGAAGGTTGTTGGTTCCAATGAGGAGGTTGTAAACTGGTACAGAACCCATAAAGAAGACAACCAAACAGGACAGCAGTACCAGAACAGAACACAGCTGAATATTCAGGGAGGAAACTGCTCTCTGGTGTTCAGGAGTGTGTGTTTATCAGATGAGGGATGGTACAAATGTTACTACCAGAATAAACCTTTACGATACGAAGAGATCAATCTAAAGGTTACAGGTGTGTTCCTTATACCATGATGATAAGCATTAAACCCATTCAGTGAGGGGCACACAGATGTTTAGAGGGTTTTGTTTCATATTTCTCTATCAGACACTGACAGCAGTATGGCGTGTAACCACAGTGATGGTGTGTACCACTGTCAGGTCACAGAACTTTACCCTGAAGGACAGATTCTGTGGAGACTGGATGGTCAACTTCTGCCATTATCTGTGCAGTGCACAAAAGACCAGAACACAGGTCTGTGTGACAGCAGTGACTCCATCACGCTGAATGGCACTGCTAGTGCCACACTCACGTGTGAGGTGACCAGTGCTGGTATAAACAATATAATCTGTAAGGAAGGTAAGCCTGTGACATTTATAATGATTCCATAATAACATTACATAAATAGTATAATAATAATAACCTTGTGGCATCAGAGTGTTCTTAATTCATCTCACTGGTTTTGTGTATCAGTGAATTATTATTTCTGATAATGACTAAGTTAATAGTTTTATATTAAACTGTTTTTGATTTGATTATGTTTCACTTGGAAAATCATCATATTATGGAAGTACGTTCAGTGTTGATGCAATATGATAAATGAGTTTGTGTTACAAAAACAAATAGACAAAGAGCTGAAGTGTGTATTTGTGTAACAGATTCAGTACCTGTGAGTACTCAGAACACAGTGATGACATCATCAGTATGCGGGGTTCTCGCTCTTTTGCTTGTAATTGTTGCCGTATTTGTGGGCATTTGTGGGCAAAATAAACAGATGAACAAAAGTAAGCCATCCTTACACTTTTAAGAGTTTTAAACTTGATAGTGAATTATGTTGTGATATTCATAAATATTATACTCTGAGCTGACATCAGGCTTGTGTGATTCATGATTGTGCTTCTGTTTTTGCAGGATGTGTTGCAACATCAGCAGGAAGAGTTTAAGCCGTTTATATTCAATGCGAGATTGCAATAGCTGTTTTTCAAGAGCTACACATTTCAATTTATGAAAGACATACAAAGAAACCAGCTGAGGATCACAGCTCAGACGTTAATCTAAAAACACCAAAACGCTTGGAGGTCTTTACTGTTATGAAACATTTCAGCTAATATGTAAGATATCAGATGTTTAATTTTTCTCATCATTTCTTTACATAAGTGTTTAAATCTTACACTCTGCATCTGTTACTCTGTGTGGTGAGACTCTTGAAAATTTTGAGTAGTTGGGATGGTTAAGTGCAATGTAATTAATGCTGATTAACCCATCTAACATTCACCTGGCAGCTTTTACTCTGTTCAGTGCTGAATAGAGCATTGATGCGGAATAGTTCATGTCATCGCTGTGTTTTTTGAATAAGCAGTTTCACAGGCTTTGCTGTACTTTACCAGGGTGTGTTTGTTAGCTGATAGAAGTTACAATTCATTCCCACTAACATAAACACATGTTCTTGTCATGGAGAACAACTGGTGTGTCCTGTACCAGTACAACTGGCTAATCACCCACAGTAATATATGTATAAATATACAACACTGTAATGTAAAACACTGTACTGTTTTTTGTGGTCTACATTTTCTCCCAGTGCAGTGAGTTGAATTAGTGCTGAAGTTGTTTCTCATCTGTTGCTGTATGACGTAATGACTTTTCCTAATAAAAGCCAGAAATTCTTGAATACTTGAATTGCTAAATACAGCAGCTGAACAAATTTTTTTTTCACATTTTCAGAAAAAAAGGAAGCCATGCGATTGTCCCTGCAAAACTCACAGCCACAATGACAGTGTTGCTAGGGTACATCATTAGATGATTGCTTACATATGACAAATATTTAATGTTCTTTTTATTTTCAGTATTATACACTCAATCTACAGTTTTCCATTGAGGATTATTGGTCACTGGGTAATTTACTGAACTAAACTGAGGGGATGAGAAACAAGTTTACGTGTTATTAAAACATGTTCCCCCTTCATTTCCTCATACTGACATTCTCAGTATAAAGAAGTGAAAGTCATTTCCAGTGCTGTACAATGCACTGTTCCTCAAACCTTATGCAGCAGGCTGTTGAGCATGTTGAGTGCATTGCATTGTGGGATACAGTGTTTGTGCTGTATACTACATGTTGGCTAATGAAGAAGTATCCTGTAGATAACAACTGCACAGTCTTTTAGCAGTGTCAGTCAGGTTGGTTTTTCTGTAACAGGTTCATTGAACCCATGGTGTCAGTGTTGCACCATTAGTGTAGATGAATCCAGCTATGTTCCAACAGCCTGAGGAACATCTCTGAGAGCAGAGACTGACCAACAGACAAACATCTCACCACATTCAGAGCTGATAAAGAGTCACCTGATAAAGAACACTATCTTGTAAACTAACATTAGTTTTAGTTTGTTTCAGAGTAGCAGAGCTCCTTTTCTCAATTTACTTTATGTAGAATTGAGATAAATCTGAGCAGGTTAATCTGAGGAACAATGATTATAAGTCATTATAATCATTATAATATAATCATTATAATTGATTATAAACATAAACACATGAAGCAGGAGAATACCATTCATCTTTTTGGCAGCAGACGCTTCCTCTTCCAGAACAGATCTGGATCACCTTTAGATGTTCTAAAGAGAGCTGGGGAGGTTCTATCTCAGATTTCAATTTGAATGTAAAAATTCCCATTAGATTACTTTAAGATCAAATGAACTAAGCTTTGCTATCACGTTTTATATGAGTATAGGTACTCCACTAGATTTCCTTAACCAATGGGATTTTCCTATCAGATTTAGGAGTTTATTTTGATTGAAGGTTTTTGGCATGCAGGTATTACTGACTGTAAGCGTGGCTGTGAGTTTGTAATTCGTCTGTCTGAGTTAATATAACGTTTTCAAAGCAAAAAAAGTTTGTCTGAAGAGTCTCAGGATACCCGTCTGTCCCCAGGCAGGACGACAGGTGGCCATTAGCTCATGATGCAGCATATGAACACACAGTCCACTGCCTCCTAGTTTGGGCTCTCAGTGTCATTTTCTACACTGCATTTCTCAGCCTCCACACAAGTTGGTCTCTGTATCAATTTAGACATCAACCCTTGACATTTCACAGATTTTCTGCAACCCTGAGTTACCCTCCCACCCCAGGCCATGTGCAGTCAGGAGAGCAGGAATTCCTCCTGTGTTGGAAATGAACAGGGAGTTTAAATGCACAGTGAGTGAAAACCAGCAGTGGGAAGAATGGGTTCGACTGCACTGCTTGCTGAGGGGAAAGGTCATGACAGTAACAAAAAATGTAGAGAAGAACTAGTTAAAGACAAGTTAAATGCAAGCTTCTGAGATCCAGTTCCTCCAGGAATACCATCCTGAACATCTTGTGCTGGAAGGTTTATTCTGAGTGTTTCTGAGCTCAGAGACACAGTCAGAGCAAGTTATGGTTTGGCAGCAGTGAGTGTGGATGAGGATTCTCTCCAGATCTACAGCTCATTTACATGAAAATCATCCCTCACAAACTACAGAACTGACAGCCATCATACTGGGACCAAAAAAGTGGGTGAGTGTACAGAGTTTCTGTTAAATTACTTTTTATCTCAGAAGTTACAGTTTGAGTTGATAACTCATATTGGATCTGTACAGCACCCACGATTCACAGACACAATAACCACATGTGAGATTTAGTGTCAGAGGTGACTGGACGTTTGAATGTTTTTGATGGATTGCACACTTTACTGTACTTACAGTTTATATATAGTGAAGCTGACAGTCGAATAAGCTGTTATTTATTTATGTATTATAAGTTTCTGGTTTTAAATCACTAAATTCATTCCAAGTGAAAAAAATCAGAAATAATACTCAATATTTTTATATATTTAACATTCAGTTCAGTTGCATTTCTTACAAATCAATAAATATTGAATTTAGGTGTATCTCATGCACCTCACATTTCTTGTATAGCTTCTGAAGAGTTCTCAACAATTTCTCAAACTGTGCTCAGATTTATAGATACTGATGTCTGCCATCTGAAGTCCAAGATCTCAATACAAACTCAATTATGTCTCATTAAATTCTCTCAAGCATCAATTAACTGACCTGTGCAATCCACATAATTTTCAGAGCACTATAATCTTACTGTACGCCAACCATACTTTTATTTGAAATTATCTCAAATTAATCTCCTGAAATCCTTTGTGAGATATAAAAATAAAGCTGTAACATTACTGAGAACTAAATAATAGTAGCGCTAAATAATAAAATTGCCCTCACTATTTTGACAGAAACTGAATGTATGCATGAAGTGAACATACACATATCTACTGTACACATCCAACCGCAGTATTTTATTAAAGATCTGCTACATCTGTCAGAGAGACACATCCTCTAAAATCTGCTCAGAATCTCCCACATAACAAACACAGTGACCCTGGGGGAAGAAATTCTTATGTGTAGTGATGATGAACGGCCGTGAAGGTCTCTCTGGAGGGAGAGAAATGCTAATGGGCCAGAAAGACAGAGTCTCATTTTAACAGGCCTTTTGTCAGCCAGCCTTGGGCTTTTTCATCCTCCACTCACCCTAACAATGAGCAACAACAAAGCTGTAACGCTGTTCTACATATGTGCATGACAGATTCATGATGTCTGATCAGCAGTATGAGGTTATAGTGCTGGAAGGTGGGTTGTGTGTGAAGGAATCATTATGTATTAACGTTAACTGATACACTGCAGAAAACAACAGCTCATTTACTTTGAAAAAACACTAAAAACCTGGAGATATCAGGAAATATATATTCAGGTCTTCACATAACTTCACATCTCTGCTGACAGAGGGCCAGATATTCCAGGTTCTGTCTGAGGGTGAGACCTACAGCTAACATCTCTGTCAATCACTGAAGTTCAGCATGAAGCTAATCTCACAGGTGATGGGAAATTAAATTAACCTCTCAACAGCAACACAGGACATGCGTAGAAAATTAATGAGGTCAAAAACTAATTATTGTGTAAGGTTCTTATTAATCGTGGTGAGTTCAAGCCCTGATCTGATATGATTAAACATGAATGTCTATCTGCATGAAAATCATCCATTATGCTTTTAAACAGCCAGGAGCCTGTTATTAAAACTCATTAACTAACACTCAGAGTAATAACAGAGTTATTTCACAGGAATATTCTAGTCATTTGTGTCCTCAATGGTAATGTGCAGTTTATTTTACATATTTATCCCTAGACAGTCTCGTCTCCAAAATACCAACACTAAACTGTACAATACCAAACTGCACATGCAAAACTAAACACTCGTTCTTATTCAGAACTGGTTATTACATCAGAACTGTAGAACACAATCATTTAATGCGCTTTAGGTCTTGAAAATCTACTTTATAGGTTTAATGAGTCTAAAGCATCTTCCTCTTATTCTCTGGTAATAAACTACCTCTCAAATCCATCTTTTAAAAGATGAAAGAGAAAGTTGTGTTGTGTATGAGACGTGCAGTTATTGTGACCTTCATCTCATAACTGTGACATTTAATATGTGAACAGTTTAATGGAACCCAGCAGAGATTGTTGCCAGAAATCCAGCATCACAAACCTTGACAGTGTGATAAGACCAGAGATCTTATTTCATGCTTTGACAGTGTATGTCTAAGCATATATCTGTAAGGGAATATTTCATGTCATTCCAAACCTGTATTTGTTATCATAAAAGTGTATTTTGTATATTTCTGTATATTACTATTTCTCAGAGGTCTGAAACTCATACTAGCTGTAACATAACTCTAATAAAACAAACACAGATGTTGAGGACAATATTAATTAATCTAAAGAGAATATGTGTTTACATTCAGATGTGATTTAGAATTATGGAACATAATGAAATCATAACATAAAAAGTCAGTGTGTGTGATTTTTATGCTGATGTTATGATGTTATGCTCGTTTAGAATTAACTATAAAATATGTTTGCCATTTGTTTGAAATGTTTAGATTTGAAACTATAAAATGTTATTTGCGGTTTGATAAATCTCACCTCATTTAACACAGTACTCTGTCTCAAACCCTAGTGAGCTGCCTTTCTAGTGTTCATGACAGATGCACTACAGAGACAAAGGCTGTTCCAAACATTTTTCTGCTGTCCTAGAAGGCAAAATCCCAAGATACAGGAAGTCCATGTGTGCAGTGCAGAGATGCTGCCTATGCAGTGTTTCAAATCTGTCATGTTACAGTCAGGATGTTGCCTTAGAAGATTACTACCTACATAGGCAGTAGACTAGGTATTGGGACAGAGATAATGCATTGTTGCATCTGTACAATGGTGTGGTGTTGGTTTTTCTGTAAAATCATGGTGTGATTATTTTACTCCAGCATGTCTGAGTCTCCCAGGCATTACACCCTGGGTTTTAACATGATTTTGTGTTCTTTTTGATAATTACCCTGTGACCACAGCATTCAGTTCACAGACACGTCTAAATAACAAGAGCGATAATTATGCAGCATGCAGCCAACACATAATTAAGGAAAAACTAAGAATAAATACAGTTGAGGACAAAATTATTAGCCCCCCTATGAAATTTTAGGTTTCCTCAAGATATTCCCAAATACCTATTTAACAGAGCAAGGAATTTTGAACACAGCATTTCTGAACATACTATTTTTCGCTAGAAGGACCAGAATATTTATATTTGCACACCAAAACATTGTGGAAGAAAAAGCTAAAATGACCAGGGACATTATTATTAGCCCCCTATAAGAAATGACCATTTATTAAGTCATCGCACAAGCCACCTTTGTGCAGTGATGTGCTTTACCGTCACAGGTGATGTGTGTAAAGGTGATCAGGTGAAACAGGTAATCTCACTCAATAATTAAGTTAAATTAAGGTATAAAAGCCTCAGTATGGGTCATTGAGCTGTCATTTGAGAAAGCAACATGCCAGAAACAAAGGAAATCAGTTTGGACTTGAGACAAAGAATTATTGATGCACATAAAACAGGAGAAGGATATACAAAGCTATCCAAGCGTTTCCAAGTCTCAAGAACTGGAGTGAGAGGTATAATCAGGAAATTCAAAGAAAGCCACACAGTGCAGAACAAGCCTGGAAGAGGTAGGAAGCGAAAGATTTCAAAGACACTGGAAAGAAAACTAGTGAGAGATGTGTCTAAAGACCCCAGAACAACTGCCAAGACACTGGCGAATGACTTGGCCACATCAGGAATCATAGTCTCTAAGAAGACCATCACTAGAGCTCTGCACAGGAATGAACTGCGAGGTTGCATACCAAGAAAAACTCCACTTTTGAATAAGACACCTTCAAGCCAGACTTAAGTATTCTCAGGACAACCTGGAGAAAGATTATTCATACTGGAAGCGTGTCTTATGGTCTGATGAGACTAAGCTAGGAGCTCTTTGGCCACAGAGACACTGCTTACATTTGGAGAAAAAAGGGAGAGGCATTCAACCCAAAGAACACCTTCCCCACAGTGAAACACGGTGGTGGGAGTATTATGCTGTGGATGCCTCAGTGCACCTGGAACTGGAAATCTTGTCAAGGTGGAAGGGATCATGAATAAAGAAAAATATGTGGATATTTTGAAAGAAAACCTTAAGCAGTCAGCAGTGAAACTAGGTCTGAGTCGTCACTTCATCTTCCAACATGACAACGATCCTAAACATACATCTCTCTTGGTGAAGAACTATCTCCAGATGAACAAGGTGAATGTCATCGAATGGCCTGCACAAAGCCCTGACTTAAATCCAATAGAAAATATGTGGGGTGACCTAAAGAAAAATGTCCATTCCAGAAAACCTTCGAATCTGGAGGAACTTGAGAGATTTGCCAAAGAAGAATGGGCCAGGATTCCTCAAATGAAGTGTCAGAGACTTGTTGACGATTACAACAAACGACTGCAGGCAGTTATCCAGCAAAAAGGATACACAATTGACTATTAGAATGTGGGGGGCTAATAATTTTGACCCTGGTAGTTTTTGTGTTTTGTGTAATATTTTCATTTCTGTGTGGAATATAAAATAATGTAAGCTTCCAAAATAAAATTAGGATGTCTAAAAAAGCTGTGTTAATTTTTTTTTTTGCTCTGGTTAAAAGCACTTTTGAAATACTTTTAAAACAATGACTATTTTGTAGGGGGGCTAATAATTTTGTCCTCAACTGTATATAAACATTTTTATTTAAAATTCGGAAATCTATTTATATTGATCTATTTACACATTCAACCCTTTTCTCTCCTGTGATTTAGTCCTTTAGTATTCTGCAGCATTTGGTATGATCATCACATTTGCATTGTTTTGTTTGGAAGACAGATGCAGTGGTCCAGCATTTAGTGTGTGTGTGTTTCTGAGGGATTCACATCATGAAGAATTCATTTATCTTTTGAGATTAAAGAGCTAAGTTCTCCTGTAGCTCAGTGGTAGAGAATTGCGTTAGCAGCGCAAGAGGTTGTGGGTTCGATTCCCAGGGAGTACATGTACCAAGAAAATGTATAACTTCAATGCACTGTAAGTCGCTTTGGATAAAAGCGTCTGCCAAATGCAGAAATGTAAAATGTAGCTTCCTGAAAACTTCTTCAACAGAACGCAAACTTTCCTCTCCAGTCATAAACTGCAAAAATGACCTGTTCAGGATTTCTAATGTCAGAAACATTTGAGTTTTGATGTCAGTAGAGAAATCTGGGAATATAGTGAACAAGTGTTTGTGCTACTATATATCAATAGACTGTAATTGTGCTTTCATAGTGAAAATGAATAAATCTCTTTTATTATTGGAATTTAATAACTGAAAAAATAAAAATAATTTTTTTAAGAAATTTACTTAAAAAATGTCTTGAAGATCCATGTAATCCAGCAGAACATTCCAGAACATCTAGTGTGAGGAACATCTGACCTCTGGTGGAAAAGAGTGAATACAAATAACATTTGATCAGTGATATTAGAAACAGCAGGAACCAAAATATTCATTCCTCAACTGTGCAAACCAATACATCTGTAAATATATCTGCATGTATGTGAAAGCCTAAATACACACACACATACAGATACACACACACACACCACACACACAGATACACGCGCACGCTCGCACACACACACAGATACACGAACACGCACACACACAGACACGTGATTTTTGTGCTATAACTTGAATCAGAACTTTGTAAAGAGAAACGTATTTTTGTTTTGTAAGTTTAATATTACACAGTGTTTAAAGAATACTTTGTGTATAAAAACTTTGTGCCAGTTTTTAATGGCACAAGGTTTTTAATTTAACAGTTTTTAATTTATATTTGCAGTGTATTTTATCAATGAATTATCATCACTTACTGTAATTCTGACAGATGTAAATGTAGTTTGTTAAATGATAAGAATGAATAAAATAACTAAAAACTAAAGCAGTAGAACCAAATCACTGTACAGATTCATAGTATAGATCCACTGTACCGATTCACAGAACAGATTCACAGAACAGATTCACAGTACAGATCCACTGTACCGATTCACAGAACAGATTCACAGAACAGATTCACAGAACAGATTCACAGTACAGATTCACTGTACCGATTCACAGTACAGATTCACAGAACAGATTCACAGAACAGATTCACAGAACAGATTCACTGTACCGATTCACAGAACAGATTCACAGAACAGATTCACAGAACAGATTCACTGTACCGATTCACAGAACAGATTCACAGAACAGATTCACAGAACAGATTCACTGTACCGATTCACAGAACAGATTCACAGAACAGATTCACAGAACAGATTCACAGTACAGATCCACTGTACCGATTCACTGTACCGATTCACTGTACCGATTCACAGTACAGATTCACAGAACAGATTCACAGAACAGATTCACTGTACCGATTCACAGTACAGATCCACTGTACCGATTCACAGAACAGATTCACTGTACCGATTCACTGTACCAATTCACAGAACAGATTCACAGAACAGATTCACAGAACAGATTCACTGTACCGATTCACAGAACAGATTCACAGAACAGATTCACTGTACCGATTCACAGAACAGATTCACAGAACAGATTCACAGTACAGATCCACTGTACCGATTCACTGTACCGATTCACAGTACAGATTCACAGTACAGATCCACTGTACCGATTCACTGTACAGATCCACTGTACCGATTCACAGAACAGATCCACATTACAGATCCACTATACCGATTCACAGTACAGATTCACAGTACAGATCCACTGTACTGATTCACTGTACCGATTCACAGTACAGATTCACAGTACAGATCCACTGTACCGATTCACTGTACCGATTCACTGTACCGATTCACAGTACAGATCCACTGTACCGATTCACTGTACAGATCTACTGTACCGATTCACTGTACAGATTCACAGAACAGATTCACAGTACAGATCCATTGTACCGATTCACTGTACAGATTCACAGAACAGATTCACTGTATAGTGTCACTGTATAGAGAAACAGCTGCATCTTTAGTGTTTCACAGAATAAATAAGGTCATATAAGTGTGGATGCACGTACAGCAAATAGTGATACAAATACAGTAGGTGAAAAATTCCACTTCTGGAATTCTGGAATGTATGATTTAGACTGTACTTGGTTTTGAAGTTTGACTCAAAGGTTTCCAGCTCAGGAATTTGAAGTCCACACCAGCTTTAAGCTCAGCTGGACATATTTAGATATTCACACCAAAAATGTTGTTCATTTCCCATTTTCAACCCCCAAGTATCAACCCATTTTCTCCTTTATTTCTCTCACCAGATGTGCAGTTCTGCTGGGTTTTACCAACACGTACCACAGCAAATGACCTCACAGTCAGAAATAAGTGTTGAGGTTTGAAATACATATAGCTGCCAGGGTGGCATACTAGAGGAAAATTGCAAAAAATCATGCATGGTGGAGATCAAAGCGGAGAACCCTGGTTATTCTGCCATCGTTTGTTGAGACGCTTCGTCTCTGTGAAGCTGTGCTGATGTTTAGCCCAACAAACTCCAGAGAAACCAGTCACCTTTCAGCATGCCAAGCAAAGCAAAACAGAAATAAATAAACCGAAAACAGAAATGAGATGTACAGAGATTACAGAGATGTAAACATAACGTAATCCCTTCCTACTGCTTCACACAGTCTGTGATATTTACTGGACTGAAGAAAAATGAAAAGTTTGTAGATGTTTTAAAGTTTAAATCATTCACATTTATAAAGTCAAGCCGATGTCAGATGAAACCGAAGCTGAGTCGCAATGGAAACCGACATTTTACTTTATGAAAGTGTACCATGATTAACTGTATCATGCAGTGAGTATGTTGGTCAAGTGCTTATTTACAGACATATTTCATTTCATCTGGTGAGATTACGAAATGACCAGCATGTTGTTAAGCAGCATTTACTCATCTGACTTTACTCCTCTCTGCTGTGGAACACAAGACCACAGTTGTCTGTCTCTGACACTGATGTTTCAGTTACTGTCACAGCTCACCATTACTGATGGCTTTCATTGTATTTTAATTTTCAGATGAAAATCATACGGGTTTATAATAATCAGGACAGCATTTGAACTGAAAGAAAAAAACAGTACATTAAACTGTACATTGTTTCAGATTGACCCTTAAAACACAAAGCTTTGTTCTGTCTGAGAGGATTTAGCTCTGATCTGTGATGGATGACAGAAACTGGGCTGATGTTTCTAAAGAGAATCAAATATGAGGACATGCTGTTTAGATGGGGAGAAAACAAAAAAACGTTATAAAGTTTATAACAGTTACATATAAGAAGCTTCTGAAACAATGAATTGTGGAGGATGTTAGAGGGCTGATTCATTATTTTCAGAAGACTGAATATGTTCACCAGCCAAGCGGAAACCAAAAGGTTGTCATGCCAACAAATGCAGGTTTTGTTAAGAGAAAAGATGATGTTTAAAATTCAATCAGAAATAGCAGCAGTTTTTGGCCACATTTTCAAAAACATGCAAGAAGTTTATCTGTGTAGCACAAGACTGTCAGATTACATGTGAATCCATTCATAACTCTACCTGTTAATCAAAGAGACAAAATAAAGTCAAAACAGTTCTGATTACTGCTCAACTTTCTGTTCATGATCATTTCCACAACAGACAATCAGCTAAACCTTTGATCATTATGAATGTTACATACATAACTGGATTAATTGAACAAATTACAACTTTTCCTGACATATTTCTTAATGTGAATGAATTCATTAATAAAAAAGTAATACATTTACATTTAGGCATGAGAACACACATAAAACAGCTAGAGATATAAATGTAGTCATAATTCAGTCTTTGAATTTATTGTATGTTGTTGTATAGTTATGCATTATGCTACTCTAAACTTACTAACGTTTCTAAATTTGTTAGATCATTCTGCTACTGTCTGACTTATAAAGCAAAGCTTCATCATTTTATTCCTAATCAAATCAAATAAAGCAAAATCGTATATCGCACTGTAACAGATTTTTCAAGCAGTTATTCTCATGAGCTGAATATAGATTAAATGCTGATTAAATCTTCTATTGACTTGTTTTTGTCTTTATGTTTAATAAAACAGTCAGGAACAAAAGAGGGCAAAATAATTAATGGAATTATTAGGAGGGAATTGCTCTCTAACTGAGTTCAGCACCAGTAATAAAGTTTTCACACTTATATCACTCATGAAGTTAAATGAATTCATTAGTTGACTGATAGTCAAAGCTGAACACAGTGTACAGCACAATACATGCACAAACCACTGCAGGCTGTAACAATTACAAATGATTGTCGTGAAACCCCTGTTAGTAAAATTGTTAGACCATCTGGAAAAATCTGCAAACTTTTCCAGATGAAATGATGAAACAAACTTTTTCTGGTGTTTCTGTGAACGTGACACAGAAGAATCTAATGCTGATAAACAGAAAAAAATAAAAACATTTACAGTGTTTGAGTTGATGTAAAATTTACAAATAAAATAAATGAAAATAAAATAAACAAACACTCTGAAAGGAGGAATTACAAAACGTGTGATTAGTGTTTTCTGGAATGGTCATATGACTCGTGAGCACATTTAACTATGTGTAAATATAACTGATTTACTTGTGCAAAATTTTACAAAACTGCATTTACATCTCACAACTAATGAGAAAATAAAACCGATTCTCACATGATTATACAAGAGCCATAAATAAGTGGCCACTGAGAAATAAATGGGGAATTTACAGGACACGTTTATTTACAGTGTAAATTACAGTGTTAACAGGTGTTCCAATGTAAAATCAGACTCTCTTAACAAAAGACATGTGAATTACAAACCCCCCCAACATCAAATGAACAGGGTCACATGACAGATGAGGGTCTGTTTTAAAAGTTTATGTATTAGAACAGAAATTCATCTGATTTGTGCGTGCTTGTGACTAGGATATTGTATTGTTACTAAAACCTTTTTTGCAACATATTAATACAGCTTATAACATTTTGCATGAATTTTCAAATTTGCTAGAAAATGCCCTTCATATTTTAGGTTTTTTATTATTAATAATGAGTAATAATAATTAGTAATTTTATTATTGGTACAGAAAATATGGTTGACCTGACCTAAACATTTTTCTTCATATTCTGGGAACACGTAATACAGTCAAACTACATTATACTCATGTATGTACAAACAGGTGTGAGCTATAGTAAAATATATCTAATATCATAACTAAAGTGGCTCAGGTGGCAAATGTTGCTTCATCATGACACTGGACAGAAATATACTGTACATGAGGCCCAGGCACAGACTTGAGGGTCTGACCTGCATGTTGCGAGTGCCACCACATTACACAGTGTCATGTGACCAGAGTTTTCTTCAAACTGTTGATCCACAGAGTTCACACTGTGATGCATTTGGAACAAGCACACCTGTTATATCAAAGCATGTTTGTTTCATCCTGAGTGTGTCGTGAGTTTCTCATTCAGCTCATCTTCTGTCCTGTGGAGCAACAGTTCGAGGAGAATCTTTCTGAGCAAGTCAAAGTTAGTTAACAAGTAAACCTATTTAAGTTAGCTGAACAACACATGGGGCAGTTGTGACCTACTGGTAAGTGAGTTGGGCTTGTAATCAGAAGGTTGTTGGTTTGATTCCAGCGCAGGCAGGTAGCAACTGAACTGTTAAGCAAGGCACTTAACCTCGGATTGCTCCCCAGGTGCAGTAGTGTGCTGCCCACTGTTCCGGGTGTGTATGTGTTCACGACGTGCAGTGTGTGTTCACTCCTCACCAGTTAAATGCAGAGGTCACATTTCGGGTATGAGTTACAATACCTGTGTGTGTGCTATTTTAACCCTATGTGTGTGGAGTACAGTATACTTCTGTCCATACTCACACTCACTCTTTTGCACATTTATTAACATAAACCCTGTGTCCTGACATCAGGGTCGTCCAAGAGGCCAAAACTATAGTATGTTAGCCTTACAGTAAAGGCTAGATTTCTGATAGATTTCTCTTGACCAGTGACTACTGTTTTAAGAGCCCTGCAAAACAACAACAAAATGGACAGACTGACAACAGGTTTGGATCCATTATGAAGCAGTAACCTTCACACTGAAGACTGTAGATGTAAAATAAAACAACAGTGAGATGTTCAGTCTCAGTGAGCAGAGGTCTCGCCAGTCGTGTGTGGAAAATAGTCTGTAAATTCAGACAAAGAGTCTACTGTAGATTCTCCAGTGAAACCTTGACAGTCGTCCTCAAACATACAGATGAAGATGCTCAGAATCTGAAAGAATCAAGACTAAGATGCTACAGTAAGATGTTTCAGTGGACTCAGTTTCAGAGAGAAAACATCTACAGGCTTGAATCATGTATCTGGATGCTGCAGGAGATTCTTCATGTCTGGAGAAGAGGGGAAACATCTGCAGGCTTGAGTCATGTGTCTGGATGCTACAAGAGATTCTTCATGTCTGGAGAAGAGAGGAAACATCTACAGGTTTGAGTCATGTGTCTGGATGCTTCAAGAGATTCTTCATGTCTGGAGAAGAGAGGAAACATCTACAGGTTTGAGTCATGTGTCTGGATGCTGCAGGAGATTCTTCACAATGTTATCAAAACACCAAAAGACAGAAACACCAACCAAAAGTGCTGGAGCCATATTTAGTAGAAAGATAGTACATTTATCACAAAAAATGAACTCTGTCTGGTAATACTTCAACATATTTACAAGCCCATATCTGTGCCTTTCATTATTCTCCAATTTGGATCTTATTTTCTTTGTCTTTTTTTCTATATGTTCTGGTTTTGCTCTCAGTTCATTTGGACTGTAAACGTCTTCATTATGCGTTGTTGTCGTCATGTGTTGTGTGCAGACTGTTGTCTCCCTGAACTCTGATCTCCATCAAGTCTGGCTTCAGCACATCTTTACCATTTTCTTCCTTCAGTGGCAGTTTCCTGCAATTAGAGAAGTCAGGAGACACTTAAGGAAAATTAAGATGCATCGAGATGCAGAGATGATTGTCATGGGAATGTGTGACACTTCATGCAAAGAGAAGAGGTCATGCATGTCATTAGCATGCAATTGTTCAAGTATTCACCACAATAATCAAACAACAAACTAAAAATGTGCTTACAAACAAATGACCAAAACCAGACTGAACTAGATTTCTGACCATGCAATTATCTTGAAAACCTGAAAACCTGTTTTAAAGGTTACTTAACAAAGTCATAATTGAAAAAGGTTTGTCTGTTCTGGTCTTATACACATCTGATGTAGTCTGAATATGTGGACACTTTGAAAGAATTTTGACCTCTCACTCAACTTCAGTGCTGGTTTCTGGGGAACTTCTAACCTCTCATTTATGTATACTGCTGGTTTCAGAAGTGTTCTTGGTCATCTTTAAACATTTTTTGAGGATTCTGTAGAACCTTGTTTTGGTGGTACACAGGAAAACACTTGATTGGCTTTGCATTAAAACACTGAGCTGCTAAAAAAATAGCTTATACCAGCCTGACCAGCTGACAAATATGCTAAACCCCTCTTAAAACCATTGAGCCAGATTAGAGTGACCAAAACCATCTTCAGGCAACAACCTAACATAGACTGGTTTAGCCTGTTTATTTTTAACAGGCTGCTTTGTAAGATGTGGTTATACAAGGAATATGATTCACAAAACTGCTCACAAATGCAAGACCTGCAAATACACAGACGGAAAAGAGTTTAGACAGCAAACTCATGCAACACATGGCAGTGTATGATTGGATGTGTGACCTCCATGCAAACTGAGCTCCATCACACACACCAGACGGTGGATGACAGGAGAGTCAATGATGAACTCACAGATACGCGGCTTTGCCCTCTTCCAGCTCTTTGCTCTTTCCGCTGGTTGCTGTCTTGTTGCTGCAGAGCTTGCGAGTGATGTACATCAGCAGTCCACACTGGCGCAGGAAGAAACAGCTCACATCCACCAACATCAGCAGAAGAAAAAGACCAGACACTCCCAGAGACACAACAGCGCCCGGACCCAGACCACTGAAGACTGAATCTGCTGAGACAACACACGGTCAGACACTGCAGAGGGCATATGTGGTTATCAGACCACAGATCTGGACCAGCTCTGGTGAGATCTGCAGATATTCGTTGAGACAGTTTCAAACATCAGACACTTTCAGCAGCTCCGATCTTGTGAGTATGTTTGTATGCTTCACTTTAATGATATCCATTTAGAACTTAACATTTGTTGAAATAACTTTTCAATACAAGTTCATAGTTATTACAGTGATTCTGTTTCTGAGGTGTTTGGTCCACAGGTGTTCTTGTCTGAAACTCTTTCAATCATGTCATGATTTTCATTTAAAGATCAGAGGATGAAGTTCTGAAGTCCATCTGTAAAGCTGTTTTGACTGTTATGAGTGAAGATGAAAGATTCACACACATGCTGAAAACACAAAGGTCCTGTGAGTGGAGATCAGAGATGCTAGCAGATACTGATTCTATGAACACATTCAGATTTCAGTGAGAACTGACCTGCAGTGTAAACAAGATGTTTCTCTGTAACTAGTAAACGTCTATTAATGTGTGGAGAAGATTTGACTGACTCCAGAGAGTCGCCTGCAGTCAACATGACCGCACTGCACACGCATGACCGCACAAACTGCAACAGCTCTGTACTGTAACACATGACAGCACTGCACACGCTCTGTACTGTAACACATGACAGCACTGCACACGCTCTGTACTGTAACACATGACAGCACTGCAACGTCTGTACTGTAACACATGACAGCACACGCTCTGTACTGTAACACATGACAGCACTGCACACGCTCTGTACTGTAACACATGACAGCACTGCACACGCTGTACTGTAACACATGACAGAACTGCACACGCTCTGTACTGTAACACATGACAGCACTGCACACGCTCTGTACTGTAACACATGACAGCACTGCACACGCTCTGTACTGTAACACATGACAGCACTGCACACGCTCTGTACTGTAACACATGACAGCACTGCACACGCTCTGTACTGTAACACATGACAGCACACGCTCTGTACTGTAACACATGACCGCACACGCTCTGTACTGTAACACATGACCGCACGCTCTGTACTGTAAACAGACACACGCTCTGTACTGTAACACATGACCGCACTGCAAGCTCTGTACTGTAACACATGACCGCACTGCACGCTCTGTACTGTAACACATGACAGCACTGCACACGCTCTGTACTGTAACACATGACAGCACTGCACACGCTCTGTACTGTAACACATGACAGCACTGCACACGCTTGTACTGTAACACATGACAGCACTGCACACGCTCTGTACTGTAACACATGACAGCACTGCACACGCTCTGTACTGTAACACATGACAGCACTGCACACGCTCTGTACTGTAACACATGACCGCATGCACAGCTCTGTACTGTAACACATGACCGCACTGCCACGCTCTGTACTGTAACACATGACAGCACTGCACACAGACCGCACTGCACACGCTCTGTACTGTAACACATGACCGCACTGCACACGCTCTGTACTGTAACACATGACCGCACTGCACACGCTCTGTACTGTAACACATGACAGCACTGCACACGCTCTGTACTGTAACACATGACCGCACTGCACACGCTCTGTACTGTAACACATGACCGCACTGCACACGCTCTGTACTGTAACACATGACAGCACTGCACACGCTCTGTACTGTAACACATGACCGCACTGCACACGCTCTGTACTGTAACACATGACAGCACTGCACACGCTCTGTACTGTAACACATGACCGCACTCACACGCTCTGTACTGTAACACATGACAGCACTGCACACGCTCTGTACTGTAACACATGACAGCACTGCACACGCTCTGTACTGTAACACATGACAGCACTGCACACGCTCTGTACTGTAACACATGACAGCACACGCTCTGTACTGTAACACATGAAGCCTGCACAGCTCTTACTGTAACACATGACAACCCACGCTCTGTACTGTAACACATGACAGCACTGCACAGCTCTGTACTGTAACACATGACAGCACTGCACACGCTCTGTACTGTAACACATGACAGCACTGCACACGCTCTGTACTGTAACACATGACAGCACACGCTCTGTACTGTAACACATGACCGCACTGCACACGCTCTGTACTGTAACACATGACCGCACTGCACACGCTCTGTACTGTAACACATGACAGCACTGCACACGCTCTGTACTGTAACACATGACAGCACACGCTCTGTACTGTAACACATGACCGCACTGCACCGCTCTGTACTGTAACACATGACCGCACTGCACACGCTCTGTACTGTAACACATGACAGCACACGCTCTGTACTGTAACACATGACAGCACTGCGTCTGTACTGTAACACATGACAGCACGCCTGTACTGTAACACATGACAGCACTGCACACGCTCTGTACTGTAACACATGACAGCACTGCACACGCTCTGTACTGTAACACATGACAGCACACGCTCTGTACTGTAACACATGACAGCACTGCACACGCTCTGTACTGTAACACATGACAGCACTGCACACGCTCTGTACTGTAACACATGACCGCACTGCACACGCTCTGTACTGTAACACATGACCGCACGCTCTGTAACACATGACAGCACTGCAACGGCTCTGTACTGTAACACATGACAGCACTGCACACGCTCTGTACTGTAACACATGACAGCACTGCACACGCTCTGTACTGTAACACATGACCGCACTGCACACGCCTGTACTGTAACACATGACAGCACTGCACACGCTCTGTACTGTAACACATGACAGCACTGCACACGCTCTGTACTGTAACACATGACAGCACTGCACACGCTCTGTACTGTAACACATGACAGCACTGCACACGCTCTGTACTGTAACACATGACAGCACTGCACACGCTCTGTACTGTAACACATGACAGCACACGCTCTGTACTGTAACACATGACAGCACTGCACACGCTCTGTACTGTAACACATGACAGCACTGCACACGCTCTGTACTGTAACACATGACAGCACTGCACACGCTCTGTACTGTAACACATGACCGCACTGCACACGCTCTGTACTGTAACACATGACAGCACACGCTCTGTACTGTAACACATGACAGCACACGCTCTGTACTGTAACACATGACAGCACTGCACACGCTCTGTACTGTAACACATGACAGCACTGCACACGCTCTGTACTGTAACACATGACAGCACTGCACACGCTCTGTACTGTAACACATGACAGCACTGCACACGCTCTGTACTGTAACACATGACAGCACACGCTCTGTACTGTAACACATGACAGCACTGCACACGCTCTGTACTGTAACACATGACAGCACTGCACACGCTCTGTACTGTAACACATGACAGCAGCTCTGTACTGTAACACATGACAGCACTGCACACGCTCTGTACTGTAACACATGACAGCACTGCACACGCTCTGTACTGTAACACATGACAGCACTGCACACGCTCTGTACTGTAACACATGACAGCACACGCTCTGTACTGTAACACATGACAGCACTGCACACGCTCTGTACTGTAACACATGACAGCACACGCTCTGTACTGTAACACATGACAGCACACGCTCTGTACTGTAACACATGACAGCACTGCACACGCTCTGTACTGTAACACATGACAGCACTGCACACGCTCTGTACTGTAACACATGACAGCACACGCTCTGTACTGTAACACATGACAGCACTGCACACGCTCTGTACTGTAACACATGACAGCACTGCACACGCTCTGTACTGTAACACATGACAGCACTGCACACGCTCTGTACTGTAACACATGACAGCACTGCACACGCTCTGTACTGTAACACATGACCAGCACTGCGGCCGTACTGTAACACATGACAGCATGCACACGCTCTGTACTGTAACACATGACAGCACAGCTCTGTACTGTAACACATGACCGCACTGCACAGCTCTGTACTGTAACACATGACAGCACTGCACACGCTCTGTACTGTAACACATGACAGCACAGCTCTGTACTGTAACACATGACAGCACTGCACACGCTCTGTACTGTAACACATGACAGCACGCTCTGTACTGTAACACATGACAGCACTGTACACGCGTCTGTACTGTAACACATGACAGCACCTGCAGCATGCAACGCTCTGTGCTGTAACACATGACAGCACACGCTCTGTACTGTAACACATGACAGCACAACGCTCTGTACTGTAACATGACAACTGAGCCTGTACTGTAACACATGACAGCACACGCTCTGTACTGTAACACATGACAGCACTGCACACGCCTGTACTGTAACACATGACAGCACTGCCTGCTGTAACACATGACAGCACTGCAGCTCTGTACTGTAACACATGACAGCACTGCACAGCTCTGTACTGTAACACATGACAGCACTGCACAGCTCTGTACTGTAACACATGACAGCACTGCACACGCTCTGTACTGTAACACATGACAGCACTGCACACGCTCTGTACTGTAACACATGACAGCACTGCACACGCTCTGTACTGTAACACATGACAGCACTGCACACGCTCTGTACTGTAACACATGACAGCACTGCACACGCTGTACTGTAACACATGACAGCACTGCACACGCTCTGTACTGTAACACATGACAGCACTGCACACGCTCTGTACTGTAACACATGACAGCACTGCACACGCTCTGTACTGTAACACATGACAGCACTGCACACGCTCTGTACTGTAACACATGACAGCACTGCACACGCTCTGTACTGTAACACATGACAGCACTGCACACGCTCTGTACTGTAACACATGACAGCACGAGCTCTGTACTGTAACACATGACAGCACTGCAGCTCTGTACTGTAACACTGACGCCTGCACGCTCTGTACTGTAACACATGACGCATGAGCTCTGTACTGTAACACATGACAGCACGACAGCTCTGTGCTGTAACACATGACAGACAGCCTGTACTGTAACACATGACGCACTGCACACGCTCTGTACTGTAACACATGACAGCACTGCACACGCTCTGTACTGTAACACATGACAGCACTGCACACGCTCTGTACTGTAACACATGACAGCACTGCACACGCTCTGTACTGTAACACATGACAGCACTGCACACGCTCTGTACTGTAACACATGACAGCACTGCACACGCTCTGTACTGTAACACATGACAGCACTGCACACGCTCTGTACTGTAACACATGACAGCACTGCACACGCTCTGTACTGTAACACATGACAGCACTGCACACGCTCTGTACTGTAACACATGACAGCACTGCACACGCTCTGTACTGTAACACATGACAGCACTGCACACGCTCTGTGAACTGAAACACATGACAGCACTGCAACGCTCTGTACTGTAACACATGACAGCACTGCACACGCTCTGTACTGTAACACATGACACAGCTCGTACTGTAACACATGACAGCCTGCACACGCTCTGTACTGTAACACATGACAGCACCGCTCTGTGCTGTAACACGCGCCTGTACTGTAACACATGACAGCACTGCACACGCTCTGTACTGTAACACATGTCCGCACTGCACGCTCTGTACTGTAACACATGACAGCACTGCACGCTCTGTACTGTAACACTGACCGCACTCAGTCTGTACTGTAACACATGACAGCACTGTAACACAACGCGCTCTGTACTGTAACACATGACAGCACTGCACGCTCTTACTGTAACACATGACAGCACTGCACACGCTCTGTACTGTAACACATGACAGCACTGCACACGCTCTGTACTGTAACACATGACAGCACTGCAAGCTCTGTACTGTAACACATGACAGCACACGCTCTGTACTGTAACACATGACAGCACTGCACACGCTCTGTACTGTAACACATGACAGCACTGCACACGCTCTGTACTGTAACACATGACAGCACTGCACACGCTCTGTACTGTAACAATGACAGCACTGCACACGCTCTGTACTGTAACACATGACAGCACTGCACACGCTCTGTACTGTAACACATGACAGCACTGCAACGCTCTGTACACATGAAACAACACATGACAGCACTCAGCCTGTACTGTAACACATGACAGCAATCTTACTGTAACACATGACCGCACGCAACGCTGTACTGTAACACATGACCGCACTGCAAGCTCTGTACTGTAACACATGACAGCACACGCTCTGTACTGTAACACATGACAGCACTGCACACGCTCTGTACTGTAACACATGACAGCACTGCACACGCTCTGTACTGTAACACATGACAGCACTGCACACGCTCTGTACTGTAACACATGACAGCACTGCACAGCTCTGTACTGTAACACATGACAGCAGCTGTACTGTAACACATGACAGCACTGCAACTGTACTGTAACACATGACAGCACTGAAGTCTGTACTGTAACACATGACAGCACTGCACACTGCCTGTACTGTAACACATGACAGCACACGCTCTGTACTGTAACACATGACAGCACTGCACACGCTCTGTACTGTAACACATGACAGCACACGCTCTGTACTGTAACACATGACAGCACTGCACACGCTCTGTACTGTAACACATGACAGCACTGCACTCTGTACTGTAACACATGACAGCACTGCACGCTCTGTACTGTAACACATGACAGCACTGCACGCTCTGTACTGTAACACATGACAGCACACGCTCTGTACTGTAACACATGACAGCACTGCACACGCTCTGTACTGTAACACATGACAGCACCCCCTCTGTACTGTAACACATGACCGCACTGCACGCTCTGTACTGTAACACATGACCGCACTGCACACTGCTGTAACACATGACAGCACTGCACACGCTCTGTACTGTAACACATGACCGCACTGCACACGCTCTGTACTGTAACACATGACCGCACAAGACACAAACATATTACTTATATATAGTAAAACACATATCAATGCCACCTTTGAAACTCCAACAGATAGAGTGCTGCATCCAGACACCTCTGGAAAGCGATTTTCATCATTTTCTAGTTTGTTTCTACTTTTGTTTTGTAATTTTCTGACAGTTGTGTAGCTGTGATGTCTGGTGTTAGTCTGGAGGACATTTGTGTACCTGTGATGTCTGTTTTTTGGGGCATGAGGAAGTGGAAGTAGGTGGGCTCTGACAGGCCCTTCAGGTTGCGTGCTGTGATCTCCACGTTGTAGCGTGTGTTCCACTGAAGCGGCTGCAGCAAAGCAAAGTCATTCAAACCGGGAACCAGCTTGGTCATCCACTGCTCCTCTTTCTCCTGAGAGTGCAGAAACACTGTGATCAGATCTTTAATCTACTCAACCTGCTGGAATAAACATCTCAGACCAATATGAACATCCATGCTGGCAGTTAGTGCTGGTTTAAATGGTGGACCAACATTGCCATGCTGTTCTTCAGCAGAATTACCACAGAAGAAAACAATTTACAGTTGGAAACGAGCAAGTGCTTTTCAATTTTTATGTAAATTTCATTTTTTGGATCTCTAGTTACTTTGTTACTTTGAGCTAGTTAGAAGTCAAGTAAACTAGCATCCCATGCTGGCATCCACATCAAAACCACAAAATATTCTGAATTTCAACAAACCATAACTGCTCTTAGATGTTGATAAAACAGAAAATACATAATAAACAAATAGTGGTGGAAAGATATGGAGTAAATAGAAGCAGATACAGACATTCAGATTGTATATCACATTTTCATGACAATGGCATATCTTAAGTAAATCCAGTCACTATCTATGTGACCATCTGTTTTTTGGAAAATTACCTTTAAATTGATCGTCTTCATCACTGGGTCTGTCTGTGGGAAGCCTGTTTTCATCACTCACAGGAGAACACAGGATCATCACAATCAAACGCCCCAATCTGCTTTACTATCTCTCTATTTTAGCAAAGTCCTTTAAAGAGATTTTATTTCCCATAATGCTTTGCAGACTTTCAACAGTACTGATACAAATCCCAGACACTTTGAGGAAAGTTGCTCAAGTGATTGTGGAAACACATTCTCATTGGCCTGGGGATGTGACACTTCCTTTAATTTTATTCTAAGTGTATTAAGCTCAGTCGTGTGTTGTTTTCTTGCTGATAGCAGGTTTGAATTCAGTGTGACAGACAGACACATTTACATCTGATTTAATTCTGACTCTTCATCTGTAATGTTTTTATGGAGCAGAAATTTCCGGCCACAGATGCTAAAGAAACAATATCAATAAACAAATAGATAAAACGGACATTCTCTTGTAGTTTCGTGAGTTTTGAGGAGATGTGAGTGTGTGTATTTATGTGTGTGTGTATTGAGGGAAACAAACACTCAAGTCAGGTTTTTGTGTTCCTCAAGGCCGTGATGGAGAATCAGATCCCCCTGCAGCTCATCTTAGGAGAACAGAGGAACTTCAAAACTTGAGTATCTGTGAATATTACTCTCAACTCTAAAGTAAACTTGCACCTTTTGTTAAATTGTAGTACCACCAAGCCACAGCACCTCGCTTGTCTTTGACTGCTAGTTTATTACTGAGATCTGATGCTCATCATCTTGTATTTAATGATGTACTTGTACGTGTTCCTGTGGCTCAGTTGGTAGAACATTGTGTTAGCAGGGCAAAGGCTGTGGGTTCGATCACCGTCTTGTATCTAATGATGTAACATGACTGTTGCTTGTCACTGGTGAGGCGGCGAAGTGACGCTCACCGTCTTGTATTTAATGATGTACTCCACGATGGGCATCCCACCATCATCCTGTCTGATCAGGCCAAGTCTGTAGGTCTTACCCACACCCCTTTGCCCGTGAACTGTAGGAGGACTGGGCTCACCTGCAGAGAACAGAAGAGCAGGAGAACATCTTCAGAACATCACGTGAGAGCCATTTAAACAGTTCTTTATAAACTACAGAAACTTGCATTACTGTGACAAAGCAGCTGTGTTATTCGTCATGGCTTTATTAAAGAACACACTGACTGCAGTCATTGGTTCTGTACACTGAATTCTAAAGGAAATCTTTTCATTTACGGCTCAGCTGATACAACTACATATGACAACTACAAATCACCATGGCAACCAAACAAAAGCAGTGCTGGAGTTTAAATACGTCCAGCTGACGGTGAAAAGGCAGAAAGAGAGAACAGAGGCTGATAATACACAGAAATAGATTATGAAGAGCAGGAAGTTCTCACGGATGGCTAACGTCTGGAAGATCTCTTTGTGGCTAAACTCTCCTTGACCCTTTCCATTTACAGCCGCCACTCGCACCTCGTACGTGGTGTTTGGCTCCAGGTTCACCAAAACTACTGTGGCTTAAAGAGAGAAAGTCAGAAATCCAGTTTTATTGGACTGAAAATTTCGGACACCAACATGTTGTCATTACGCTTCAATTTCCTATAAAAGCAACAGTTCAGACTGTTCAACAATGTTCAACAGTTTACCAATAATGAAAATTGTGTTGCTCAGATCCTCACACTTAGCATTTTTCTATATTTGTGATCTGTCCACTGAAGGCCAATCCTAATGCAAACTGTTTTTTTTATGGTTTTCCAGAGAAGGTTGATGGTTTACCGGCCTCATCTTTATGGTGAAGCTGTTTGACCAAAGAATTCTTACTGGTAAAGCTAGTTAAGAAGTCTGACTGAGATAAGATCATACAAGCGTGCTAGAGAAGAACTCCCTCACACTCTGTGGTGTCTCAGTGTTGTGCAGCAGACTCTAATAAAAATGTGAATATCCAGAATGGATTTTCACACTACAGTATTACAGCAGCTGTGTAAGACTCTGATTATATAGCCATGAATATATTAACTCATTTACATAAGAAGCACTAATAAAAAATGAACCCTCAATGACCGACGTTATTGTGTACTGCAGTCACAGAACATTGAGCTGTTAATTAAAACTCCAGAATGAATATTGGGATGTAAGTGATCACACTCCATATCTGAGTCCGAGTGTCCAGAAGACACCACACACAATGTGATTCATATAATCTGATCTTGAGCTCTTTATATTATCAAAACGTCAAGTCTCTTCATGACTGAAGCTCACGTCAAATATTGAGTGCAAATGACAAATATTGTGTAGATTCTTTCTCCATGACAACAGTAAGATTGAATAAAGAGCAACAGGAGTTGTTTTGTGATCAAAAGTCAATGGTCAAGCTCTGAGAAATAGCGTTGTATGTAATAACTCATATAACACTCACTCTGAACTCCATGTGATCTGACTGTACTCCAATCAGGTGAGCTGATGTCTTTGTAATTGATGATGTAATAGCTGATGGGAACACCTCCATGTGAGTCAGGCTTTATGAACGTGACTGTGGCAAGACGTTGGGACACGACTGTCAGTCTCACAGAGTACGGGTTTGAAGGAACATCTGAAGCAGAACACAGTATACAGCACTATTTACAGCAGTAGGTGAGAGCATACATGTACAGATACACATACAATACACACAACTCATTCAAGCAGAAACCACAGTCATTTGCAAATAAACAGGCACATTGAAATATTTTACTACTACAAAGATGATAAACACACATGCAAACACACACAAACATGCACACACACACAGACAGACACACATGCAGATTTCCTATCATCAAACAAACCCTAAATCACAATGGGCTAACCTTCCAAAACACACAAATATAATCTCCCTGTCTCCTTAAAATTCACACCACAGTACATGTACAGATTGAAAATTTAATTTAAATGTTTTTTCCTGCAGAAAATTTGAGTGCTGCATGTCTCAAGCTTTTGTCTGTCGACATGGTATTTACACTCATTTATATACTGTTTTTAAACAGTATGCAGTGATCGGTATAACTCAGATGTCTGGAGAGTGTACTGTAGAATGACACATGTTCAAAAAAAATGACGGCAGATTTTTTTAATTCTGAGATGAAACTTGCAAAAAACATGCAAATCAAACATGACAGAGACTGACATAAACTGAGACTACAGAAAGAATAGAGAACACATGTTCAGTTGTGTTGTTACTTTACTGGGAGTGACATCATCATTTGAATATTAACATATGCACAGTAGCCAGTGTCTCATTAAATCTGCAGTAATTTGCATATAACAGCAACAGTGATACAGACTTCACAGATTTCATTAGTAAATGACAGTGTATTCATTACATTACATCTGCATTCTGTGACAGCTCTTAAATGTAGGGCTTAAAGCCACTTTCATGTAAGTGTTATGTCTGTTCATTCATGTGTGTGTGTCTGTGTGAGATTCTCTTGGGCTGAATGAAGCTCTAAAAATAAACTTCTTCATGTCATATATCAGAGGTCTTGAGTAAAGGAACACTCTATTCTGCTGTATTCTTGTATTCTTACCTGCAGCTGAATAATGACAGATCATAAAAAAGAAAATCACCCCAATATCCTCCCATTTATATAATATATTCATATTCATATTTCATAAATACAAATATAAACTCTACAGCTCAGAATCTGGTTAAACCATCTAAAAACATTTTACTTCCATACTGTGATATATTCTGAAAGATGAGGAAGTAGTGTTCATTTGATCCGGGTGATTGGAGGAGAGGACTGCAGGAAATGAGCAATGGTTTTCAGTGGGTGAATGTTGCTTTTCTGTCTGGAGGATATGATTCACCTGCACAGGTTCACTTCATCATCCTGAGGTTACTGGAGGTCAACACATACCTGCCTGTGCTAATATAAACTCCTGGTATCGAGCGCCAATGTTGTTTCTGGCTGTGCAGTTGTATCGTCCAAAATCCCTGTCGGACATTGGTGTGACCTGAGGATAAACAACAAGATGTGAGGAGAATCATAAAACAGAGAGAGGAATATTCGGAACAGAACGATTCGTATACAGAACGTCCCCCACACACTGTAGCAGTTATAAAAATGAAGACAGACACAGTTTAATTACATTGTCTCAGACAAAAGTCATTTGCAGTTTGAACACATCTAACTGTACATTATTGTGAAATGTCAGAGAACCTCCACAAGCGATCGTCCCTCAGCAGTGTGGATGTGGATGTTACTGGTTCCCTGACTGGAGATGGTGAAGCGGTCTCGTCTCCAAAGCATTGTAGCTGGAGGATTGGACCTCACATAACAGCTGATGTTCACTGGATTTCCCTCCCACGAGTAGAAGATAGTTTGATTTATCTGGAACTTTGGTGCATCTAATGAAAGAGACAGAGTGAAAGTACATTAAAATTAAAGTCACATTTAGTCATCTAGACCAGTCTATAAGTTAAACCAGAAACTGTCACATCAGAGGAGCGGAAGAGCTTCACAATGAATAAATGATTTAATTAGCAGCAGTATGTGTAGGAAGTCTCAGACCTGTGAATGATTAAAAATCTAAAGAATTACTTACACTGGAAAAATTTCTTCCATATTTAGCCCTACCATTTAGTACTTTTATTCTTGTGGAATAATTGCACAGGCCAATAAGGAAAAATTATTCATTACTCTGGGGAGGGGGTAAAATAACAATTGTGACCAGTAAAAAAAGAAGAAACTCTACAATGAGGACAGAGAAGAGCAGAGGAACTTCTATCAAGTTTACTTGATAACCTTCTACTGTAAGTACTGTCATCAGAAGATGACTGTGCTGTGATGTCATACACTCAATATCCAGGAACATGCTCTTCTGATGGCCCCCGATCCTGCTGAGGGCCTCACAGTCGAACCGGCCCCAGTCTGAGAGCTGAACGCCACTGATGGTCAACATGGACTTTCCGTGGCGTCCACGCACTTCCACACGTCCATCCTGACCCAAAACAAACAAATGCATTTAAAGGTGTACTCACACAACACATGGTTGCCTTGTACTGTGCCTAGGCGTGATTGAAGGTGTTTGTTGACATGATGAGTAGCTGTTCCGGTTAAATAACCCACCAGGGCATGGTTTGGAGTGCTCACACTGGTCAAACGAACCAGACTTTGTGAGTCAAGTGTACTCGGGTCTTGTTCTGAGTGCCTAGTGTGAGTACATCCTAAATTACTGAAACCTTGTCGACCAATCACACACAATAATATTAGCCACCAGAGAAATCAAACCAAAACCATGCTGATTAGATAACACATCCATGCAGCTGAATGCCATAACCGCAAGGTTTGTTCTTTATAATGAGAGGGAACATGAAGACGTGGCATTCCAGCTCTTCTACAATTATAATGTGCACTCTTTAATGATCACTGTTCTTCTAACTGCTGAAAAATCAATATCCTCTTCAAATTCTCTTTATTGTCTAGAGTATAACACATAGACTGTAAAAAACTTTGCTGCCTTAAAATTTTAAGTTGAATCAATGTGGCTGCACAAGTCATTTCAACTTACTCTTTGTAATCTTGACTGGTTTTGAGTTGCTGTAACTTATTAAAATAGTTGAAAATTTGCTTACAAATTTTACACCAGCCAAGTTGATTAAGCATAAAACTTTAAGGTAGCAAAGTTTTTTTTACACTGAATGCATTTGTGAGTTAAATCCACATGTTCACAATCAGCAGGAGCACATGTAAACTGAAGCACATGAATATAAACACAAGTGGTTCACCTTATCTCCATCAGTGAAGGTCTGTCCATCACTGACTCTTCTCCAGGAGATCTCAGGTGGTGGTTCACCTTCAGCTGTACATGAGATCATAGCAGCACTTCCTTCCACTGCAGTCACGTTCCTCAGCTGAGTGATGTGTGGCTGAACTGAACCCACAGAGAGAGAGAGAGAGAGAGAGAGAGAGAGAGAGAGAGAGTGTGTGAGAGAGAGAGAGACCCACAGACAGACAGAATCACATAGAGAGACAGACAGAAACACACAAACAGAAAGACAGAGAGACAGAAAGACACACCAAAGGTTTAGTTCAGAGCTTTGAGTCACTGTTTTGAATAACTGTAGCTTGTACTTTGCTCAGTTTTATTTTGGTGGATATTTGAATTACATTACATTAGCATATGATACTCTGAGCACTGTCTGAAACTTGTATTGGGAGCACTTATTCTGTCTAGTTGCCTCTTCAGGTTGACTCGCTTGTTGTATTCCACATTTGTAAGTCGCTTTGGATAAAAGCGTCTGCTAAATGAATAAATGTAATAAATGTACATCTCAGTTTTCAGCAAATGTTCTGTCTGATACACCAGCACCTCATCTGACACGTCACAACCAGAGGGAAAATCTGTCTCTCACTTACAGAAACTCATTTTACAAATAAACACAAGTTTACAACAGGTTAAACCTGTTTTGAAAGACCATTTTAACACAGTTAAGGACATTTACCTGCCAAATTACTGTACTACTGTAATATGAAAAAGCTATAATGTATATAGAACACAATCTATACATAATGACAGCAGTTATTGAACTGTATATATGTTATGCTGATTTACATCAGCATTTGGGCGTGTGTGAGTGTGTGTGTTCTAAGCTTTTCTCAAGCCCACGGTGAGTGTGATGTGTAAAATGCTGTACTTCATCTCTAAGAGAATCATACAGAGATCAGCTGAACAATGAGTCTGTGAAGAAGCCCTGCAGAAAATCTTATCACACACTCAGGTTCTTTGAACAACACATGCAAAGATCAAGGAGTTATTTATAGCAGCAGACGCTGCAGAATCGCCCGCAGGGTGGATGGGTTGAGTTCACGTCAGTGTGGGAGCCTTCACGTGTAGAGCTGGCTCTGATACAGTATGTGTAAAGATTCCTCACCAAACACTTTGAGGAATAGCTGGCTCTCATACAGTATGTGTAAAAATTCCTCACCGAACACTTTGAGGAACAACTGGCTCTCTGAACTTCCAGCCTTGTTGCTTGCTCTGCAGGTATACGGTCCTCCATCCCCTTGGTGGATGTTTCGAACAGTCAATGTACTTCTTCCCCCGTCCAGAGAGTTAAACACGTACTGATCTGAGTGCTCAATCAGATGACCCTTCCTATAAAACACACATTCACATCAAGACATTCACTGGAGCTGGAATGAAGACAAAATTGTCAACATTTACAGACACACTTGTTTATTACACCACTCTTTATACTTGATTGTGATTGGTCACTGACAGCATACACCTGCTCAGTGGACAGTTTCACACACAACATACAGTTTTCATGACTCTTCTTGATTTTTACAAACTGTCCATTGATTGTTACATTAAACAATACTGCACTCATAATCCTGCAGTAATGGTCACAAATCAGCATCTGAATCACAGCCAGAACATGTTGTTTTTTGACATATTTTATGTTTTCTTCATGTTGTATGAAAATGTAATATGATTTAATGAATTTCTTCCACTTACGATTCTTAAATATATTAATTGCAGTAATTTTAGTAATAATTCACCTGCCCATTCAAGCTGATATAAATGACTGATATTTTAATGATTTGTATGTATCATACTCTCCAGAGAATATGATACATACAACACAGAGATATACACCTGGTGTTCTTGACATGAAGAGAGAGAGGAAGACTAAAGTTCAAGACTAAACCAGTTACACAATATTAATGTTTGACTGAGCACACTACATTAACACACTGTCACATAAAATCTGTTTTTTAAACGACTGTTCTTTTAAAGTTGAACTCAATGAAGAGGGAACTGTTATCTTTTTCAAGGTTCAACTGTGAGTGAAAATACATCCAATTTAATGCACTTTAATTTCAGTAATTTACTAAACCATCATGCCAATCTAGAAAAAGTTTAAATGTGAAAACTATAACTGAGCTTCACTCTCTGCTTTGTGCTTTTAATATTCAGCTGCTATAACGTCACACCTACTGGACACTGTCAGATCCTCTAGCTGAGCTCATCTCACTCCCACTCATACACTCAAACCTGAATCACAAATGAGATCTCCTGATAATCTCAAATGTTTCTCACAGAGATATATGAGAGTAAAATAATTCTGCTTTGGTCTCACACTTCTCAGGTGTTCCACAGAAAAAAACAACAGTAACCCTAATATTTGTCTCATCTGAGTTCAAGGAGATCTCAACAATGTCTCAAACTGTTCTCAGATTTACCAAGATACGGAAGTCTGCGATCAAAAGTCAGAGATCTTAAAATGAACTCAGTCTGAGGTCATAAGATGTGACTTTAAAGCTTCATTTAGTCATGCATGTCACAGTGCAGACGGCACCTGATTAATGCGCTGCTTGTGCGGAACACACAACAGTGTTTTGTGCTGTAACACAACAATTTAAATACTCAATCCTGAGAGATTTGTCTGTTCATCAGGACAGAAAAATGAAGACTGAGATAATCTATTTGCTCTCAGAGCCCTGGTGTATAAAGTGCTTAGGATGACTAATCCATAGAAAGCTCTGGGTCTCAACACCTGCTCTGAAATCTTAAATAGACCAGCAAACGTTTTAAACATGCAAAGATTCACCAAAAAACAGAATCAACAGTCTGGAGGGCTCTGACACTTCAGTGACACTCTGACAGTAATGTTACCCACCAGTACCAGGTGACCTGAGGGTCAGGCGAGCCGGAGGTGATGCAGGTGAAGGTGACAGACTCCTGGTAATCTGCTGTGGCATTGAAGATCTGCTGAGGGACGGTCAGAACCGGAGGAACTGTGAGGACATCAGACACACGTCACTTCATCCGACACACTGAACACATTATTACAGGAAATATCAAACAGATATATAAAGCTGCCAGTTCAGGTCATTTCAGTACACACACAAACAAACACAGTGGCATTTTACACGTTTACAAGACAACAAAACAAGAGTGAGAGAGAGACAGGACAGTGTCAATGTTAATGAATAAGACTAGAGTTATAGGCGTCTGCTACATGATTAGCAGTGATCTCTCAGCCAATCAAACGGCTTGGATTGCTTCGCCATGCCTCTTTTCAGTTTACTCACACAAGACAACCAAACTCAGAGCATTAAAACAAACTGTGAGAAGTCAGTGCACACAGACAGAGCTGGTGTGTTGTTTTGTTAGCATCTGTAAGTGATTCTAGCAGCAGGTTGCTCTGTTTCCATGGCAGACAGCACTTGTCGTGTCTTCAGGATAACAGGATACGCCTCATTGAACATGCTTATTGGATCTTCCAGAGTGCTGTAAGTGCTGATGCTAAATTACACTTTTTTCTCTTTTTTGCACATTATTACATCAGTTTCAGAAGTATGAGTTGTGCAAATACTACAGCATGCGTTCAGGCAGAGCTCAAAACTGTTGAATCCAGATAACAGCTCATTTCATGAAACAAGGTAAACGAGATCATTCAAAATACAGCCGCTGTTTCACGAAGCATCTGTAATGAGGTGATAAACAGACTTTTCGTAACATGAAACGTCCATTAGAGCCGGAATCTGCTGTGTGCACAAGAGCCAGCTTTACTGTAGACCAGCAGGGAAATTTCATTGTTATCCTAACTTGCTGCTTTATGACTGGTTTATGTTAGTTAGCGAGGTGTTGGTGCTGGTCTAGATGATGAACTTGTACAAACTCTTGTCATGACCATATAAAGCCAATAAGTGTGTGATTCTGTAGGATATATGCAGCAACATCTGACAGAAAACATCTTGCTTCAAAGCAGCACACGACAGCAGTCTGATTGCTAAAGTATGACTTCAATTTATAATCTGATCTAACAGATCAAATAACATAGTGCATGCAGGAATTAATTTAACACTTTAACAGAAGAATGTGCTGTATATTTAAGTTTTTAAACCATCCTTCCTTAATTCCCTTATAAATCCATTACAGTGCACATGAGCAAGCAGTTGACATTATTGTCTGTGGTACAGTGTGTTATCAACAGAACCCAGAACGTTCCTGTGAAACTTCTTTAAATGGTCTTTACTCTCTGAGTTCACACTCAGTGTCTTGACATTTTCCTTCATTGTGTCTTCATTGAATGTTGTTTAAATGTATTGAATCCTTCAGCTTCCTCTATACTAAAAGGTGTCCTTTGAGTGGGCTTGTCTTAGCTGGATAACTGTTTTGAAGCTGTGAATAGACAGACTTTGATTTAAGTTGATGTGCTACAGCGTCACTCAGATAAACTCTTGGTGAGGAGGTTCAAACATGATGTCATGCTTTAGGCCAATCCAGAGAAAAACAGACTTACTATTGACCAGCAGGACGATGTCCCGGAAGTCAATCTCTCCCCTGGTCTCCACACGCGCCTCACAGCGATACACACCCTCATCCGCTTTGGTCACTTTCCTGATCTGGAGGTTGTTGGAGGGAAGAACTTGGAGTCTGTCTTCAGTACAAGAGACACAAACAGCGAAAGCTAAATTAAACATTTACATATTCATATTACATATTTTATATATTACATATTCAAATTATAAATTCATATTTGAAAGAACATTTTATGATGTTTGATCACGCAAAACTCATCACCACAATGCTAGTGTATTGTGGGTAGTTGCTAGGCTGTTGTTATGCAGTTGCTGAAGTTTCTGAGTGTTTTTTAAGCAGTTGCTACGGTGTTGTAAACAGTTGCTAGGGAGTTGTAAAGGGGTTGCTAGGATGTTCTGTGTGGTTGGTAGGCTGTTAACAGGCTAGGAGGCATAATGTTTAAAGACAGAAATCTAGTTGTGTGGGCAGAAGAAACAGAAGAGCAGATTTACTCAATGAGACAAGCTTTATCTTATAGCATATAAGAGGAAAATATTATCACCAGTCCCCAAACTACTGCTGCTCTTACTGAGAAGATGTTTGCTAAATGAAACATCTAACAAAAAAGTCACTTTTGTCTGGTTCTGTCATCTCTCACTAATAAACACCACCCACAACCTTTCTCTTCTCATTTTTATAACTGTGCTGTCTAATTAAAATAAAACTAACTAAAAAGCAGAGAAATCATCATGCTTTAATCTTCTGCGTCTGAGAGAACACAGAGCTCAAAGCCTTTCAATTAAAGTTTGGAAACATAAAAAGGTAAAGGTTTTCATTCCCTAAGCAAAGTTAATATCTGTTGTTTATCTAACACAACGTACATACATTTGTTTGTGTTTGTATACAGTGGCCTCAAACTGAAAACTGAAAAACTAAAATCACACTGTCACACTCTCATTTCTGGAGCAGAGCAATGGGTCAAATAGTATTTCATCTCCTGTAAGACGTCTGATCTTATGAACTAGTACAGTTCAGCTTGTACAGTTAAAGCTGCTGTCTGCTTGTCCTGGTTACTGTAATTTCAATGCATAAACAACCACTAAGAAAAGTATCAAAAGCACCACAGCAGTGTGGGTGTATGACTGTATTTCTTTGGTTTACTATGTCAATACTGTGAATGAGGCAACCATTCTCTAACACTGAAAACATCCAAGCACTGTGTAATTATTATCTGACACAACCCTGAACCACAGCATCACCACAGAACTCAGTCAGAAACACTGATAGACTTCTTACTGTGTGAATCAGATGTTATTTCTCTGTTCTTGTAGAACCAGGACACGGCAGGTACCGGAGAGCTCATGACATCACAGATGACCTCAGCAACCTCATTCTGACGAAACTCCTGCGGCGTCTTCACCTCACGAAATGTCAACTTCTCTGTATGAACACACACAACACCACAAGTTCTCTGTATGAACACACACAACACCACAAGTTCTCTGTATGAACACACACAACACCACAACTTCTCTGTATGAACACACACAACACCACAACCTCTCTGTATGAACACACACAACACCACAAGTTCTCTGTATGAACACACACAACACCACAACTTCTCTGTATGAACACACACAACACCACAACCTCTCTGTGAGAACACACACAACACCACAACCTCTCTGTGAGAACACACACAACACCACAACCTCTCTGTGAGAACACACACAACACCACAACTTCTCTGTATGAACACACACAACACCACAACTTCTCTGTATGAACACACACAACACCACAACTTCTCTGTATGAACACACACAACACCACAACTTCTCTGTATGAACACACACAACACCACAACTTCTCTGTATGAACACACACAACACCACAACCTCTCTGTATGAACACACACAACACCACAAGTTCTCTGTATGAACACACACAACACCACAACTTCTCTGTATGAACACACACAACACCACAACTTCTCTGTGAGAACACACACAACACCACAACTTCTCTGTGAGAACACACACAACACCACAAGTTCTCTGTATGAACACACACAACACCACAAGTTCTCTGTATGAACACACACAACACCACAACTTCTCTGTATGAACACACACAACACCACAACCTCTCTGTATGAACACACACAACACCACAAGTTCTCTGTATGAACACACACAACACCACAACTTCTCTGTATGAACACACACAACACCACAACCTCTCTGTGAGAACACACACAACACCACAACCTCTCTGTGAGAACACACACAACACCACAACCTCTCTGTGAGAACACACACAACACCACAACTTCTCTGTATGAACACACACAACACCACAACTTCTCTGTGAGAACACACACAACACCACAACTTCTCTGTATGAACACACACAACACCACAACTTCTCTGTATGAACACACACAACACCACAACTTCTCTGTATGAACACACACAACACCACAACTTCTCTGTATGAACACACACAACACCACAACTTCTCTGTATGAACACACACAACACCACAACCTCTCTGTGAGAACACACACAAACAAACCTTTGTGAGAACATACACAACACCACAACTTCTCTGTATGAACACACACAACACCACAACTTCTCTGTATGAACACACACAACACCACAACTTCTCTGTATGAACACACACAACACCACAACTTCTCTGTGAGAACACACACAACACCACAACCTCTCTGTGAGAACACACACAACACCACAACCTCTCTGTGAGAACATACACAACACCACAATTCTTGTATGAACACACACAACACCACAACTTCTCTGTATGAACACACACAACACCACAACTTCTCTGTATGAACACACACAACACCACAACTTCTCTGTGAGAACACACACAACACCACAAGTTCTCTGTATGAACACACACAACACCACAAGTTCTCTGTATGAACACACACAACACCACAAGTTCTCTGTATGAACACACACAACACCACAACCTCTCTGTATGAACACACACAACACCACAACCTCTCTGTGAGAACACACACAACACCACAACCTCTCTGTGAGAACACACACAACACCACAACCTCTCAGTATGAACACACACAACACCACAACCTCTCAGTATGAACACACACAACACCACAACCTCTCTGTATGAACACACATAACACCACAACCTCTCAGTATGAACACACACAACACCACAACCTCTCTGTATGAACACACACAACACCACAAGTTCTCAGTATGAACACACACAACACCACAAGTTCTCAGTATGAACACACACAACACCACAACCTCTCTGTATGAACACACACAACACCACAACTTCTCTGTATGAACACACACAACACCACAACTTCTCTGTATGAACACACACAACACCACAACTTCTCTGTGAGAACACACACAACACCACAACTTCTCTGTGAGAACACACACAACACCACAACTTCTCTGTGAGAACACACACAACACCACAACTTCTCTGTGAGAACACACACAACACCACAACCTCTCGTATGAACACACAACACCACAACCCTCTGTATGAACACACACAACACCACAACTTCTCTGTATGAACACACACACACCACAACCTCTCTGTATGAACACACACAACACCACAACTTCTCTGTGAGAACACACAAACACCACAACCTCTCTGTGAGAACACACACAACACCAAACCTCTCTGTGAGAACACACACAACACCACAACTTCTCTGTGAGAACACACACAACACCACAACTTCTCTGTGAGAACACACACAACACCACAACTTCTCTGTGAGAACACACACAACACCACAACTTCTCTGTGAGAACACACACAACACCACAACTTCTCTGTGAGAACACACACAACACCACAACTTCTCTGTGAGAACACACACAACACCACAACTTCTCTGTGAGAACACACACAACACCATATTCTGTATGTTGAGCTTCAAACTTCTTGTGCTGGTTCTCATGTTCAAAAGTCATTTTTCATGACATTCTTTTGAGCATCAAATGATCTGAGCTACACTATCCACATTTATTTATAGCTCTAGACTCTTACTGTATGTCAGTAATTGAACTTTATGAGAAACAACTGAGACAGGGTTGATACTAATGAGATACTGATACTAAGTAACTGATAACTCTCCTGTGAGCAATGAAACGATCCTCTGAAAATCATCTTGCTTGACTTCAAAAATGCTTCTACTTCGTCTTAAATATCTCATCCTTAAAACAAGGGCAATTAACTTTCTGAGAATTTTAGAGTATTCACCCCACTGTCAAATATTTTTCTTCTTTTTTTATTGAATAAGCATCCCAACAGTGCAGATACCACAGCAGATGGCAAGAAAGATAGTTGTGTTGTGAGCACACGGCTTTATATAAAACAGAAAAGTCAAATAAGAGATTCAAAGTTAGAAATCAGAACACAGGAGAACACCATTTAGGCAGTAAAATCTGAGTAATGTGTTAGCAGATTCATGATTTTTTCAGATGTTTGTGGTGTCTGATAATGACCAACATAATACTGTTAACGTATAAAACATTTAATAATGTAAAGAGCAGATATTAGCTGCTAACATCATTACAATTATAAAACAACACTGAAATGCATTCCAATGAAAAGTCAAAGTATCCCATTAGAATTTACAGGATCGCTCATTGAATTTATGTCATAATTTGGAATGAATCCTAATTGGATTAAACAAAATCCTACAAAATGTTACATACATTTCTGTTTGTCAGTTTCAGTTTTTCAGAATTTTATCTGATCCAGCAGGATTTTCTTTGATTCTCTAGAAGATTCCTTTAGGATTTTGAGTGGGTGACATAACAGTTTGGAGGGATATGCATGTCAAGTGACTTACGGTAGATTTCTAAAACCACTGTGGCCTCCTGGGTCTGTCCTGTGATGTCCACAGCCTGGCAGCGGTATATCCCCGCATCCTCAACAATGGCGTTGTAGATCGTCAGTCGAGACCGCACCCCTTCTGTATGCACAACCACTCGCTGATTGGAGGTGATGCGCTCACCTTGAGGGCTGAACCAGTTTATGCTGACCGGTTCACCGATGGCTGAGAAAAACACAGATACAACAGTTTATTATACAATAAACTCAGAGTAGTGCAAATAACAACTCATTGGTGTGTTATTAATAGCATTGAGTTACGGTTGACCTTCCCTGAGAATTGAACCCACAACTCTGAGGTTGCAAGCACTATGCTCAACCAGTGTAGAAAGAGTTAGAATAACAGGAAAACTAGTTAAACTGCCTAGACAACATCCAGATGAGGCCTTAAACCCAAACAGAAACTCATAAAGATGAAAAATGAATAATAATGCATAAGAAGCTCCAGTCTGTTCTCGTTCTACACATACTATAATTTGTGGCACGTTTTTAGCTCTGGCTGTCAGTGGCTTTAATGAGCAGTCACATGTAGAATTAGAGAGGTTCATATGTTAACTCCAGGTGCTCTCATCTATAAACCCTGCAGGTCATGAAGCTGTGGCACAGGTGGAGATATTTCTGGAGAACAGGAGAACACCTGGGGGTGGTTATGCCTGACCCTGGAGAGTGTGATTGTGTAGTCATGAAGGTGAGGAGGCTCAATGGATGCCTTCAGTTGTATTTTACCTGCTGTTTGTATTATTGAAAAAACCTGCACTCATTTCTGTCTGATCAATCTCACCCTGATCCTCATGAGCTCGGATTACACATTCTCTGGACACACACATATCAGATACATGAGGAAATTCACAGAAACGAATGCATGTACAGGCGGCGGTGTGTGAAGACAGAAAGAAATCAATCTGTTGTCATGGCAACAGCAGGACTTGAGTGCGGCTAATAGGGCATTGAGAAAGTTAATCACTGTGGTGTCACGGTGTGTTTGAACAGGTGGAGTCAACAGGTGGACAGAGGACTGACAGATAATGATGAATAACAGTGTTTATCTGTCACGTCTTTAAAGCCTCTGTGGAGAAAAGCATAAAATATTCAGAATATAGAAGAATTAAATTCTACTCATTCTGTGTCTTCATTAATACACAGTGCAGATAAACTTGTGTAGAAACAGATAAACTATATACAGCAGAAGACCGTCTACATACAGCAGAAAACATGGGCAGCAATCTGCAGTCTGTTACACTCACAATTTTACTGCTTCTGCCTATATTCATATTTAATGTTTCACTGTATTATGAGTGAGCATCGTGCTCTCCAGCACGCTTACAGTTCACTTCTGAGAGAGCAGAACGTCATGTTCTGGAGGTGGACTGTGAGATAACAGCACAGAAAAACGTTTTGTAAATGTGAGTAATTACAAAAGCCACTTTGTGTTTATGTCTAAAATAACTGCTCACATTTTTAACAATTTTTGTAAAATTAACATTTAAAAATGTTAATTCAATGGAAATGTTTACTGAAACATATTCTTACAAATATAAGTATTGAGATATTGTGCATCTACCAACAGGCACACACACACATTAGGTTTCTATGCTTTGTGGGGACTTTCCATAAACATAACGACTGGTTTAGATGAGCAGCGGGTAAGAGAAAGTGTTGAGACTCATGTGAGACGAGCGCTTTCTGGTTCAGATGAGCAGCGGGTAAGAGAAAGTGTTGAGACTCATGTGAGAAGAGCGCTTTCTGGTTTAGATGAGCAGCGGGTAAGAGAAAGTGTTGAGACTCATGTGAGAAGAGCACGTTCTGGTTTAGATGAGCAGCGGGTAAGAGAAAGTGTTGAGACTCATGTGAGATGAGCACGTTCTGGTTTAGATGAGCAGCGGGTAAGAGAAAGTGTTGAGACTCATGTGAGATGAGCACGTTCTGGTTCAGATGAGCAGCGGGTAAGAGAAAGTGTTGAGACTCATGTGAGAAGAGCGTGTTCTGGTTTAGATGAGCAGCGGGTAAGAGAAAGTGTTGAGACTCATGTGAGAAGAGCGTGTTCTGGTTTAGATGAGCAGCGGGTAAGAGAAAGTGTTGAGACTTATGTGAGAAGAGCGCTTTCTGGTTTAGATGAGCAGATGAGGGTAATGAGGGTTTAGATGAGGGTAAGAGAAAGTGTTGAGATTCATGTGAGACGAGCGTGTTCTGGTTTAGGTGAGCAGTGGGTAAGAGGAAGTGTTGAGATTCATGTGAGACGAGCGCTTTCTGGTTCAGATGAGCAGCGGGTAAGAGAAAGTGTTGAGACTCATGTGAGACGAACGCTTTCTGGTTCAGATGAGCAGCGGGTAAGAGAAAGTGTTGAGACTCATGTGAGACGAGCGCTTTCTGGTTTAGATGAGCAGCGGGTAAGAGAAAGTGTTGAGATTCATGTGAGACGAGCGTGTTCTAGTTTAGGTGAGCAGCGGGTAAGAGAAAGTGTTGAGACTCATGTGAGAAGAGCGCTTTCTGGTTTAGATGAGCAGCGGGTAAGAAAAAGTGTTGAGACTCATGTGAGACGAGGGCTTTCTGGTTCAGATGTGCAGCGTGTAAGAGAAAGTGTTGAGACTCATGTGAGATGAGCACGTTCTGGTTTAGATGAGCAGCGGGTAAGAGAAAGTGTTGAGACTCATGTGAGATGAGCGCTTTCTGGTTCAGATGAGCAGCGGGTAAGAGAAAGTGTTGAGACTCATGTGAGACGAGCGCTTTCTGGTTTAGATGAGCAGCGGGTAAGAGAAAGTGTTGAGACTCATGTGAGAAGAGCGTGTTCTGGTTTAGATGAGCAGATGAGGGTAATGAGGGTTTAGATGAGGGTAAGAGAAAGTGTTGAGATTCATGTGAGACGAGCGCTTTCTGGTTTAGATGAGCAGCGGGTAAGAGAAAGTGTTGAGACTCATGTGAGAAGAGCGTGTTCTGGTTTAGATGAGCAGATGAGGGTAATGAGGGTTTAGATGAGGGTAAGAGAAAATGTTGAGACTCATGTGAGAAGAGCGCTTTCTGGTTCAGATGAGCAGCGGGTAAGAGAAAGTGTTGAGACTCATGTGAGAAGAGCGCTTTCTGGTTCAGATGAGCAGCGGGTAAGAGAAAGTGTTGAGACTCATGTGAGACGAGCGCTTTCTGGTTCAGATGAGCAGCGGGTAAGAGAAAGTGTTGAGACTCATGTGAGACGAGCGCTTTCTGGTTCAGATGAGCAGCGTGTAAGAAAAAGTGTTGAGACTCATGTGAGACGAGCGCTTTCTGGTTCAGATGAGCAGCGTGTAAGAGAAAGTGTTGAGACTCATGTGAGACGAGCGCTTTCTGGTTCAGATGAGCAGCGTGTAAGAAAAAGTGTTGAGACTCATGTGAGACGAGCGCTTTCTGGTTCAGATGAGCAGCGGGTAAGAGAAAGTGTTGAGACTCATGTGAGAAGAGCACGTTCTGGTTTAGATGAGCAGCGGGTAAGAGAAAGTGTTGAGACTCATGTGAGAAGAGCACGTTCTGGTTTAGATGAGCAGCGGGTAAGAGAAAGTGTTGAGACTCATGTGAGAAGAGCACGTTCTGGTTTAGATGAGCAGCGGGTAAGAGAAAGTGTTGAGACTCATGTGAGAAGAGCACGTTCTGGTTTAGATGAGCAGCGGGTAAGAGAAAGTGTTGAGACTCATGTGAGAAGAGCATGTTCTGGTTTAGATGAGCAGCGGGTAAGAGAAAGTGTTGAGACTCATGTGAGACAAGCGTGTTCTGGTTTAGATGAGCAGCAGATGCAGGCTGTTTATAAATGATGTTCAACATGCTGTGATGTCAAGCTTCTGTGTGAGACACGCAGGCTGTCAGAGCACAGGTGCTGTATTTTGTCTTCAAATACAAAACATGATAGGAAACAACTGTCTGATGTCACAGCTTGATGTTCATTGGCTAAGAACCACAGCCAACAATCATGATGTTCTGTTAATTCTGAAATGTTTGTCCAATCACTTTAATATTGTTTTAGAAAGTGTTTTGTGTCTGTCTTTTTTAACATTAGTGTGTTGAAAGAAATGCGGTATTTTATATATTTACATCTATAAAACAAGTCAAGATCATTTTACCTTAGAATCTAAACTGCATAATATATTCAAAGATTTATTGTCTGAAGAAAAACTGCTTTAATTTTGTGTTTTTGCCGAATTGCTTTATTCAACTATTTTAGGCATAAATAAAACTATATTTAAATTAGATTTAAGATTTATCAGAAAAAAACAACTGAAAAAACAAAAAAACCTAAAAACACACAGCAGAATACAGCTGGAGATTTGACAATGTGAGTGTTAAATGAACACTTGTCTGGTGAATGTACAGCTTCATCTGTGCTGGTGTTCAGTCAACACTCATCAAAGTGTCACTCATACAAACACAGTGTGAGTGTTAAATGAACACTTGTCTGGTGAATGTACAGCTTCATCTGTGCTGGTGTTCAGTCAACACTCATCAAAGTGTCACTCATACAAACGCAGTGTGAGTGTTAAATGAACACTTGTCTGGTGAATGTACAGCTTCATCTGTGCTGGTGTTCAGTCAACACTCATCAAAGTGTCACTCATACAAACACAGTGTGAGTGTTAAATGAACACTTGTCTGGTGAATGTACAGCTTCATCTGTTCTGGTGTTCAGTCAACACTCATCAAAGTGTCACTCATACAAACACAGTGTGAGTGTTAAATGAACACTTGTCTGGTGAATGTACAGCTTCATCTGTGCTGGTGTTCAGTCAACACTCATCAAAGTGTCACTCATACAAACACAGTGTGAGTGTTAAATGAACACTTGTCAGGTGAATGTACAGCTTCATCTGTGCTGGTGTTCAGTCAACACTCATCAAAGTGTTACTCATACAAACACAGTGTGAGTGTTAAATGAACACTTGTCAGGTGAATGTACAGCTTCATCTGTGCTGGTGTTCAGTCAACACTCATCAAAGTGTTACTCATACAAACACAGTGTGAGTGTTAAATGAACTCTTGTCTGGTGAATGTACAGCTTCATCTGTGCTGGTGTTCAGTCAACACTCATCAAAGTGTTACTCATACAAACACAGTGTGAGTGTTAAATGAACACTTGTCAGGTGAATGTACAGCTTCATCTGTGCTGGTGTTCAGTCAACACTCATCAAAGTGTTACTCATACAAACACAGTGTGAGTGTTAAATGAACACTTGTCAGGTGAATGTACAGCTTCATCTGTGCTGGTGTTCAGTCAACACTCATCAAAGTGTTACTCATACAAACACAGTGTGAGTGTTAAATGAACACTTGTCAGGTGAATGTACAGCTTCATCTGTGCTGGTGTTCAGTCAACACTCATCAAAGTGTCACTCATACAAACACAGTGTGAGTGTTAAATGAACACTTGTCTGGTGAATGTACAGCTTCATCTGTGCTGGTGTTCAGTCAACACTCATCAAAGTGTCACTCATACAAACGCAGTGTGAGTGTTAAATGGACACTTGTCTGGTGAATGTACAGCTTCATCTGTGCTGGTGTTCAGTCAACACTCATCAAAGTGTCACTCATACAAACGCAGTGTGAGTGTTAAATGGACACTTGTCAGGTGAATGTACAGCTTCATGTGTGCTGGTGTTCAGTCAACACTCATCAAAGTGTCACTCATACAAACACAGTGTGAGTGTTAAATGAACACTTGTCTGGTGAATGTACAGCTTCATCTGTGCTGGTGTTCAGTCAACACTCATCAAAGTGTCACTCATACAAACACAGTGTGAGTGTTAAATGAACACTTGTCAGGTGAATGTACAGCTTCATCTGTGCTGGTGTTCAGTCAACACTCATCAAAGTGTTACTCATACAAACACAGTGTGAGTGTTAAATGAACACTTGTCTGGTGAATGTACAGCTTCATCTGTGCTGGTGTTCAGTCAACACTCATCAAAGTGTCACTCATACAAACGCAGTGTGAGTGTTAAATGAACTCTTGTCTGGTGAATGTACAGCTTCATCTGTTCTGGTGTTCAGTCAACACTCATCAAAGTGTCACTCATACAAACGCAGTGTGAGTGTTAAATGAACACTTGTCTGGTGAATGTACAGCTTCATCTGTGCTGGTGTTCAGTCAACACTCATCAAAGTGTCACTCATACAAACACAGTGTGAGTGTTAAATGAACACTTGTCTGGTGAATGTACAGCTTCATCTGTTCTGGTGTTCAGTCAACACTCATCAAAGTGTCACTCATACAAACACAGTGTGAGTGTTAAATGAACACTTGTCAGGTGAATGTACAGCTTCATCTGTTCTGGTGTTCAGTCAACACTCATCAAAGTGTCACTCATACAAACACAGTGTGAGTGTTCAATGAACACTTGTCTGGTGAATGTACAGCTTCATCTGTTCTGGTGTTCAGTCAACACTCATCAAAGTGTCACTCATACAAACACAGTGTGAGTGTTAAATGAACACTTGTCTGGTGAATGTACAGCTTCATCTGTGCTGGTGTTCAGTCAACACTCATCAAAGTGTCACTCATACAAACGCAGTGTGAGTGTTAAATGAACACTTGTCTGGTGAATGTACAGCTTCATCTGTGCTGGTGTTCAGTCAACACTCATCAGTGTTACTCATACAAACGCAGTGTGAGTGTTAAATGAACACTTGTCTGGTGAATGTACAGCTTCATCTGTGCTGGTGTTCAGTCAACACTCATCAAAGTGTCACTCATACAAACGCAGTGTGAGTGTTAAATGAACACTTGTCTGGTGAATGTACAGCTTCATCTGTGCTGGTGTTCAGTCAACACTCATCAAAGTGTCACTCATACAAACACAGTGTGAGTGTTAAATGAACACTTGTCTGGTGAATGTACAGCTTCATCTGTGCTGGTGTTCAGTCAACACTCATCAAAGTGTCACTCATACAAACGCAGTGTGAGTGTTAAATGAACACTTGTCTGGTGAATGTACAGCTTCATCTGTGCTGGTGTTCAGTCAACACTCATCAAAGTGTCACTCATACAAACGCAGTGTGAGTGTTAAATGAACACTTGTCTGGTGAATGTACAGCTTCATCTGTGCTGGTGTTCAGTCAACACTCATCAAAGTGTCACTCATACAAACGCAGTGTGAGTGTTAAATGAACACTTGTCTGGTGAATGTACAGCTTCATCTGTGCTGGTGTTCAGTCAACACTCATCAAAGTGTCACTCATACAAACACAGTGTGAGTGTTAAATGAACACTTGTCTGGTGAATGTACAGCTTCATCTGTGCTGGTGTTCAGTCAACACTCATCAGTGTCACTCATACAAACACAGTGTGAGTGTTAAATGAACACTTGTCTGGTGAATGTACAGCTTCATCTGTGCTGGTGTTCAGTCAACACTCATCAGTGTCACTCATACAAACACAGTGTGAGTGTTAAATGAACACTTGTCTGGTGAATGTACAGCTTCATCTGTGCTGGTGTTCAGTCAACACTCATCAGTGTTACTCATACAAACGCAGTGTGAGTGTTAAATGAACACTTGTCTGGTGAATGTACAGCTTCATCTGTTCTGGTGTTCAGTCAACACTCATCAGTGTTACTCATACAAACGCAGTGTGAGTGTTAAATGAACACTTGTCTGGTGAATGTACAGCTTCATCTGTGCTGGTGTTCAGTCAACACTCATCAGTGTTACTCATACAAACGCAGTGTGTGTTAAATGAACACTTGTCTGGTGAATGTACAGCTTCATCTGTTCTGGTGTTCAGTCAACACTCATCAAAGTGTCACTCATACAAACACAGTGTGAGTGTTAAATGAACACTTGTCTGGTGAATGTACAGCTTCATCTGTTCTGGTGTTCAGTCAACACTCATCAGTGTTACTCATACAAACGCAGTGTGAGTGTTAAATGAACACTTGTCTGGTGAATGTACAGCTTCATCTGTGCTGGTGTTCAGTCAACACTCATCAGTGTTACTCATACAAACACAGTGTGAGTGTTAAATGAACACTTATGCTGTGTAGAAATTAATACTCACAAGTGTAACATGTAACACTCTGTGCTGATCAATCCAATGTAGCAATAGTATTTATTTAGTGATACTTATATGCACATACTGGAAATACTGTTTTAATTTTGAAACAGTCTTTTTTAATAATATTTCAGTTTTAAGAAGATGAATAATCAAAACATCATTTAGTTAAACATTTTTCAACAAGTTAAGACAGGTTCTCCCATCCTAGGATCACCTTTTAACCTAAAGAGAATTGTACAGCTGGTGTTCTCCAGACGATTCATGATGAAAGCTGGAGCCTTCTGTATCTTATGGTTCCTGTTCCTGTTTAGGAGACAAATTTAAAAATCTTAAGTGATATCCTTCTACAATAAAAAATATATATACCATGAAACTAAAACTGTAACTCAGACTATCACTTTGTTCATTTGTGGTGAGAAGAACATCTCTGAATGTTGTTTTACATCAGTAAATATGTATATTAAACTTTCTTATAAGACCATTTTATCATATACATGTCTGCTTTAAATGTTTGTATGACGCTTCAAAGCACCAGAATGATTGCTTTCAATAAATACTTGCTAACTTGTGAGTGTCGCTGATGAGTTACACTTTGACAAACATTATGATTACTGAAAAAATTAAAGTGACATATTTGTCAGATATGGTAACCCATACCTGAAATGTGACCTCTGCATTTAACCATCACTGGTGAGGAGTGAACACACACACACACACACACACACACACCAGAGCAGTGGGACACTACTGAACCCAGGGAGCAATTGGGGGTTAGATGCTTTGCTCAAGGGCACTTCAGTTGCTACCTGCCAGCACTGGAATCAAACCAGCAACCTTCTGATTACAAGCCCAACTCACTTACCAGCAGGCCAAAACTGCCCCCAAAAGATGGGAACCCTATTAAAGATATTCAAATAACATCAAGTGATAACTGAGCTAAAGTTGAACTCTCTAAATCCTGTCTTGCTCACACACAGTAATGCATGTCTGCCACACATTTTAAAACATGAATAAAATTTGATTCTTGAACTATAAATATCATTAACATGAGCCAACTGAGGCTCATGTCAACACAATGCCTTCATGACAGAAAATGCTAAAACAGCTGCATTGTTTTATGACTTGATTAAAAGTAACACATAGAAAAGAAACAAGTTGTGTACTTACATGCGTTATCTCCGTCTCCCTCTGCAGAATTATCAGTTCATCTCTGCGCTTTCCCAGAACATACTGACCCTCTTGTAGGGACTGAGGTGAAAATGGAACATTACTTTGGCAGTCTTTTCACTTACTAAACGTTTTGTATCGCTGTTTACCTGTTAAATAGTATATAATAAACTGTCAGTGAAAAAATAAGTTAATGACAACTAAATCTTAAATTAGAAATAATCTTACAAACAGTATTACATAAAGTATATACAATTTGTTTTAGTGATAAAATTAAATTATTACTTTACCTTGGAACGCATTGCGTGAAGACAAATCCAGTCAAGAAGGATTATGGAGACATTAGAACAGGCGGGAGAATTGAAAATGCTCTGCACATGCTCAGATGTTGATTTCATGTCACACCCAAAATAAACACCATACAGTAACACTAAACTGTTGACAAAGCGTGTGATATTTGTAACTAAACACCAGATTTTAACACCAGCTGCTCAACTCTGAGTTTTTTTCACTCACTCATTTACTGTGTATATTCTTTGAAAACAGATTTTAATATTGTACACAGTTTGCCTCACATTTGTCATGTTTAAAGGATGTTTAGATACAAAATACAGATGTTTTTGTATTGTAACTGTCCTCCTATTCTCACTTACATCATGTACATAATTACATCATGATTATTGTTTTAACTGCAAAAATCAATATAAAATGCAGCAACTGGCATCACAATGATCAGAAAATAAAACACAAGTTTGTATTACTGTGAGGCAGTAATCTGAAGAGGGTGTGATTGAATTTAAATAATGAGGATCGGCACAGATGTTCAGCAGGGTCATGTCACTTACCTGTGCAGGTGAAGAACTTGGATTCTCCAACACTTAGTTCCACTTTACTGAGGGAGATAGACACCTGAAGCACAGCTATGAGAGAGAGAACAAGAGAGTCATTCATCATCAGACATTATCTGGACTTCAACAGTGTCACAGCTTTACTTTGATTCACAGCTGTCTGTATCTCAACATTAGACAACAGGGAGATGAAATCAGGTGAGATTTGGAGATTCTGGCTGGATTCTTAGATGTTTCTCAAAAGAAACAGACCCCTGTAATCTTACATATTTACAATGTCTCCTATAGTTTCAGGCAAGTTTCAGGCAATTTCAGCAATGCCCCAAAATGTGCAGATTTGCTTTGAGTTTACAGTTTGAGACCATTTTGAAGTTTGAGGAGAAACATCAGGAACAAGTTCATGTGAATGCTGTCTATGCTATGAAAAATCAACACCTGACCAGTAACATATTTCTGTGGACATCCAAGCACAATAAAACACAAATAACTGAACAAACAAAACTAGCTTTAGTCTTTAACATGATCAGATTCCTTTGATTATGAAATGTTTTCATCATTGACTATTTTCTTCTCATCTTATAAATCAACACAAAGCCCTTCATCATCTGTGTAGTTCTCACAGCAGCCTACAGATGGCAGCAATAAGACACTGTGAGGTCTCCGCAGTCCCTGTATAACACCAAGTGTGGTGCTGATTTATTTCTCTCAAGGAAGCGGCTGCAGACAAGCACCAAGTCCATTTATTGTTGGGCCGATGAAGTTTTCAGCGCTGTGTCACAGCAGCGGCTGGTCTCCTCAGACTCTGCTAACTGCTAACACGTCTAACGGAAGAAGCCACAGGCTGATTAATGACTGAAGCACAGCCCTGAACTCTGCAGTTACAGACTGTGAGCGTCTCCTGATGAGGAGACAAAATGTCACCACAGCCACATGAGGCAAATGTGTATGTGTGCTAACCTAAGTCCTGGACAGCTCATTTTAAGGTTTAAAGACTAAATATTCTCAAAATTCTCTCATTGCTTTGCCTCATATTCCAAATTTGTTCCTAATGACTTTTTCATATAAAATTGTGATTCTGTGAACACTTGAAGTGAACTCAGGATCCCGATACATTTCAGAGACAATGAAAAGCAGAGACCCAAGGCCTGTTTGTTGAATTAGCACATCTCTGTAATTCCACTCAGGAAAAATATTAAACTTAAACCTGTGTGAGTAATCAAACTTATGAAGAGGTTCCAGCAACATACTGCACAGGAAAACTGCAATTTAACATCAGCAAAGATTCTTTAGCTATTAAATGGGCATTACTGTGTAATCATGATGGGTGAAGATAGTTTATTAGTTGACTAGTAAAGCTTTGTAATTGTCTTTATTAATCTGTGTTAAAGGTGACACATTTATCAACACAACTCCTGAGAGAGAATTCTAACATGCTTCTCATACTGTAACATCATACTGTAACTTCTGTTCACAACAAACCCCATCACTGTTGAAAGTGTATTAAGAGTAATTAAACATATGGGTGAGACGTGACGCAGGGAAGCTGAGATCAGACTCTAACTTCCTGTGATTTAAGTTTGCTCCTGAACACAAAGGGGTTAACAGGAAGCAATGATGTACCAGAGACATGATAAATGAAAGTGCATGTTGCGATACCTTTATGACACACATGCACACACACGTGCTAAGAGCCCCTCCAGCCTAAATACAGCTCCCGTCTCCGCCTGGGACACCAGGACAGCAGGTTTGTGTCACTGTTCACTATCAGGTTCTGTTAGATAGCTGCTGTTTGAATGTACTGTGAAAGTCTCACATGCACATGTGTGCATCCATCTGCACCGAACCCCCCGGCCCCAGCATTACTCCTTTCAAAAGTTACTGTTGCCTGAAGCGCTGCTGTGTCTCCCATGAATGTTCAGCACACAGATGTTTTTACTGGTTTGAAACTCTAATACTGTGTATTTATGTTTCTTTTAGTGTAATTAACTGACTGTATCTGTACATAATAGCAAGACATTAAACCTTTACACATCTATCACATTGCATTGGAATTAAACCCATGACCTGGGCTTGGTGCCAGCACAATACTTTACCCATTGAGCTCCAGGAACACAACAAACCACCAGTGAACTTAAGTTTATATGCCATGTGTGGGGATCCCATGATGCACTGCTTCCTGTCAGCAGGCAGAGACTCAAAAAATAAAAACCGATCTGTTAGGAGACAGCAAGACTTCTGCACTGGAGTCTCTCAACATCTCTCAGCATCTCTCAGCTGAAGAGCAGCACATCAGATGTTCATAACACAAGCCATTTGTCATGAAGACTCACAGCAGCATGTGTTTGAAAACTGCGCTCGCAGCGTTTGCCTTCCTCCACTCTCACTCAATGTTTACCAGCTCAAATGTCATCTGTGAAGTTTGTGATGCTCTGTTTACGCCTGCAGTGATGAGAAACAAATGATGACGTGGCCCAACTGCTGTGATCTAAACCAAAAACCTTCCAGATATGCCATGTAGCAATACAAGATCACATGATGTAACCATGGCAACATGACTGTCTGTTTCCAGTGACCCAGTGGAGTCCATCTTTAGTACAGTCTACATATTAAAAGCGCTTATTATTCAATAAAGATTTTAACAGAAAACTTATCACTCAAAAAAGCCATTTCACAGATCAAACTGTGAGTGTGCATACACAACCCCTGCGGTGAGACGGACTGTTAAACTGAAGCCTGTCTCAAGACCTGTCTCTCTGAGCTCAAGAACACAGTGTGAGAGCATCAGTGTGTGAGCTGAGCTCCACTGAGAGGACAGGACGCCTGCAGACACTGTCACCTCCATACTGAATACGCCCCAATCAAACACATGAACAGAAGCACTGGAGCTGAGCAGCAGACCGTTAAGCCACTTCTGACACTTTACATGTACAACTTCACTGAAATAACCACAATAAACTGAACAAATTAGTAAAATCATGACCAGCAACAAAACTGACCCTTTTCACTATATTTAAATATGTTACTGGTATAATTGTCTGATTCATCTGTGCATATGTCAATAATAAACAACTTTGAAAACAAAATTACTCAATCCCCCACAATCCCACAGTCAAACACACAGTCAACTCTGCTCTGCTCTGGACCGCCCACCTTTAACCAGCCAATCCATTTCCTGCTAAAATCAGGCCACGCCCATCATCTTCTAATGGTTAAATATCTTGTTTCATTCAGGGATCTGTCACATTAGAAATGATAAACCAGTTCCAAACACTTTCATGCTGAACATCTGAATCTGATATTTCTGTTTCACCAAACAAACAAATCAGTCACTTCCTGACTCTCAGACTCTGAGTACTGTGATGAAAACAACCTGATATATGAATCTCCAAAAATAATACACAGTGTAGAGTGACACTTTTACAAGAACAACATGACAGAAAGATGAACTGAGTGAAACCTCAACAATATCTCATACGGTGCTCAGATTCATCAAGATACCAACGTGTCGGAAGCCTGAGATCTCTCTATAAACTTTCATTTTATATCTTTACACTCTTCCTGTATGCTGTGGCTGTAGTTTTTATCAACAGATAAAAACACAATGTTTGGGAAGTGGTATTAGATGCTAATGCTATGGTACTGTTAGATTAGCATTCTCATATGAAATGTTCCTTTTGATTTCAACAGAACATGAGTTTGGAAAGACACAAGGGTAAATAAATAATAAATAATAACAGACATTTGTGTTTGGCTGATCTATGCCTTTAAGATCTGTCTATCTTCCCTCTGTTTGATGTTTTAGCTAATGTCACATCTCATATTGACAAAGAGAAGCATTCACACCAGACAGACATCAAACAAATGAGACCATGCATTTATATTCTAATGAGTCATCTGAGTGCTGTTCCTGGATCAGTTCATCTAAAGCAGATCCCAGAAGATACTATTACATATTTCTATAGATACATATTTCTCAAGATATGGTAACTCATACTTGAAACGTGACTTGTGCATGTAACACCGATGACTTGTGAACACACACACACAGAGCAGTGGGCAGCTATCACTGCAGGACCCGGGAAGCAACTGTGAGAACGGTGACTTACTCAAGGGCACCTCAGGTTAATGTGCTTCAAAAATTGTACCATTTCTCCTGTGGAATTTTAGGAGAAATGTGAGACAAAGTTGCCTCTTAAAAGTTGCCTCCATAACTCTTCTTTAACTCTCATTGCTGAAACAGTTCTTTTGATTCTATGTATGCATGTGTTTCTGCAGGTATTCTGGTTGACAGTATAGTGTGTGTTTAACGCAGGTAGCCAGACCTGAGATGAAGATGCCTAAATTAGGTTTAGATTACTTTTGAAGCTTTAAGCAAGTGGGGCAGGTTGCCATGGAGACAGGAAAGTTAAAGCCAAAGGAGCTGTTAATGAGCTTTAGTAAATGATCCACACACACAGCCATACCAAACCCGTCTACCAAACACACACATGCATTCACAGACCCACATACACGCAGATGAGCTCTTCTGAACACACAGGAAGTTAAAAACTCTGTCTCAGAACTTATTTCATTTGTCCACATGATTTTCTCTACAGTCTCTGTGATATAACTCTGTGATTTTACTTAAACAACACGTGATTGTTTGCTCATGCAGATCACAGGTTGTGATACAGTAACATTTCATAACGCCTCATTAACATTTTATTAACGTAACCGGTTGTCCACACCATGAAACAAGACTCATGTTCAAGGCCCTGAATACAGCATGGATGGCTATGGGTGTAGAAAGTTTTTGTTTGCAGATTTATTGAGAATTTGCTATTTACGTACCTTAAACACAATATATTTACAAATATAAAAACTATTTATTTTAACCCTTACGGTCAAATAAATTAACACATAATTTAAAAACATAGTTATATTTGTCTGTCTATTTGATCTAGTATCTTCCTCAATCATAAGACAGTGTGTAGGAAGATCGCCTCTGTCTCCACATACAGTTGTGGACGTGCACAATTAGATTATGAGAAACTTTCAGCAAACACTGCATCGGCATGTCTCAGTCATCATGTTTCATGAAATAACTGAAACACCACAGCACTTGGCAGCCGCCAGTTTGTCCTGGCATCGACTATGTGGACTAATACAGTTCCAATCTGATCCAAACAATGCATGCTGGGTAATACTATTCTCAGTATGACACACTTACTAGAACAGAACACAACAGTTGTTAGCAAATAATTACTCTTCATAATCTATAAAATAACATAAGCACACTTAGGCTGTCTGCAGGGCCTCCTCAGGTACACACTGAATTCACTCTGCTTCCATTAAAAGACTCTGGACTGCAGGATCAGCACACTGATGAGTACAGCAGAGTAAGAATACTGGTATTATAAAAACTGCTCTCTCTCTCTCTCTCTCTCTCTCTCTCTCTCTCTCTCTCTATATATATATATATATATATATATATATATATATATCCATGTGCCCCTGCATGAAATGAGACTCAATGGATCTGAGCCAGGCAAACACACAGAGCTCAATTGCCTATGTTTTGTCTCTCTGTCAGATCCTCTTTGCATAAAATCCCTCTTTGCATATAATGGCCGCTGAGGGCAGATATCACAATGAATAGGAAAGCTGATTCCAATTGTCCTGTTTCTGAGTCACAGAATCAAACAGAAGACGGTAAATTTAGATTTGATTTGATTTGGTTAAAAAACATGGTTGGAAGTTTAGATGAAAGTTCACTCAGAAGTTCACTGTCCGAAGGAATCATTCCAGCTGTGCTGCATCACACCGTCCTGATGAATGTAAATGTACCAAATGATGTCCTGAACAACTAATCCAATGAGATTCCACAGTGAAGCGTAAACACAAGGTGATATTTACAGCACAGAGGTGTGATTTATTCGCTTGATTTATCTCCCACGAGACGGTTAATCCTCACAGAAGCCATCCTCTCCTACATGCTCATCTAAAATTAAAGAGAAACCTTGGCATGGAGGTCAAAGCAAACATCCCATGAGCCACAAATAGAATGTCTGGCAGAAACAGTGCAGGTGTAAACCTGAGCCAGTCTCTCTGCTTTATTACAGAAACATCTTCAGAAATCGGTGTAGGGTGTTTTACTCTAGTTTCTCTTGAGGTTCTATGTAGGGTGTTTTACACCAGTTTCTCTTGAGGTTCTAGTTCAGAATCGCTGTATTCTAAGTAGATACAGATGTAGACAGTGGACAGTTGAAATCTGGATAGAAACTTTGACAAAAACGTAAATTGTACATTGTAAATCTCTCGCTTAAGGTCTCACGACAAATTGCTTTTGTCAGTCACGGCTGCGGCCAATAACACAGTTCTGACATCTAAGCCATGAGTATAAACAGACACCGTCAGCTAGCTCAGTGTTAGCCAAGGCAAATGTTCATCTGAATATGTGAAGGCTCAGAGAGGAGGAGAGAGCCTGGCAGACATGGCTTTGTTAAAAAACACAGGAGGAGAAGACGCGCATCAAAGACCGAGACAACAAAATGAAGCAGCGACCCCACAGGACTGCAGGGGCTCTGCGGAGAACAGGAGTCGTGTCAAAACACCAGCTGTTGAATATCATTATTTAAACTAGCACCATCAAAACTGGAGGGCAAAGTTACTTTATTATGATGTTTTTTTAATTGACGTTGTCTAGACATAAGCAATAAGGTAAGAGCAATTGTAGCCATTGTTATCAACAGCATGCATTAGAGTGACTGGTTGGGATATATGGAGATATTCTAGAAGGTGAACTTTAACCTTCACATCCTGGTCAGAAACCCTCAGAAGTGAATGAAGTGAATCCTCCACAATCCCCTGAAAACTCACCTCTGACTCTGTTCTGATATAAAACAAACACTTTAAATAATCGAATCGGTTCCTGAGGACCACAATCCCTCTCTGTACTGTTGTTGTGATTGATTTCAGCACAAGCAAACACATGAAGCACATATGGAAGTATTGAAATGCTCTCTTTATTCAAACAGTTCTTATCTAGAATATCTGGGCTCCTGGCGAGGCTTTGCTGTTCTGTGAAATCATTATCCAGAAATAATCTCCTAGAACAGACCATCTGTATTTAAGAGCTGCTGAAATATCTTGATGTTATGAGAGGCTCTCTGCTGTAGCTGGAGATATTCTGTGTGGAAACAGAAAAGTGTGTTCATCTGTTAAAGCATGTTTTCTGTAGAACAGGATTAGAGACAAAAAGATTTATAGTTTCTTTTATATGGCAAACATATGACATTTATTATTCTGAGACTCTCACATGACTTCAGACATTCACTGACACGACATGCTTTTGTTCAGATATGCGTTTTGGTTTCACTGGATTTCATTTTTTTACTGGACTAAATCTTTTTAACTGGGTTTTATTTTGGCAAGGTAGAATAAATTACACAGAACCAATCATGATTAACCAACACATTTAGAAAAAAATCCTGCATTAGTGGGCGAGTCTACACTTACAAGAGATGAAACACAAATGTGTGTGGATATAAATACAAAAGCCCTTAGAAACCACACACACTTCAGTTACATGAGAATGCACTGTTTATAAGACTTCAATCATTTATTTGACATCATTCAGCACTTTGTGTAAAACGAGGCCCTTCGATCAACAGCAGGGCTTCCTTTGTGCTGGAGGTGTTGAAGCTGTGCAGAAATCATTCCTACTTAATGACACAATTGAAAATGTTTGCTCACGATGCTCAGTTCTGGGCACTTACTTGAGCCAATTACTTGAGCTGTAAATATCATGTGACTAATTGCTATGAGAAAATCAGCTGATCCCAGTTCAGTTTGATGAGATGTTGCCAGTTGGTGGCTAACAGCTCCAAGTCAGAAGAGCTTCACCCTCTTAGGGGTGAAGAGCTAACCCTTCTCTATAATGTTCAGATCTTGAGATGTGTCTCTCTTTCTCCTTCAGAATTTAAATGTAATTGAGTAATTTTATAGTGTTGTACTTTAATTTGTGTTTGTTTACCATATGAGACTAAGTTGATGCTGAAATGAAACATGACTGTTTCAAGATGTTTAGTGGGTCTGTTGAGCTACAAAAGAACCTCAAATAACAATAAACCAATAAACAGACTGAAAACATTCTGTAAATAAAGTCACATTCATAACACTCCTGTAGCTCAGATGGTACGGTAGTGTGTTAGCAGAGTGAAAGGCCATTGGTTTGATTCCCAGGGAGCACATGTACTGATAAAACAAGTATGTACTGTAACTTGAATGTACTGTAAGTCACTTTGAATAAAAGTGTCTGCCAAATGTGCAAATGTAAAATGTCAATAACACTATTCATAACAAGATATTGCTGAATAAAATTCCATTATTGTAAATCATTAAAATACAGTTATAAAACATTTTTCTCTGTGTTGCAATAATCCTGTGTTTCCATCAAAGACATTTATCACGGCTCTTAAATAAACAATACCACAGTAATAACTTACAGTGCTAATGTTCTCATGCGACTCAAGACAGAGCTAGAAAACCAGTGTCGTCAAGCTTCATTTAGCGTCAGTGATGTACTGCAGGTGTTTTATAGCGGTCAATTCCCACATCCAGCAGGTGAGATAATACTGGACAACTGAGTGGTCATTATACTGAATGAACTGTATTTAATCAAATGAGATCCTGAGGCTGTTGTACACTTAATGATGTCACCTCTGAGAGTGCACGGGCCAGAGTTTCACTAATGACTGAGGATTAAAATAATAAGGTTCAATCTCTTCTCTTATATGTGTATGCTATATAAATATACATCTTCAGGGCTGTTGGCAGCAAATAAGCTTCTGGAATAGTGTTTCTTCAGTAATTACTACGTTGTTTTCCTCCGATCTGACAGACAGTGACATGCGTCCTTGTGCTTGTAAATTTCCCCTCGTGTAAGGCTGAGCTGACAACCAATTAGCTGATGGTGAGGGAAAGAGCCAGAGTATTAATTTCATATGACAGACTGTAACACAGCTTTATTAAAGACTGAATGAAACTGACAAAAAATGGCAATGTGCGTATGAATACAAGCATTGAAAAATTAAATCTCTTTACAGTCTCAGTTACTTCCTCTAAACAGCAATGAGATTAAATGGAGAGCTTAAGGAGATATCTACACAGACCTAAATAGTGTCCCTGTGCTGAGATATCACATAACACTGCAGACAAAAGTGAGACATCTTAATATGAACACAGTTTTCAAATTCTAATCAGAACAAACAAACAATTTGATCTTTATTCTCACTGTGTTCTCACTTTATTCTCACAGCTTCAGAGAAACAGCATGTGTGTGTTGTCGTGAACTCAGCTGTCTGACTGTTACACAAGCTCAGTGCCTGTACGATTTGTCTTGTTTGATTATGTTCAGGTGAATCCTGGGAAAACATTTCACCCCAAATCAAAAGAAAAACAAAAGAATGTTTTTATTTTACTTTCTGACTTTCTGTAAAGAAAGTTAACTTTGTTTTTAAAGCTTTTATCACATTTTACATTGTGATATTAATATCAGGGCGATTAAGCATATTTTCTAGTTCTATCAAGTTCTGTGTGTCTGTAAGCTGTAGTTCTGAGCTTGTCTGTAACTTTTATTCTAATGCAAAACATTTTTACTGTGTAAAGTAAAATAATAACAATTTACCACAGCGTAGCTGGAAAATGATCCTAATTACTTTAAAAATAATTTCGCAATGCAAAAACCCTTCATTTCTTTTAAAAACATTTTATATTTCTTTGATTGTCAGGGTGAAATTGAAGCATTGAAGCCGATCAGACTGAGGTGAATGTTACACTTGTAGTGTGGGCTCTTCTGTCTTATCTGCTCTCATGTGTTTTTATTTTCTCTTCGTTTCGTACAGGGATTCATTGTTTTGTTCCTGCTGAAAACAGTCAGTGTTCAAAAGCAAGTGACTTCCCGTGTAGAGATAATTGTAATCACATTGGCAAGGCAATTTCTAAACAACAAAAAGGTGCAGGACTGAAATGTGCGCTACCTTATGACTGCTGGCTTTTATTTAAGCCTATCTGAGAAATAACAGTGATGCACACAGATGTGTCTGTCTGGATTTAGGAAAGAGAAATAATAACAGTGTTTTCTGTTATTATCACACCGCACTCACTGTGTTCTGTGTGACTCTGTTGTCTTAAAGGGACAGTACATTCAGAGCTGAAAATTCTGCCAGTATCTCCTGACCTTCATGCTGTAACAGACATGTTGTACAGTATGAGTTCACTGTACAGACAGCACAAGTGTGAGCATTCAGTGTGAACATCTGCTGCTGTCACATGAGTTTAGAACAACGTGAGAAGACTGCGTGAACTGTGTCTGTAGCATTCATAAATGAAGAATGTACACACGTTTCTCTGCTGGATCAGAGACACCTGCTGGAGTCTTTTAACACAGTTAATACTGAGAGTGTTCAGAAGAGACAGACACTGCTGGAGTCACTCCAGCAGATCTGCACTGGTGTGTGTGTGCAGTGAAAAACACACACAGCAGTACAGAAGAACACTGAGTGAATGACGAGGCTTTCTTCATCCTATAACCAACCATCATCTTACTGCCCAACCACAGACCAGTTTAACTGTCCAATCAATTCATTACTCAAAACTGCCCTCGGACAAAGTCCTGCCATAAGGTTTAATCTCATCTGCCACTATACTCATGTAAACTAGTTTATATATTGTTGAATTTAGCAGATTTTAGTAGAGACACACATCAGAGTGAAGAATAGTTTTCATTGGCTGTCTGTGAGTCTTATCTGTGTTCTTTGGTTGATTTGAAGTCTCTCTCTCTCCCTCTCTCTCTGAAGAGTCAGTCATAAGCAGGACAAATGCTACAGCTATGACATGATCACGTCCCAGCAGTATGAATAATGGGATCCAGTTCTGTGCTAACGTTGCCAGTAAAGTAAAGGCCTATAATCTCGCCAAACGTCTAGTGCTTACTGGACCAGAGCTGCTCTGCCCGCCCCTCTGTTCCTCTGGATCATCCAATGAGACACAGCGAGCGGCTCCTGTCCTATATATATATAGAATAAAGAATAAAGAATTCAAGACAGCTCAGTACCAGCAGCTGCTTATGAGCCTTTCCTCAGAAATGTGAAGTTCTGAGAAACATCATCTGCAGAAGACACCTGGAATTAATGTGCTCTAATGTGAACACATTCACATGTCTAAGAAGCAGCTTTGCTGTTGAAACAGACTTTTATATATGCTACATTTGACATAAAGATAACTTACACTGAACAGATTTATTTCAGTGTTTGCTACTGTATGTTTCTGCAGGACAGAATGTGGAACAATCTGTGAAGAAAGTGATTGACTTTGGCTGGTTAAAACAGTTACAGAGAGATCAAAGGTCATCTGTTAAGAAGAGTGTCTAAGTGTTTCTGAAGACTCCTCTGAACACACAGATAGAAAGACTAATGTGAGATTATAAAAGGTCAGAGTTTTCCTCAAAGCACAACCTTCATGTCCTGTCAGGAACAGGCTGTAAATATTCACCTCCATAATGAGGACAAATCTCTCCTGCTCACATCACTCATGATGTTCTTCATGCTGATGTTAAGTATGAACACAATATGTCCCACCTTCATGACTGCATCCAACAGTTAAAAACAAACAACAGAATCTTCCTGGTGCTTTATCTGCTCTATATGACAGAGCTGGACAATAAAGAGTCTCTGAGGTGAGTGACTGTTGAAGTGATTCACAGTGACGTCACAGCAGAACATCTGTAATATTCGACACACTGTACACACTGTCAGAGAGCAGCTGATGTTGAGCTGCAGGATTGCAACTGTGATTCACTCTGACACTGAGGTGCAGATGTAAAAACTGCAATCCTCAATTCAAACATCAGTCCCGGGCAACACAGTCGGCTCTTTGTAAAACATCAGAGCAATTATTCCGGACAATCTCTGGAATGCTGAATCAACACAGAGGAACACTGCTGCTTTCTAATCCAAACGGACTTGTGCTGCAGTGTGTTTGAGCTGTGTAATTCATTTTAAAGAGAGAGCAGACTTCCAGTCTTCAGTTTGTGTCTTGACAAGCTTTGGGGATTACAGTCAAATGAACTCAAGTGTTTATAAATCAACCCAATGCTAATACATTGAGAAGGTAATTGTTAAGGGGCAGGTGAGACTGTTTCTTTCCTCTCTCATAGCTGGACTAAAAAGACCTGAGTGTGAAATCAGCCCATCACGTACCTGGACAAGTGGAGATGTTGAGTTGGTGCAGTGGTTTCAGCAAATCAGCAAGAGAAGATGAGGTGATTGTTTTCATTGGTCAACAGGTTGACAACATCATGAATGTAGCCATCATGTCCAGCAGCAAAACATGATAAAGAAGCAGAAACACACAAAAGTAACTCATTAGCAGGAGAACTAAACTTGGAATATATTATAAAGGTGTGCAGTTTATGTGAAGAAATGGTTGAAATAAGGATTTTTTTTAGTTTATTCCACATAAAAAGACAAAACATTCACACAATTTATATATATGGAAGAATATAAAATGATAAAATCACACAACATGAATGACAAGAATAAAATAATTAGCAGTGCTGGCCAGACTTTCTGTTTTAGTGCAGCAGTAATTTTGGGCCGGTCATTCAGTGAGAGTTTGCTGTGTGATTGTTTCTACAGGAAAACAGCAGCAGTGCAGTCAGATTTTTGACTTTATTTAGTGCTATTATTCTCTGTCAGAACTGAAGCTATGATTATAAATCATCTTGAGTCTCTCTCATGTAACAGAGAGTTCACGGCGATATTACGTGTAACATGATGACTACTCAGCTGTGTTAAGTCGTTCCTCAGTGCTGGTCAGAAGCTAAACATCACGCTGAAACTTTGTGTGTAAGGCACACAGTAACAGTCTCAATATCTGTCTCAAACAAACCTGCCCACAGGAAAATTCTCAACTCAGAATATAAACAACCAGATCTGAGCTAGAGCTCTGTACTCTTACTGAATGCCAAAAACTTACTCTGATGTCTTTAGGTGGAGCTGTCTTTAGGTGACAGAAACACTCTTTATGTGGGCATCTCTCATTCTCTCACATCACTCATGATGTTCTTCATGCTGATGTTAAGTATGAACACAATATGTCCCACCTTCATGACTGCATCCAACAGTTAAAAACAAACAACAGCGTTTCCTCAGATGTAATATACCACTGTAAGGAACCCTGTTACTGCATGATATTTACTCTTAAAAATATTCCATTGTGACATCCATTGTGAGCTGTCTTTAGGTGACAGAAACAATCTTTATGTGGGCATCTCTCATTCTCTCATCATTCTCTCTTCCTCTGTCTGTCTTGTCTCTCTCTTTCTCTGTCTTCCTCTCTTTCTCACTCTGATTGAGTCAGAGCATTTAGTACAGTGCAGTAATGTACAATAATGAGTGAAGAATGACATTTGTATGACACTGTGGCGTTTTGTTGGACTGATGGACATTTGTGGCATTTGTATTTTATCTTTCTTTACCTGTCCAGACACTGAATTGTATTTTTTTTTTGCTGGTCCTCACAACACATTCTCTCTCTCTCTCACACACACACACACACACACACACACACACACACACACACACACACACACACACACACACACACACACACACACACACACACACAGAAACTTTAGGCTTCAGTAATGAGTCTGTCTTTGACGTTGTGCACACGCTGCTGTCTTCTAAGTTGGCATCCTAAGTGAAATGAAACCTTTTACGTGATTGATTTGAAATGCTTTACAGACACACTTTACACTTTACATGGAGCTCATGACAGACACCATCACAAATTTAAGACAGAAAAAATTGTAATGGAAATATTGTCCCAAACTTCATTTATTATATATTTTTTGCAAATTAACTATTAACTATTAACTAAAACTATTTGCAAATTCAAGACAGCATATCATAAAATTACATGCTAACATTCTCAAAAAACTGCACAAGATACAAGACGTGTGCAGAACACATGGGTTACAGGATGTTAAGTCACTTGTCAGATTCCTGCAGCAGAACATCTGCTCTATCAGAGCAACATTTGATGTCATCATATCTGATCTGAACCTGATGGCTGTTGACGTGACAGTTTGAGCTTGGGTTGTGTATAACCAGCTGTTAGCTGCATTGGTGGACTCACTGCGCAAGACTCAGCTGTCTCCCGCAGCTTCATTCATAAGATTTCTGAGACACTAATGAGAACTGCAGAGGAACAGTGGCAACAGTGCAGATGTTATCAGCCAGTTATCAGTCAGATTTACACAGTCGAGCCCTCAGTGATGAGTCTCACTTTGACTAAGCTGACATTCAGTCTTAATCCAGCCTGGAGGAAAAAACAAATGGCAAATGGAATCTCCTTAATGTCTCAATAGTTCAGCAAGAAACCAAAGCCTGCACTCAAAAGGCAAAGATCTTAATAGAAACTTAAACATTTCTCAAACATTTCTCTCAAACATTTCTCTGTGAAGCATAAAAATTAATTTGATGGTTAGTTTCACTGGAGTAAGTCCAGTTTAGGCATGAGGTTTAAGAAGCATGTAAGATAAAGCTATCTTCAAAACAAACACGCAGTAAACATTTTATTTACTGTTAAATCCTTCTTAAACAGTGCCATGTACCTTTAGACAGACAGACAGATTTAAAATAAAAAAAATCAAAAATTTAAAAAAGTAAAAATTTAAAACTGTGTTTGAAAGGCATGAGAAATATGGGTCAGAGAGACAGAGAAGGAGATGAGATGATGGAGACACATGTCAGTGATCAGAGTCTCTGGTGTTCTGCACTAATATTTCTGCTTACAGAATGACCCTGGAGATTCCACTGAAGAACCACCTTCATCCTCTCAGCAGGAATGTGAGATACAGATACAGTAGATACTGCCCCCCTGCACGGACTCCCAGAGCCAGGTCAGAAAGTTTCAAAGAGGATAGGTTTGAGAGAAAGAACATATCTGTCTATTTGTTTGTCTGTCTGTCTGTCTACACATGAAGACAGTGAAAAAGACTATAAATAAAATCTTTAAATCATTGTTTTTTATTTTTGGTGATGCATCTAACATGCATAAGAGTTTTGGAGAGCTTGTATAGTCTATGTAATAAGAAAAAGATTTTGCTGCAGTTTTTACTCTTATCTCTCATTATGGGCTGAAGATGTTATATCACAGTTCTGCCTCTTCAGTAACATGTCATTTCTTTCTCTGTGAGGTTAAGTGTGAGGTTGTTTAGCTGCACACATGCCAGCACTTGGGGAAACACGTATCTCACACATACTTCATTATACAGCAAAGATGATGAGGTTAGAGGCCAGAGAGCTGCAAATGAGCTAATTATTACTTCTGTTACTGTACGAGTTTCTGAAAATATGAAACAGATACAAGCGGTTTTCCAAATAAGCTCTCACCAAATGTAAGTAACTATCAGCTGGTTGGCAGATTTATTAAAGATTTTTATTATTTATTAAAGATAATTAACTGCAACACACTGACCAGTCACAGTCCATCCCATCTGTAGGAGCTATGGCAAATATCTCTCTCTCAAAAAACATGGCAGAAGTCGAGTTATCCAGAAACTTGTCCAACTAACCAAGCCAGACTCAAAACACCAGATCCATTTCTTTACAGTTGAGCCTGTTTGTGAAAGCAAATCAGCGATGTCATACAGTCTGTGACTGTCTATGAGTGTCTGTCATACATGAGAGAAACCCACTAAGCTTGGTAAAATCCAAATGGAGAAAAACAGTGTAAAGTCACTAAAACATGATAAAATCGAGAAGATCTTTTACATTTCCAGCAGAATTTCGTGATTAAAATACATTTCAAGGGCTGAATGGAGATGTTTGAAGAAAACACAAAACCAAGTGTAAATATGCATGACTGATTCAATTTACTCATCTGTCACTTCAGAGATTTGAGCAGTGACAACCCCCCCTATAACTCCACACAGTGTGCAAGCAAAGCGAAACAATCCCACAGCTTCTCCTCCTACACCAGCGTCTGTGTGCGTTTAGAGTAACTGCTGAGATGTGGAACACATCCACCTACACTCAGCTTGCAAAATGAATAGAACATCTGCAGGCGATTAACTGGAGACGTGAAACAGAGGCGGGCAGAGGAATCACTCTGGAGCCGTGTGGTGCCATGGGCCTTTAATTATTCCTGATGAGCTGAACTGAAGACACAAACAGCTCCTGCTAGAACATCAGCTGGAGCTGTTGGGATTCTTTGATTCAGGGTTTTAAAGAGGTCCTTGAGTGACAGTAAAACACCTACATACAGAAGTAGTGTTTACCCTGAGCTGCAGACACATTGATTTTAATTGTGTATAATACCTACAGACAGCTTTATGTTGTCATTTCCAGCCATCTCAAAGACAGCTGGTAAAACATCTCATTTATCTAATGTGTCATTTGTGTTGCTTGTCGGAATACACAGATACTTCAGACTGTCAAAGGAGATTGAACAAAATAATCATCTAAGTTCCAAAAAAACAACAACAAGTGAATCGTCTTACGAGATACAGCAGAGATACAAACTGGGGTCTCCACTTGATCTGTTGCTGTCTATAAAGAAACAGCTTAGTTATTAAAGAGACATTAACACCAAAAATAAACCACAAGTAAATATAAACTTAATCTGCAATTCTGTGGCATTCCAGATATTATTCCAGTTTTTGAGAAACTGTAGCTGCAATAATTTCTAATCAGATCAGAAGTGACTAATGAAGCTGTGTTTGAATAAATGAGAAAGGGAAAAAAAACAGAGATCTTATTTCTGTGTTCTCATCACCTCCAAACATTTCTAATAATCCTGAAGCTGATGAGATGTTTATCTGTATCAAACAAGCAGAGCTGCTGAGTCTGCAGTCATCAGGACCAGAGGTCTCAGTAACAGAGAAGAGTCTGTGTGCTGTGATCATACATTATCGAGTTTGTAAGTTTTGACAAACTGCATAATGACCTTTTTTACAGCTTCTACTTGCTGTATAAACTTTTAATGAGATATTCAGGTTTAATTGAATTACCTGGAGAGCAGAACATAGTAATGCTGTCTTACTATGTTTGAAGATGGTGGAATAATCTCCAGATGCAATAAAAGTTTTAATTTGTTAAAATAGTGTATTATATAGTGGCACAACTTACTAATGTTTTACAGGGCTGAAAAACAGCAGAACTTTTACTTTTTGAAATTCTGCATAATGGAATTATGTAGTTTTGTCACATCCTGCCACTCACTTGCAATGTCAACAAGGTGTCACATTTAATGAGCAAGTTATGCTGCCCCTAAACTGATGAATTGCAGGGAAACCTCATTACTCATTACTGCTGTTCTCTTTCAATGCACAAACAGTCACATAATAAATCTTTTCCAGCCAAAACACTGTCTAATGAAAGCAATTACAGAGTTACAGTGCATTGAGTGCAATATCAGACCTGAGACAGTCTGATCAATTTCTTCTGAGAGATCTTAACCATGTCTTAAACTGTGCTTAGACTTGCTGAGATCTAAATATGAACTATTTGTATGAAGACGTTTATATATTTTTTACTGTAAAGCAAGACACTAACAGTGATGAAAGTGAACAGTGATCTGTTTATCTGAATCTCTTTCCTCATACAGCTGGTCATCACGTCTGAGGGGAAATCAGAGAGAATTATGTCTGTTTCATCAGAGTCTTTTCATGTCCACTTCTGTGGCTCTGCTCTGCTGAGTCTGGCTTTCAGGAGTAATGTTCTCTCAGGCATGCAGCAGCCAGTTCCTCAGCCTGCAGCCGGTCTCCACTCTTATCAACACACGCACTGCCCAGATGCTCCAGACCGCAGTCCAAACACCTCCACAAAATCCAGAAAAACTAGGGAATTTACTGCAAAAACATGAAGTGTTTCCCCCAGTATTGTCTTCTCATATAGACTTGCACCAGCAAACTGAACTTTTAAACAGATTTTCCAGGCAATCAGGAGGTATCAGGAGGTAATGGACAAAACTCAACTTCAGCAGCTTAATAAAATTTTAACTGCCATTGACTGAACTGCATGTCAAAACGCGAACAAACTTAATTATACTGAAGGCAGTTTGACAGAATAATTCCTGATAACAATGTCTACAGACACACATCACATGAGACACATGTAAGATATTCAGAAGAACACAGAAGCATATGAACACATTTTGTGTCGTTCTCAGGTGACATCAACAGTGCGTCTCAGAGTGAATGTGAAATTTTTCACAGAGGAAAGTAAGAGTGAATGACAACCACATTAATGACGGCGATTCAGTGGAAATGGAAGAACAAACTGCCTCTAAAAGTACGTTTCTTGGGAACTGGAGGCTATCTGGACGTCTATCTCAGAACTGTTTCATCACCTAATGATCTCTGCTGAGTCTCAAGATTGACAATTTAAACACAGCCATCAATAAAACACTCCACAAACAAAATGTGCAACTATGTAATTTTCTGTCATTGATCTCTTTTTCAATTCTGAAACAGATGTAATGACTGTAATGACTACTGCACTGTAAGTAAACCGGAGGCCCGGCCAGTGTACAAATGCCCCCAAGACACTCATGAAGTATTTTAGACAACTGTCATATCATCTGAGTTAATTAAACAGGAACAGGATGCTAAACAGTCAGCCAGGTTATTTCTCTCTCTTCACAGGATAAGAAATATTCAAGCAGGATCTCCAGCTGTTTTATCACTAGAAAAACAGCTGCACAAATAACCGCTAAGTAAACCGGGTATAAGAAAATTACCACAGTAGTTTTCTTTCATGATAGAGTCCTGTACACACGGCACAGGTTTAGTGTTCTGATGTTCTGCAGAGACTATATTTTTAGGATATATCCTACAGGAATGAACTTTTGAATTTATCTGTGACACCAGTTATATGTGTTATTGACAAATGATGTTCAGTAAATCAATGACGTACAGTAAATTAATGATGTCCAGTTTCAAATCTTCATGAGACAAATGTGATGTTTACATATCACTTCCTGTTTAGCTCACATTTCTGATACATTAATAGAGACACAGTTTCAAACTGAAAGTTGCCAAGTGACTAAATTAAACTACAGTCATGTTACAACTTTCAAACTTGAACACATACTAATTCTACATTAAATACCTGTGATAAATTAAAATAACACTTAAATGTTTCTGCGTTTTTGTATATTTGTAGTATTTTCTTTGCTACTAAAGATGAAGCGTAAAATATAATTATAAATGACAGTAAATGAAGTAAGTGATTTACACAGTTTAATAAATGAACACATTACTGAATCTGTGTTCATTTTTTAACAGGTTAATTTACACAAATTAACACTCACGTTCCCTGGAGAACTTGTTACTGGAAAATCGATGCTGTTTTCAAAACATCTATACTACACTTTGAATGATCAGGGTTTATGAAATGTGCTACAGTATATAAATAATCTTGTCTCCTTTCATACTACTGGAAGATGTAATTAATGAGTTCCTTCCTAACACCAGTAAACAGAGAAAACATCAACAGAGTTTGACTATGTGATACCGTGAACTGTGACTATGTGACTGCCAAGCCATTTCATTACAAATATAAAAAGCCATGACTAAAATAACAAACACATTTTACAACCTTGACACATACACAGCAGTCTGACTGCAGGTGTAGTACACAGCAGCAGGTTGGTATGTTAATGCAAGCTCATGTTTCGATGTGCTCATCACATTCTCTCTGAGGAGTAACTGTATTTCTTTGCTTTGTTCATTAACACAGACATAATCTTTTAAAGAAGCCTGAAATGATCTTCCCCAGACATCATAAAGACAAAACAAACGTTAAAAGAACATTAAATCAAGAAACTTCTCATTGTGATTCAGGGCTGTTCCTTTCAGATGTACAGATGAGCTTGTATCGTTCTTCTACAGACTGACACACAGGATGTGTTATTATAACAGCAGATAATGTTCTCACACACAACACGACTCTCTTATCATCTGTGTTTCATTCACAGAAAACTGACAGTCATTGTAACAAAAACATTCACAGATATTCACAGAGCATTCATCAGCTGAAGATGCAACATCAGTAAAAGAGCTCAGCCTGCAAACAGATTTCAGCCCAAACCATACAGCCTTCTTCATATACAGCTACAGCATGAGATGCTCACTGTGCTTTTATTCCACAATGTGATTTGAGAGCCACTTCAAGAGTCAGTAACAGTGTGAATGTGAAGAGTACTAAGATATTTTTTACTTGATCCAATCAAGACCTAAACTGGAAGGGTGCATATGTATGACTGCACATTTCAGTATTTCCATGTACATATTAGAGCAATTTTTTTTGTTTTATATTATTTCAGAATGCATTATCGCTATTAAATGTGTAACAAACCACATCAGCATTTTTGTTGATCACACGTCTGTAAATATGAGTGTATCTGTGCTACTGAGATGCAGAACATAAAGACTAGTACATTCCCAAACAAACAAGCACATTAACACATTTATCACTGCCATGAGTATGCAGCGCTGCATCACATTCATTTATGGCTGCTTTATTCAAGGTTTCTCTGTGCAACATTATTTCACTATGTTTTCTAGTATTGAAGAATGTAGTTGAGTGCTGGACCGTCTGACAGATACTGCACACAAAAAAATCTAGCTTTTAAAGCAGCAGATATAAGTGAACCATTCAAGAACAGCATTTGAACACCACCATCCCATTACTACACACAACATTACATGTCCTTATAGAGATCTCTAGAACAACAACAAACTATCCAATCAGATTCTTGCACTAACACAGCTGTCGATTTCTGTTAACATGAGGTATACCAGCTTTAACTCTAAAGAAGGTGTAGAAGTTTAAAAGGGACTTCTACCATTCTGTCCATTCTGACCCGTGGCCAACAGATTTATTGACCTTGTTAATACCGCTGTGGACTTCTAATATGCAGAACCTCATTAATATACACAGAACACCTCACACTACAAACATGTTTTACACAAAATAATATGCAAAATGTTGAATAAGAATTGTGCTAATAGAAGTCCTAACCTGACTACACGATATATGGATGGATGGATGGATGTATGGAGAGAGAGAGAAAGAAAGACAGAGAAGGACAGAGAGATAGAGATTAATGGATAGACAGACATACACTGTAGGAGCTTTAGAATGAGATTCCCTGCTGTTGGTGATCTCATAATACCACACACACATTATATGTGTGTATCAGAGTGTCATATATATGTGTCAGAGGAATGCACACACACAACAATTGTAAATTAATAAAATTACATACAACCTGAAGCGATTACTTTAATTCATTACCAGTGAAGAAAAATCTAAACAACAACTAAACAACTGTCTCTCTGTCTATCTCTCTCTCTCTGGTATCCTGCTGTGTGTATCAGTTGGCATAGCTGCAGGCACAATGACTCCAGCGTGCACATACTCTGTGTTTAAGACTCACTGCCTCTTGGCAACAGTCAAGACCTGTAACTCAGCTTACATGGGTGGAGCTAACTAACTAAGTGAGGATTGTTAGTTAGCAAAATAAACAATATCAATTGAAGATATTTCAATGTTAATCTTAAAAAAGAAGTAACATCACTACAACAAAGCAGAATAGTCTGTACACATATACATGGTTATGTTTATTTGCTTCTAAGTGCCATTAACAAACACTTTTGTTAATTATTTGTTAATGTTTTCAAATTCTGAGAAGAACAGAGACTGTATTCATATAGAAATGTGTATGTGTGTGTGGGGCAGAGCTGCAGTCTGGCAGCCAGCCATGCAGTAGAACCAGCATGTCGTCCTGTCGACAAGCTCTGAGCCCAAGGATCCTCTCAAACGTCAACAGTGTTGTAACGTTCTGGAGACTCTAAGAGACTGAGTAGATGTCTGAGGCAGTTCAGTATGTCATCTCTGCAATGGGAGAGCACTTCCTTCTCCAGCAGATCTGAAGATCTCAAGGTTTCCCTCTGCAGTCATGCACATAGATGTTAATGACCCATCAGCAAACCACCTGTGATCTTCTGATAACTATGCCTCAGAAACATGAGGATGGAGGATGAATGGACACTGGACCTACAGAAGACTCTGTGTTTCAGAAGATCAAACACATGCCACTGGCTGATGCAGCACAACACTAACCACCCGCGTTTTGCTCTTTGTTCCAGAAGGATTTCTCCTGTTCATTTTCTCCATAAGCTTTTCAAATAACTTTTCTTTTATAACTTCAAGAAAGTTCTGAACTTTGATCTGAGGCAAAAAGAAAGCATTAGAAAATTGATAAAGACAAAAGTACAATACTGTGTACAGTGCTGCAAATGTCATAACTAAAACCGCAGTGTCATATAAAGGTATTGACTTATATTTAAACATCTACCAATAGTGGATTAATGTTTCCAAAGGACAAACCTCTAGATGAGTCTGTTTAATGGCCTGGTTCTGAAAGATCTCATTTCCTGTTTCTAAGCATGTTGTCTGGAAAGCACCTGCAGTCGTCCACCTACACAGGAGGTTTTTGTGTGAAGGAAATGTAAAACAGGCAAAATATTGTCATAGGAAACAATATATGGGGGAAAATACAGGACATTGTTACTCTAACGAAGAATAAACGAATGCAGTTTCTGCTCAATACTGTCCAAGAACCACGTTCACTATCTCTCTTCAAATCTGCTGGAGAATTTCTGTACTGTAATTAACCTGTCAAAAGCAACTTAAGTAATATAGTATACTGACTCTACAACAAAGGCAACTCATTACAAATGTGTTGGTTGGAAATGGTTTGAAAATATGCTATAGAAAAGCCACCGCTAATTATAAAGTGAATAAAAGCATAAGAGCAGAAATAAGTCTGATCAATGCAGTTTTGACTGAAAGTAATTGAGCTTTTTGCATCAGGCAGAATGTTGTCTGCCAATGTTTCCATCAGACCCACTGTATTTCCATTCATGGTGAGAAATGCTTGCCAAACACACATTCATTCACCTGCCCATCCCTTCATATCAGTGTTAAACTCTTTAAAGAGATGCATTTGATGAAGGTACAGAATACACACTTCAGTTCAACCTCTTCCAACGGCTGAAGAGCTGATGAGGCTGTTATTAAAGACGCCCTAACACTTACTGTGCCTTTTATACAGTTACTCCAGAGCTTAAGCCCAAATGATGGAGAACAGCAGTAAAAAGGGCACTTAACTGGCAAATGTGTGATCTTTGGGGATTAAATGTAACCTTTTACACTCCCGCGAAGCAAAATTACAGTAGAGGAAAATCAATTCTTCAGCCATATAGAAGCTGTTTTCAGAAAGACAGATTTTAAAATTTGCACAAAGTTTGGCTTTTTGCTAGATTGAGTTATTTAAAGCCACCTTAAATGTCCTGAGGGGCTTTGTGTCAGGTCATTATTAACCCTTTGAAAGTTTTCGCAGTTTTAGATGCTGGAACGCTGATGTATGTATGAGATAAGTCATGTGCATGCACTGATCAGTGCCTAAGGAGCATGCCAAATTAATCTGATTTAAACTACAGTCTGTAACTTTTGCCTCTATACCGCCATCTCTGTTTAAAACACAAAATTTCAGGATACTTGCAGAGTTATTTTCTTAATGTGGATGACAATTTTCTAAATTACTGTAGGGACAAGCTACACAGCTGCACCATCCTCAGCACTCACATACGTGATATGGCGCCAGAACCAACAGCTCAAATTATAAATCATAAATATAAAGTTATCGGTTGCGAAGACCTTTTTGAACACTGATTTGTAGTGTACTTGACACATGGTAAAATTCTCTCTAAAGAGCCGTGACCTCTTTTTCAAATCCAATTTTCAGCACAATACAGTCTAACCCACTTACTGGTCTTTGGCCCATGCTTTGAATCTCATAGTTTGCCAAAGTTATTTACAGACAACACACGGCTGTGAGGTCACTGCACATTCAGACAACATACAGACACAAGTGTGATCAGACGGCATTCCACATGATTCGTTTGTTTCTGTTATTTCTGAACAACGATTATCTGTACCCATTTCTCACTTATCAACATCAATGATTTATGAACGCTCCAATCACTCATCGTCAGGCAGAAAACAAACACAATATGTTCCATCCACCACATTCATCTTCAGCTCACTGACAGCGTTCAGTCAATACAGCATCACTACTGAAAACAACTGCTCCTCTGCTGTTCAGAAGTCATCATTACAGTGTGCTGTGACGTGAACAAGAGCTGCTGATTTACCTACAATAATAATTCATCCAGCCAAGACTGAACAGAAAAGAGAAAGAGAGAATCAGTGTCAGACATTTATCATTATTACATCTGATTAAATCCACTGCACAACAACATGTTAAGACAAATGACTTTCATCCAGTCCAAACATCTCCAACAGTTATTATAATAAACTGCAAAAATAAAGCCCAGAAAACAAACATCTTTCAAAGTCACGCAGCGTACCTCCAGCAGCCTCACTACTGCTCATCAGTTTGTCCAAATATTTAAGTGTTAAAACATTGTAAACCCTTGTGCAGCTTTAAATGTTAATATATGATGTACACATCAAAAACATACAATATATACAATTATCAGTCTGATATCATTTCATACAAAGGACTGTATTACTTTACACTGTATCTGTACAAATAAACATATAAAAGCTTAAATTACACATCAAATTTATTTAAATTAATGTGCTTACAAAAAAAACGACTCTTAAATATTAGAGCTTAAATATACTAAGCTAAAATCTGCAAAAGAGCAAAAGTACTCTTGCGGTAATATTTGTCTCTTTTATAGCTGATAAAATACTCTGACGGTCCACTAAGGTTTCTAAATCAATGCATTTATTCTTTGTAAGGTAAAAGTTTTTCCAGAATGCTTTAAAAAGTGCCGCACATAAACTCAAGATCAAATCTGCTCCTCAGTCTGGAGTATGTACAGTAACACCAAAACATCACAGCAGGTGTCATCAGCAGCCAAATGATGCTGTAATGTTCTCACCACTAACTTCACCCTGAGCTCCCATAATGACTTCAAAGTTTATCATGAAGTATTGTGGAGTATATTAGTCAGGAACATGTTCTCTCGTTAGAAGCCTCTCTAAATGTCACCAGACTCGCAGCATGTGTTCTCTTCTGTATCATTAAGCCTGGTTAGTTCTCTACACTCACCAGTTCTTTACCTCTATAAAAGTTTTCAGTTTTGTTCACCTCAGGCAAATGTGAAGTTTATCTTCCCTTTATCTTCAAGACGAGCAGCTCTTGAAAGTGAGCACGCATTAGCACACATTCACGCTAGTATGATCTCACATTCCGAAGGATCTGGAACAGCTTTCAGAAGGAGAAAATGTGATTTTCTTTTTGCAGGGTTTGATAAAACAGTCAGTAATCGCCATTTAACTGCCTAATGGGTTTTGGGGTTGAATAACTGGTCAAGTGGATCTAAAATGCAATTAAGACTTAAGTGGCTTTTGTCAAGAGAATTTCTCTAAAAATCTACAAGTGAGACTCATTCGGGCTGATGCTGGTGACTGATTGAGCCCATTATTCTATAGCCAGAAAGAACTTCACTTAACATAAGTAATGATATATGATATAAGAATTCTCAGATAAATTCATTTTGAATTAGTATAGATGCATCACAAACAGTGTCCCTCAAAAATGTCCAGTAATTCAGTAAATGTCCAGTAATTCAGTAAATGTCCAGTAATTCCTTGCCCCCACAGGGTGTCAGTGCTGAGCCCAATCTGACCCGTCTACAAATATTCACCTGAAGATGATTCTGCTCACCCTTAAATTTGTCACATTCATCCGGAATAAAATGAATTGTATTTGCAAATCTAATATACATGCATAGATTACAATGCATTCTATGTGAGATATAATTAACGTCTGACCATTTAATCAAAGCCAGCCTGTGTTGGCATGAAGATGTAGAATCAGATAACTACTGGTTAAGCCTGTAAATACTGCCTACATAAGCAGCTCACTAGTGTTTGAAACATGCTGATTTTTCAGCAGAGAAGCTGATATTTTTAGATTTTGGCATCTTCGGTTCTACCATCTGGAGAGAATGATCTTATTAATAATTATGAGGAAGAAATAAAAGGCAAGAAAAAGTAAGTTTTTCACTTTGTAGCCCATTTGTGTGAGACAGGCATAGAGGGTGTAAACAAATGAGTAAATGCATGAGCCACGAGCACGTCGCAACACAGAAGCGATCGCAGGGCCTGCGTCTCTGTCTTGCATGCAAATTACCAACACTGCTTCTATGCAAATAAGGTACTGGTGTATGCAAATTAAAAGTAGTGAGGGAGACATCTCCGTGCTTGACCAGCAGCTCTCAGGTTTTAAATCGCTGAGTGTTATGATATGGCTCCTCATAATCAACTGAGTGGAATGTAAGTGGAATGTTGAGAAATTAACCAAACAAGCATTGAGAACTACAGTATAGAGTGACTGACCGACTTCTCTGAACGTTTACTGTGTTAAACATTTTCTCCATGATGTCATGAATCAAACCAATCAACTGTAAGATAAATCACAGCAGTACGATGTAAAGTTTGATGTGATGTTAATGAACTCTTCCTAATTCACTCAAATGACATAAAATCAAACGCATGTGAAACTACTGAATTACAGTCAATGAGAAAGAATAAAAACTACCTATTGCAATGAGAACTGTTCAGTTTAAGCTGATAAAAAATGACAGTGAATTGACTTGAAACAGATCATATGCTTGGGTGTTTTCAACAGACAGATGTGAAACATCATTCAGAGACACAGATGTGAGCTCTGACTGGATCATAACCAGCCTGTGCTGCACGCCTGAGGGAAGCATTTAAGAGATAAGAATTACAACACTGAAGTGCCTGCATGTATTCACCCCATGAAATACACTCATGACCTGTATTTATTTGTCTTTCCTCATGCCACATATACTCAAAACTGCTCAACTAAGATGTTTTTAAAGTTAAATCATGTTACAATCTATATTAAAAACATAAATGTAATGTAAATGTTATGTAATGTAATTGTAAATGTAATGTAAATGTTAAAACATAAATGTATGTAATGTAGATCAATAGATATAATATAGAAGAAACATATATTTAAAACAGGCTGTTTAGATAACCTGAGCTCCTTGCAGTACTACACACACTATTACATTTGAGTTCAAACAGAAATCAGGCATTCTGTATATGTATGTAGTAAATGTGTGATATTGTCATGAAAGGTAATTAGAGCGCATTAGAGTTTAAATACGGTCTGCATTTCATCCAGACTGTATTTCTGTAAGTGCACTAATGAGATTACACCAAATAAAAACACGCAGCACCCTGGGAATTTAGGAAGCGATTGACACGCCTGTGGATTCATTTTTCCACAACATCCGGCTTTTCTCTCGCTGCTTATCAGAAACCAGCTAAAAATGTAGGACAAGAGCCGCTGCGTTCAGTTCATCAGAGAAAATCAAATGTGTTCACCTCAAACTAATATCACACAAGGCATTTGAACTCCACAGTTACAGTCACAGCTTCAATGCAAATTATAGTTCTGTTTTAAATCAAAAAGCACAAATGATAAAGTGCTTTAATGGGATAAAACAGACTTTCAGGTGACCATAATGGCATGAACAATAATCTAGAAAAAGTGAACTTAAAAACATAACCAAGCAAATATTCAGTGAGTAATAATGTTTTTTCCTCTGTGGAGTATTAAGTTCATCCCTTCATCAGCTGAGCTTTTACTGAATGCCATCAGACACGAGACAGTTATTAGCACACACATGTAGTGTACTGCATTCAACTAACACATCAGTGGATCTCAGCCTTTTCGATTTCAAGTCCCCCCCATTGTCTCCAACAATATCTAAAGGCCCCTTCCACACACAATAAAATATTCCAGAGTTTGGCATAACTAAAAATATATATATATATATATAATATATATAATATATAAGTCAGTGATTAGCCATCAACCAAAAACCAGTGAAGGTTCTGGCCTTTTCTGTGTGGGTTTCTTGACTACTATTGAATAATGAATTGTGTTCCATCAAGTGAATTATGAATTTTGAACCAAGTGTGAAAAGATTAATGTCATAACACATGTTTAGTATTTCATGTTCTTACATAAAACAGCTTGTTCTCTGTGAAGATGTTTTCATTATTAATGTGGCTAAAAGCAAATACACAGAAAGCTTGTTTTGTGAAGAGATCTTAAAGA